>VHKM01000518.1:1800000-2210000 GCA_007210695.1 Neogobius melanostomus
TTCCTGTAGCGTTGTCCCTTATGTTGTATTATTTAGCCCTGGTTTACTGTTCATTAACCTTTGATTTTGACTTAACTTTATTAACTTCCCTTTTTTTATTGTGGTTTGCACGGTCAAGCAATTGCAACTGAATCCAAATTTGAATTATAGCGAAAATACTGCAAGCGAAGTGAAATATCTTTGGCAAACAGCGCCATGTGTCTGCGGGCCTTGCTTTGTATAAAACCTGCTAACCCTGTTGTTTAGTTTGGTGGTTTCCAATTGTTCCAGGCTGCGACCTCCAAAACCACCAGAGAAACAAGTCGGGGATCCCCCACTGTAAAATGTACAGTAGTTTGCATTTATGGTCATTTCAGTGCAACAAAAGTGCAACTACATTTTGACATATGGCTTAATTCACAAATATATTGTTTCCAGTTAGATATTCTCCCAATATTGTGCTGCCCTACAGTACATCGCTATCATCCACATTCGCTATCTCACTTATTTCAAACATTTTCTAACCCTTCAGCGCCGTTACTCCTCCTTTTAAGCTCTTCTTTCCAAAGGCGAGTGTTTGCCTTTCGTTCGTAGACACTGTCCAGAGCAGCAGAGCAGCTCGGCGTTATCGGCCGGCTGCACAGTAGGAGTCGAGGTGAACTTTCTTCCACCCTTTAAACCGAGATAGAGAGGCTTTATTTAAAATGAGAATTAAGAGAACACAGTGTGACTTCGTGGGCTCGGAGATATGGCTATGGCTTTCTGTCCTACTTTTGTGTGAGGAGGGAGGTAACTTTACTGCTGAGATTGGAAAAGAAACATCACATTCGATCGCTGTAATGTTACACGATGAAAAAAAAAAACGTTTGCATTCTAGCGCAGGTAAAAACTACTGTACTCGTATTAGCTGTTTGTACAGTGCCGAAACGTTCCACGAAGCCGCAATTATCAGATTAGTCTTCAGAGATCACCCACATGACTAAACACATTGATATGCAAAGAATGTGTCTCATATTATTACATATATCGACACATTATTCAATATATGACAGATAAACTATACATTTTTAGGCATGTTACGTATCGTCTCTTCATTTATTTGAATTTTGTCTATTGTGCAGACGCTTTTTCTAATCAAATAAGTCTGAATTAAATGGAAATTGTTGTAGGCATCAAAAGGAAATAATGACAGTGCTTTGAACTGCCCTCAGGCTCAGACAGGTTCAGCAGCAGCGAGAGTGATAGTAGTCGTTGTAGGAGAAGGGCCAACAATAATAACTTAGTGTCAACAAATCCTCCCGTTTGTAAGGTCGGCGACTGGCGAGCGGCGTTTTTTCCACTTAGAAAGATGACACCGATGCTCAGGAGCGATCTCGGTTGTATTTTCTTCATAATAGAAATAAATACATAGATGATTTATGAACTTAACCTGTTCTAGTTCAGCTTTACCCAAAATCTAAAAGCTTCTTGACTATAGGCCAGTGTATCTTTTTCCACACGTTGTTGCTGTCACTTTTTTGTAATTTTCTTACTGTGTTTTCGTCACATTTTTGGTCACATTTTTGTCACCTTCTTATTGGTCTTTTGTTGCTTTTTTCCAGAAGCTTTAGATTTGGGTAAAGCTGAACTGGAGAAAATGGCCGGGGGTTATGAGGGTAAACACATCTTTTATACAAACCTCAGCTCAAACTAGCCCTAGTTAAATGCTTTCCTCGAGTTTCTTTTAACTAGGGCTGAGTACCGTTACATTATTTCAATACCGATACCGAACGATACTTTTCCCAAAATATTTGTCTCATAGAACCATGAAACAGAACAATATCGATAATTCAATAATTTATTCCCTTGAATGCTGCCCCTGGACCAACAACATCAAAACTTAGCCTCTAAAGATATACCGGTAATATTTTTTTGGTACCTGCCTTCGATACTTTTATTTTATATCAGTAGTAAACTTTTCAATACCATACTGGTTTTATTTAACTGTACTCAGCCCTACATTTATCCCATCCATCCATTTCTTCCGCTTTATCCGGGGCCGGGTCGCGGAGGCAGCAGTCTGAGCAGAGATGCCCAGACTTCCCGATCCACGCACACCTCCTCCAGCTGTTCTGGGGGGACCCCGAGGCGACACCAGGCCAGCTCGGAGACATAGTCCCACCAGCGTGCCCTCCCGAGGCCTCCTCCCAATAGGACATGCCTGGAGCACCTCCCGAGGGAGGCGGCCAGGAGGCTCTGAAACAGATGCCCTAGCCACCTCAGCTGCTCCTTTCGACATGAAGGAGCAGCGACTCTACTCCGAGCTCCTCCCGGGTAACTGAGCTCCTCACCTGATCTCGAAGGGTGCGCCCAGCCACCCTGCGAAGGAAACTCATTTCGGCCGCTTGTCTCCGTGATTTTGACCATAGGTGAGGGTAGGAAGCTTTGCCCCCTACATTAACGCACAAAAATCTTCCATTGTCTCATAAAAAGAAAGAACTGTCTGTAAACCTGACGATTATAAAGTCCCATGATGATTATTGAGATTGACCAAAGCTGGGATTGTGATTTCAATTGCTCAGCCATTGTGAAATGTGTCTTCTGCATTTGACACATCTTTCAGAAAGGCGGTAAGTCAAAAAGAGAATAGATAAGAGGATATAATGAACTTTTAGTGATGAGAATTGAGCTTGTAAAAATCTGTCCCGACCAGACACAGGGAGCGCTCACATAACGCCACATAGAAAGGCTACATGGGCAGGGAATTGAACCCAAGGGCCCCAACTGTGCCTATCCTGGTGCCTCCCATTCTGCCACAGTCCCTGCTCCTCGTCTTGTTTTCTGTCTTTATTTATCTTGCCTTTGTCGTATTGTGTTCTGCTTTGTTCTATTCCTACCACAACGTCTGTACCAACTTCTACTTCTAATTTACTTTTTGCCATCTGTATGTCGCGGCGGGATGGTCCTGGTGAGTAACTGTCCAGTATTTGACACAGGAAGTTCCTTAGGTCCGGTTTCATGGGCACAGCCTTAAATCCCGCAGATAAAAGATCCCAGGGGATTCAAAGAGCACCACTCCCTCCATAAACAAGTCACTGACAAAGCACACAGGATTAGGGCTTTACCAAGTGGTGTCGGTGTCTAAAAATAGGCAGCAGTAGTTCAGCTGGTCGTGATGTTCACCCAAAAATCATCTCAGTGCTGAAGCTGATCATTATTTGGCTGTGACACACCTGCCATATTAATCTTATGGCTGATAAGTCTTTTCAGCTGGGCAACATCAAGCATATTTGAATATTATCATCACTTTTGCACATGATAAAATAAGTAATTGAATGATGAAAAATGATGGGCCCAGTGATGTCAGAGATAGTTAGGGGAGAGCGGGGAGCGTTGGGTCACATAAGACATTTCTTAGCTTTACTACCAAGACACACACTAAGTAAGCACACTTTTCAGAACAATGAGTAGATACCTCTCCCTGTGTTGGGTCATCAGTGTCTTCTGTGTGACTCTGAAATGAAATGTGCTGTAACTTTCCATCTGTCCCAGGCAAACATTACATTGATGTGAAGAGCATTTAGTATCTAGAAAGTGGTAACAAATTGTCAATAGAGTAAATTAATAATTGTATGACGACATGAAGTTGGTAATCACAAAGCTATTCAGAGATAATGGAGAGTCTCTTTAGAAGAATGTCATTTAGTGGAGTGTGGTATTATGCGGATGTGCTTGTGTTATTGCTCTTATCTTTGAGCTGAACACGCGTTTGTGAAGAGCCTGTTCCTGGTTTTTAAATGGCACCAAAGGTCTCTCTCTCAATGACTCACATCTTCAGCCTCATGAGACGATAAAAAGATTTACTGTTCGGCAAGTGATAACAGCAGACACTAGAGGTGCATATAGTAGGGACAGAATATTAATAGCAATCAAATTGAAATTGCTATTTTATTGGTTGTGATGCAAGTATACAGTGTGTGAGAGTTCTTTCCCGTTCTACGTTTGGCCTTTATGCCCTCTCTTACGCACCTGTTTCAAACAAGAGCTGTGCGAAGTTAACCGTCTTTAATTGGTTGTGATTAACAAATTACACAGAGAGAAGTGTTTTTCAGGTTTAAACATGGTTACACCCAGTTTACACATAATTTAGTTCCATGTAGACATGTTCCAAACCCGGGTTGGTTCTGATTTGATCTTGATCTAAGCCTGGTGGGACTTGGAAGGTCAAATATATTATGAGTTGGTGTGAAGAGTTTGAGAGCCACTGGCACTTTTAGACAATGTATTATTCTGTGGGAACAGTAACATTGTGCTAGAGCCTTATTGTATAAAGGCTACAGAACTCAAACACCTGCTAACTCTGTAGTTTACGTTCTAAACATGCTCTTGTGCTGTAGTATATCAGTCCGATTCTACATTTTGAGTCAGTTATTATTGAGGGAAGATATTGCGATTTTATTCACAATGTGTTTGTTTACATGCACTCGAGTAACCTGATTATTAGGCATATCCTGGATATGATGTTTACATGCGTCCAAGAAACCAGGACACTCATGTCCCTGTTACATGAGCAACTACAGTACAGTACAGGCTCCAGAGAGGGCGGAGCTAATGACGAATATGGTAAGGAGCTAAATACTTTAGCAATGTTGCTAACACATGGCTTTTTCTGACATTTCCCTAGCACAGGAACGAGGCCTTTCCAAGGAGGAACTTAAAACAGTTTTTTCCCAGCTTTAGCGACAGATGTGAAAAGAAAAAAGAACAAGAACAAATTGGTTTGAGCCAAGAGCAGCGCTGACTTCCAGCGGAGATACCACAGAGCAAATAAAGTAGTTGTTTTTTTTAAGGTTACTTCAATGTTTTGTTAATTTCAGAGGATACAAAGATTTAAAAGCTAAGGTACCAGATAAAATGGCTGTAGGAAAGTTTTTGCTCCTGCCGTATCTGTTTCAAAAGTTTGTACATGCTCAGCACATCAGCAATGGTGAAACAACAGGATACTGTGTTTACATGTTACAGTATCCTGGGAACTGTGAGGACAAACTGTGAGAATATAAGAAAAAATAATCCTTTATAAAATAAGATAATCCTTTATTGATCTCACAACGGAGAAATTCACATTTGGCATTCAGTAAGATCATTCAGGGTGTGCAAAATAGACAGGAAATGTGCAGACAGTTAAATAGTAAAAAGAGGTATCTTATGTACAATAAGTAAAAGCAGAAATCTTAAGGGGTGGAGTTATGACAATTAGGAAATGAGCATAAATAAAAATAGAATAAAAGTTAGAACAGACTATAAAAAACTAGAATATCTAGGTGCAAAGTTACAGTCCTAGTGCAGGTTGTCAATAAGTGACGCTGGTACAGGGAATAATATCCTTGTTCTAATAACCTGGATATTGGCTTATACAGGAAACTGAAACCAGGATTCTGTGTTTACATGAAACAGACAAAACCAGGAAACTTAAAATCCCCATTAATAACCCGGATACTCGAGAGCATGTACAAAATTATGGAAGAAATACTGAGATGTTCACAAAAAAAGTAACATGACATTATAGGTACATTTTTTATGTTTATTTAAGGGATATTTAATTGAAAACCTATTGATCATTCTTTTATCTTATGCTTTTACCCTATTGTGAAAAAAAAAGAAAAAAAAGAGAGATTTATAGTGAATTGTTAGCCAGATCCAAAGGAAGCAAATTGGTGTGAATGTTTTCAAAAATATTTTCTATGAGACATTTCCTCTGATCTGTTGTCTCAAACCTATCTGCTGATTTCACTTTCCTTTTTACTGTGTCATTACAAACGCAGCTTTACATGGTTCTTTGTGACTCTTCCTTTGACAACATTCTGCAATTATCATGCGAAAATGGATACGATTGCCCTCTGTACTTTGGATTATTGAACCACAGACTTCATGTGTTCTGGGTGGATTTAACACAGTTTCTTCTGCCTTTAGTGAAGTTTGAGAAACGCCTAACTCGGGGTTACTTGAGGAGACGGTTTAGCCTTGAGATGAACTGTGCACAGAGAAAACGGCTTTGTCCTCCATGTACGCGGCGTCTGCGATGTGTGACACAGAGTCTGGGTTAATTCAAGTGTTAAATTAGTCACCGCTTCTAAAGTTACTCCAAAGATCGTCTGCACATTTTAGGAAACAATAGGAGTCAGAGAGATAATGGACGCTCTTGACAAGGAGCTCAAGGCTTCATGTATTATGCAGAAGTAGCGTCTTTAAACAAGGAAGAAGCCGCAGAAGTCACTATTATGCAAAACATGGTGGATTTTAATAGAGATTTTATACTGCTTGTCCTTGGAGAAGTGATTTGGTTAATCAGGAAACGTCCTCCGTCTTTATCAAGAAATGTCCAGCTGCCTCAAAAATCCATATACACAAAAACACAGAAATCTTCCGTTGTCTCCTCCAAACTCCAAAACTAAGTGCTGTTTTACTGCCACAGGAGCAGTGTTCATTTTAACAACATACATGTATTTTAATTTACTTTAGGGCACACAACAACAGCGTTGGTCCAGACAAAGCTGGTATAATGCTGACTAAAACAAGCCTCATGAAGGCTGCTTCATGCAGGCTACATCCTTTTTAGCTCTCCCTGGACAAACTAGTAAAGTCTTTCCCTCTGAGTTAAACACGAATGTATCGATGGCACTGGTTGCGCTGCGTTTTGCTAGAAGGTCCCGGGTTCGATTCCTACCTGGTCAGGGTCTTTCTGTGTGGACTTTGCATCTTCTGACAGTGTCTGCGTAGGTTTCCTCTAGATAGGTACTCTAGTTTCCCCTACCACTATAAGCATGTAGAATAGGTTAATCCTCCGGCCAGGTGTTTCTTACCCATTTGTTTTTGCTCTTGTGCTTGCTTTGTTTTACTATGTCATGTTCATTTTGTTTTATCTGATTTTAATTTACCTGTTGTAGCACTTTGAGGTTTCTTTGAAATGTAAAGTGCAATATAAATAAAATGTATTATTATTATTATTATTAGCCTGGCTCCACATCTGGAGATGGGTCCCCGGCCTACGCTGGCTGCTCACTGCTCCTACAGGTGGCCCCAGCGACATTAAGGATGAGTCAAATGTAGAGAACTAATTGTATCAATAAAGTACAACTTAACTTAATTTAAATCTGCTGAATAAGCACGAGTAGGCAGCACATGCAGTTGTTTTTATCGCAAGTGGAATGCCGCTATGAACTTTGTAAGATATTTCATTATTGTTACTCATTATTATTATTGTCATATATTGTGTGGTCCTGTGTACAGTTTGGTTCATTGTGTGCATGTTGTGAGTTGGCTGCTTGGTGCTGACAGTCGTGTGGGTCAAAGTCTGTGCATTCGCCGCCTGTTGCAGTTTAGGTGTGTCTCCTTTGCTGGTCGGCGCTGTGTTTTCAGTCCGCAGTCATTTGCCTTCACTTTGAATATGTCCCTGCCCTGAACCGCACGTTTGTCCTGATTTAAAGAGGGGGTATTATGCTTTTTTCAGTCACATAGTACCAGTCTATAGCACACTACAATGATGATCCAAACTTATGTTTGTCTGTAAATGCAGTAAATTAAAATAACTGCCTTGAATAAATTTGCTCTCGCTGTAGCGAACGTCTTGAAATAGGCCTCTGTCTCTTTAAGAAGCCCTGACCCTTTCCGACACGCCCCCTTCAGCACTCTGTATTGTGCTATCATCACAACTAAACACTGCTACATACATTCTCTCCTTCACATGTTGAAACTACGATCGATTTTCACTGCGTTTTAATTTTACTGTTGGAAAGAAGCTACGCTTTAGCACTTTGTGAACAATGGCCACCCAGGATATGATTTGATTCTGCGTCACTCGGAAAGTAATAATAATAATAATACATTTTATTTGAAAGCGCCTTTCAGAACACCCAAGGACACTGTACAATGGACACATTAAAAACAATAAAAACAAGAGCGACAGAATAAAACAGAGTACAATATTGAGAGGGTGCGCGCATAACTAGGTGTTATAGGACTGTCTGAACAGGTGAGTTTTGAGTCTGGATTTGAAGAGTGGCAGGGAGTCTATGTTACGGAGGTCGGAGTGACTTTGGAGACGAACCTTTGAGAGTTCAGAGGCTCTGTGCCCACACCGAAGGAGCTCTTGCCTGAAAAATACCTGCTGTTTGGAGGCTATCTAGTCACTCTTTGCTACTGCCATGCCCTATGGATCTTTAACTATACCCCCATGGTCTACACCAGGATCTTCCCAGGGACATTATGTGTGCAGGTGGACAATTATTCGAGGTTACCCCCATTAGCATGTAACAATCGCCTACAGCTCATTGAAATTATGAATGTTCTACTAACTAAATAAAGACACAGAGACATGGATAGGAGTGAAGTGGTTCAACAGCCCATAAATACTAAAAAAGACCATGCTAAACAGGAAGCTATGCTAGCGCCATGCTACGTATGCTAACGTTAGCGATGCAATGCTAACGAGTGCTGTTTTTTGCTTCTACTGAACAGTTTGCTGTGAAAAAACATCCACACGGGCCCGAGTTTGACTTGACTTTATTGGAGTGTGATAAACATGTTTACAGTCCACCAGAAAACTGCTAAAAAATTGTGATTCCCATTAGCCGTCTGTATCTATAGTGTTATAAAAGCCACATACTAAAACCAGGGCACATGCCAGTTGTTCATATTAACTCTTAATAAAAGAGGGAGTAAAGAACAAAAGAATTACTCAAATAAATAAGTAGCTACATAAAGAAATGCAAGTTAAAATAGAGCTTTTTGTGTATTTCTTTATGTCTGCATTATAGGCAGACAAAAATAATCATGTGACTGAATTTAATCCGAAAATGAGCTCTTTTTTTATGTTACAGTTTTGCAGTGGTATTTTAACAATTATTTGCCGATATGGACATTTATTTATTCCTTGGTTGTCTTAGTCCTCCATAGATACGAACTCAAAGTACAATTACTGTCAACAATCACAAAGCCCCATCAGACACGTCTACATCCACATTGTGACATGTTTCTATATATTTACTCAATCATCGAGGCTACACCTGCTGCAGAACACAAACGTGACGATCATGAGGTATTTTCTGCCGCAATGTTTACTGTGATTTTACCCCACTCAAAATTATGCAACATGTAAATCCTTCAGTCTGAATAAGATTTAAATATGGTTAACGCGTCACAACTGGGACGAGTTAACTATTATAGAGACCTCATTTTGTTTCAATCTGTCAAAAAGTGAAGAGCCAACTTTTCTGCTGCTTATCTGAGGTCACATATTTTACGCACTTGTTTCTTTTACTTTTGGCTCGTGACTCTTTGGCAATAGTGTAGATTAAACATTAACCTCTTAACCCACCTGAACCGAGCGCATTTTCTCCAGTTCGGCCTTAAAGGGATACTTCGGGATTTTTGACATAGGGCCTCATTTCCTAGTTATCCAGAGTGTTGTTGATGTCTGGAGATATTTTTTTCTTAAATTCATGCAGTTCTTATATTTGAAGAGTCTAGTTGCGCTAGGCTAGAGCAAGGCTAAAGCAGTTCTATGGTAAACGCTAGCCTGCATTAAAAAACAGTCTGGCGCACTCCACAGTGCACCTGAGGTAAATCACTTATAACGCCAGACTAACGATATAAATGTCTGTCGATAGGTTAATTTTAACCATTTTGCGTTTAAAATAACTTATATTTGAGCGGCATCAGCTTCGTGGCTGTAAGCTAAGGCAGCGGCGGAGTGATCTGCGAGAAAATAGTCCCTCAAAATGCGGTAATTCATGTGATACAAGGTCAGTTTTATTTTAAAAATTATTCTATTAACACAGACATTTATATGGTTAGTCTGGTGTTATATGTGATTTACCTCAGGTGCACTGTGGAGTGGGTCAGACTGTTTTTTAATGCAGGCTAACTGATACCATAGAAATGCTTTAGCCTTGCTCTAGGCTAGCGCAACTAGACTCTTCAAATATAAGAACTGCATGAATTTAAGAAAAAAATATCTCCAGACATCAACAACACTCTGGATAACTAGGAAATGAGACCCTATGTCAAAAATCCCGAAGTATCCCTTTAAAAGCTTCTTGGAAAAAAGTGTCAAAATAGAGACGAAAATGAGGAGGAATCAAAACAAAAAAGCGAAAGAAAGAGCGTCAAAAACGTGCCGGAAAAGCAACAATAACACAATGGGAAAAAAGCGACAAAAACACGAGGAAGGAGTGATGAAAAAGTAACATAAAAGCCACAAAAGAGAGACTAAAAAGTGACAAAAATGGATGAAAATACGAATGAGGTATTACCCTGGCCTATAGGCTCCAGTCGAGAAGCTATAGATTTGGGTGAAGCCGAAATGAAGAAAAGGCGCTTGGTTAAAGCGGGCGGTAAGAGGTTAAACTGAGACTTTTTTTTGGTTCAGCTTTCCACATAATAATCAATATTTTTAAGTCGACAAGATCCTTCAGTTTAAGTAGTTTATTTTCAATAAATAAAGGATTAGTGTGCTCTCTATAACCTTTCTTACTGATGATTCTAATAGCTCTTTATCTGCAGCAGGAACAAGGGCTTAGTGGTACCTGGTTATGTGTTACCTGCGCTCTCAAACATACTCATCCTGGCCTATTGTGCATGTTTATCGGGATCCTTTAGTAAACTCTTTGGGTTACAACATGCCGTTAAAGGATCCTGGAACGCGATACAGCTGTGGTTAGTGCTTCATTACGACCGAGCTGAACAAGTGTGAAATCTCCAAGTCAATTTCATCATTTGCCTTATGAGTCACTAGAGACATAGAAAGACTTGTAATGGGATTTATGGCTCCAAATGATATTAGCAATATGTTGGGAATGATTTTTACCCTTTGAAAAACATGTCTGTGAATACAAATGTGTGCCACAATGAATGAAAAAAAGCTGCAACAAATCAATGCAAAAAGCTTTCACTTGGGTGTGTGGGAGAGGACGTGAATTGACGTTATTACAGAAATTTTACATACGCAGTTTGGTCAATGATTAGCCGGCGAGCTGCTGACAAGCGCTATTTATTTTATGAAGATCAGTTCCATGAAAATGTGTCGAGCTGACGTAAGCCATTTTACTTTATTGCTAAGAAACACTTCTACACTACTTCTACAGTTCTTACTACCACTACTGCTGTTTCGGCGTCAAAAACAGTCACATTTCAAATAGTTTCGAACCAGGAAACGCACGTACATGATCCAATTTCCGCAGTAAATCCCTGTAATGTGTTTGTGAGCTGCCTCTGGAGAAAAGAGCATATTGACATAGGTTTAGTTGCCTAAGAAACTGACTGGAAATCACTGTGGTTTCATTTCATTAGAAGCCCCTTTGTTTAACCAGTCCATTCATACAACAAAATCAGCATAACAATAGGCATTTTCCTCGGGTAAACACTACAGGTCTAATAGATTGTTTTGAGGGTGTCGTCTTATGTTTATCTTTTGAATATTTATAGATTTTTCCATTAGCAACAAATCATCTGACTTAAACTTTGTCTTGATTTACATTTTGGCAAAAGGTGGATGAGTGATTGTGCTTGATGCTGACTGTGGGGAGGCTATCTTGATAAATTCAGATGATTTGACCTTAATTTGAGTAATTTGTGACTTTGCCAAATCGAGATTCATTATAAATGTTAAGTTTTTCTTTCTTTTAAGTGTCCTGGGCCATACACTTAACTTAACCCATCTTTCCTGTGTGTGAATGTAGTGAGTGAGTGGCCGCTGGCGCAGATCTACAACCAACTCAAATTCAACCTAAAGAAGCTTTATTCAAGCGATTTTAATTTTAAGCTTTTGAAAATATGACTTATTCAGTTGGATAATACCTGTTGTAAATAATAATTATCATTTTATTTCATTGAAGCAGCAATTTTAATGAAGAAATGTTGGGCATAAAAGTTATTTTCATTTGAACTTTTAAGCTGCTGACAGGAAGTGACATAGATAGAGGTAAAGTTCCATGGCAGCTTGACTCGTTCCCATTGACACAACATGGTTGGCATGGCAACGGTTTAAAATTGTTTGCCTCCATCTATGTCACTTCTTGTCAGTGTCCAATAAGGAAGTGAAACTATAAACATCACAAAAATGGCCAAACTAAAGAAAGCTGGGTAACACTTGTAGCTACATCTTAAATATAATTGTGTTAACTATGTTTAGCAAAAATTGTGTCTAATGTGTCATATGCACTTTAAGTAATTTATCTCATTTATGTATGTTATTAAAATACTCAAGCGACTGAGCTGATCTGACATAAGGCAGACTATCCAGAGTCTAGATCCTGCTACAGAGAAGACATGGTCTCCTCTGCGGTTCAGTTCACAAGCTATACTTGACTACTTTGCAGTGGAGCTTGTGCTGAAGAATCTTAATGTTTGGGATAGAAGTGTAATACTACTACTATCACTACTATTGTTATGCTATGTGGATGAATCGGATGCAGACTTTTTAGTGTTATAGCAGCAAAACGGCTAATTTTCAACATTGGTCCAGCTCTGGCCCGACTTCAGCCACTGTTAAGACCTCTATTGAATGTGTTCCTGTCAGTGAGCAGAGATTTCCTCAATCTTACTCCATAATAAGAGAAGCTAGACTATCCGAAACATGTTCTAAATATTTGGAGCTCACAATCTCCACTGACTGAGGCTCTGGTGACCTCCTTACCCCGATCTATCTCTCTGCATACATCAGTGTTTCTTGAAGCGTGCCCTGGCAGGAGGAGGTGACGTATCGCCTCACATGCATCAAAGAGAAGGAGAGAGAGTGAGGAGCCTTGGAAACCGAGAAAAATATGGAGGAGGCGTCCAGTGCTGTTCCTCCCACTCACAGTTTGAGCACAACCAGGTCTTGAGCGTGCTGCACTGACTGCTGGTGGGTAGGACTCGGACTGAACAACTTTGGAAAGAAAACATAACACTTTGGATTCAGTTTCTAATCAATGTGTATAGATACTGTATAGAACAGATACGGCTTACACAGCACATATTTAAGTCCAACCTATTGAAGTGTGTACATCATGGTGCCTTTAAAGGGGGGTATTATGTAAAATCGACTTTTTCAAGTTTATATCATGTTATTATGTCATTCCCTCATTAAACACATGCCTGGAGTGTTGCCTTGGCTCATTCACATAGTTTTGAGTAATCAGTAAAAACTTAGACGGCAGCCATTTTAGGTGTAGCTATGCCTCAGTCCTCCTAGGAACGCCCCCACCTCCTGGAGACGCCTCTGAACCTTTTGTCACCAGCCAAGCCACCAACCACTGCTCCTCAGCTCAGCAGAGCCCCCTCCCCGCACAGTAGTGTTGTTTAGATGCCACAGCAGTGTGCTGAAGGGGGCGTGTCGGAAAGCTTCTTAAAGAGACAGAGGCCTATTTCAAGACGTTCAGTACAGCCATTTTGAGAGAGCAATTTTATTCAAGGCAGTTATTTTAATTTACTGCATATACAGACCAACAGAAGGTTACGTCATCATTGTAGTATGCTATAGACCGGTACTATGTGATTGAAAAAAGCATAATACCCCCTCTTTAAGAGAGTTTTAAATCATTCTCCACACCTTTCTTCATGCTTGAATCCATAACGCCAGCTCCGTCTCACAATAAAATGTTTGCTTTTGAAGTTTTAGTCGTGTGGAATTAGCAAAACAAGAAGCCTGAGGGCCACCAAATGTTCATCTGACGGCTGCATTTTGCCCCCGGGCCGCACTTTGGGCACTGCCTGAGAAACATATTACGTGACAAAACGTCGGCATCCAGTCAAGAAAATCCAGTTGGTGCGATTGATTGGACCTAAATATTTAAAGTACTTTGATATTTTTGTCTCTCTGTTGTTGAACAAATACAGGAATTTGTTTATGAAGGCCCTTAGTTGTCCAGGAATTGTCGAAGAATTTTTCAAATATTGACTAGACTTCTTCTTGCCCCTGTAGTCAAAATAGTCAAATTGTCCTCAAATCAACCAACCCAGTCCAGTTGATGATATCTGAAAATCTCCTCTTACCACAATGAATATGAATGAATGAAGAACTTTATTGTCATTGTCAATGGTATGTTGGGTTTGTCCTGAGCTACTGCGACTTTGCGCGCCGCCATAGTGGACCAACACCTGACCAGCATGTGTTTGGAGGTAACCGGAATGAATATCCTGATGGCTTAGCTGCGAGTCTTGCCCGGATACCTCCTCGTTTGCCCCCTTTTTTGTTTGCCGTAGCGCCTCTTGTGACGCCCCCTCTGTGCTGCGGGTGTATTGGTGCCTCTCTTCAGTGTTGCAGAAGAAGAAATCTGTGGATTTGTTGGTCTCAAATGCCGCTCAAAGACTTTTAGATCCTCAGCTAATGGGTCCTTGTCTTGTTAAACGATGTGCGACACAGAAGCGGCAGATGTTTGTAGAAAAAGGCACAAAAAAATGGCAATTACTTCCTTTTTCCTTTTACTACAATGATGACGTAACCTTCTGTTGGTCTGTATATGCAGTAAATTAAAATAACTGCCTTGAATAAAATTGCTCTCTCAAAATGGCTGTACTGAACGTCTTGAAATAGGCCTGTGTCTCTTTAAGAAGCTTTCCGACACGCCCCCTTCAGCACACTGCTGTGGCATCTAAACAACACTACTGTGCGGGGAGGGGCTCTGCTGAGCTGAGGAGCAGTGGTTGGCAGTGGCGGCTGGTCCATTATGGGCGGTGGGGCGCCGCCCTCCTATCAATTTTTGCAAATAAAAAAAATAAAAGTTTTAAGTTGAGCAAAATCATGACTTTCTTATGTACAGGTGTTTTATACACTGGAGGGAGGGGGAGCGGAGGGAAGGAGCGTGTAATTTTCTCTGCCAGCTTCATCCTGTGCCGCAGCAGAATCTTAGTGTTGTTACCTGAGAGGGGGTGAAAGGATTTAGTCAAACTAATGGACTTTGGACAACTTTCTTCAGTCAGAAGTGACGTCTAAACGGACTTTACTGGAGGTAACATTACGATGCTAACTAGCTCGTCTGCTTTAGCTGCTGCTTGTTTATTTCACACTTTGGGACAACCCTCGCTGATTTGGACAGACGGTTATGTCCCAGGACGTGGACATTTAATGGAGAGAAGATTCAGGACCGTAAGGAGCGTATGACAGAAGAGGGGAACGTCATTCAGTCATTCATTCATTCATTCATTCATTGAGTGAAACAGAGGTGGAGCTCCAGGTGCTACGGAGGAGGACTCTCATCTAAACACGTAAGTCACATAGTTATCTGACCGGATCATTTGTCTGACGGTTTATACAGGTTTAAACTTGTGGCTCTGAGGCTCATAATGGAACCATAGCAGGTCTGGGACTAATACTGTACATGAAATCAAAGAGGAAACACCTCCTGCCTTTGTTCTGTTGGTACAAAACACAAATCAGTGGTGCAAAACAAAAATATGTATAGTGATCTTTACACTTTGAATTCATTCGTCAGAAAAAAGATTTTCCAAAAGCATAAATTCATTCCATGCTTCTTTATTTTAGTTGAATAAAACTATGTTTAGTCTTGATTATATTCTGCATAAGATAATAATATTAAAAGCCCCAAAAATAACTTTCTTTTGAAGTTAAAACAATGTTTATAAGTATCTTTTAAAATATAATTGAAGGTAGGTAGAGGCAACAGCCCCCCTGGTTTTCACATCATCAGCCGCCACTGGTGGTTGGTGGCTTGGCTGGTGACGAAAGGTCCAGAGGCGTCTCCAGGAGGTGGGGGCGTTCCTAGGAGGACTGAGGCATAGCTACACCTAAAATGGCTGCCGTCTAAGTTTTTACTGATTACTCAAAAATTGTGAATGAGCCAAGGCAACACTCCAGGCATGTGTTTAATGAGGGAATGACATAATAACATGATATAAAGCTTGAAAAAGTCGATTTTACATAATACCCCCCTTTAATACTCAGCTATCCGTGCCCTTGTCTACCAGGATGAGGTTAGAGTAAACGTTTTTTAGTCTTCCTTTAGGGCCATTGGGACAACCTAATAGGAGCATAGTGCACAATTTTAGCCTGGGTCTTAGCAAGAGTCCCGAGTTTGCAGAGTATCCCTCTTCTTGCACATTTTAGATTTCAGTGATCACTCGGAGCACCTGCAGGAAACCCAATCAACACACAAACCTCACGGGAAAGGACAAACTCCTTTTTCACACAATGCACCTTTCCTTATCATAATTGGTCTTTGGCCTTTTGCCCAAACAAATATCCCAGGCACCAAAGACTTGCCTCTGGGAGAGAAGCCATCTTTGTTTCGGGGATGTTTTCATTTTAGAGCTACAGGGGCAGAGCGGGCCTGGGCTGTTGCCGTGGGAGACCGGGCGATAAAAGACAGCAATTACTGTAAATGAGGAGCGAGGCGAGAGGTAAACAGGAAACTAATAGATGTGGGATGTGTTGAAAATATAGGCTTATTTAAATACTGCATTGTAGGTCTTATTTACGTGACATTTGGTGCTTGGATCGCATAATTAACTTTTTTACAGGGTTACACAAACATTAATGAATGTCATCATTTCACGCCGTTCTCCCCCTGCAGATCATGTTCTGTACGCTGAACACTCACAAGATCGACATGGACAAGCTGCTGGGGGGTCAGATCGGGCTGGAGGACTTTATCTTCGCTCACATCAGAGGCATAAAGAAAGAGTTGGAGGTGCACAAGACCGAGGACGCGCTGGGCCTCACCATCACAGACAATGGGGCGGGATACGCTTTCATCAAGGTGAGACCTGACTTAACGTCTATCTCCCGCCTTCACCAGGTGCATTTTCTCCAGTTCAGCTTTACCCAAATCTAAAGGTTACAGCCTACCTACAGAACATTGTTCTCACATTGTTGCGTGTTGTCGTCACTTTTTGAATTTTGTTTCATTGCTTTTTTGTCACTTTTTCATCACTTTTTCATCACTTTTTATCCACTTTTTTGTCACTTTATCATCACTTTTTATTTATTTTTTCATCACTTGTTCACCACTTTTTGTCACTTTTATCCACTTTTTGTCACTTCATCATCCCTTTTTATTTATTTTTCGTCATTTGTTCACCACTTTTTCACTACATTTTTGTAACTTTATCATCCTTTATCATCACTTTTAATTTATTTTTTCGTCATTTGTTCACCACTTTTTTGTCACTTTTTATCCACTTTTTTGTCACTTTATCATCACTTTTATTATTTTTTCATCACTTGTTCACCACTTTTTGTCACTTTTATCCACTTTTTTGTCACTTCATCATCCTTTTTATTTATTTTTCGTCATTTGTTCACCACTTTTTCACTACATTTTTGTAACTTTATCATCCTTTATCATCACTTTTATTTATTTTTTCGTCACTTGTTCACCACTTTTTCACTACATTTTTGTAACTTTTTCATCACTTTTATTTATTTTTCATCATTGTTCACCACTTTTTGTCACTTTATCCACTTTTGTCACTTTTTCATCACTTTTTATTTATTTTTCATCACTTTTTCACTACTTTTTTTCACTTTTCACCACTTTTTTGTCATTTATCATCACTTTTTGTTGAGTTTTTATGACTTTTTCATTCTCTATTTCATTTTGCTATTTGACACTGTTTTCAAGAAGCTTTTATTTTCAGGTGTGGGTTAAGAGGTTAGAGGATCACAAAATATAACGTATCCACACTCTTCTCTGGGGTGTAGTGACGAGGCAATTGCTAATTATGTTGTTTTAACACCAACACACTCACTCACACACTCCTCACTTTCACTGAGTATTACAAATTTGACCCATTTGGACCGTTGGCGCCTGTGTCTGTGGACGGTGTAAAGCGGATTAACCCGTCTCAGGGAAATCAGTCTATGTGTCTGGCACACGCCCCCACGTGGTTCCTTTGTGTCACTGCAGACAAATGTTTGCAATTTACAATAAGGCTTAACCTTTTGATTCTTTAGAAAGACTGGGAGGAAAACTAATCGTAGTAGTGTTCTGTTAAGCAGCGTGAATGCAAGATTAATGCCTTGACATCAAGATTCAGTTCTTCTTAGTGCTCATTTAAAACAGGTTCAGAAACATTAGCATATGAGAGAACAGGACAATCCGAACATGTTTGTAGGAGTCGAAACTGTAGGATTAACAAGTTTTATACATGGTAAATCTTAATGGAGATAGACTGTTTTGTTGTTTACAGAGCGTGTAGTATTTCACCCAGATCAGTGCAAAGTGCAAAGCTTGTGGATTAAAAAGCATTAAACTAGAATGAAAACTGGCATTAAATCTAAATTTCTGATAAAATATATTTTTCCTAAGAAACAGAACCCTGTCAATAATATCGCTCAACTATTTTTACTGTATACATTCGTCAGAAATACAATACAACGGTTCAAAAACAAATTCAGCTGCTGTTTTCCTGAAATTTTACACAATCCTTATGCTCAAAAGTCCCATTGTGTCCAATTTGGTTTTGAAAATCATTCCTCTGTTTGAATGAATGTTTACAAATGATACAACATGAAATATGGCAAGATGTTCTGCATTAGTGGCATTAGAAATATAGTATTTAGGCACTCATGTTGCGTTAACCTGAACCGAACACATTTTCACCAGTTTGGCTTTACCTAAATCTAAAAGCTTCTTGAAAAAATGTCAAAATAGCAACAAAACATGACGACAACGCTGGGAAAAAGATCTGTTTAGATGAGTTTTGTTGGTCTTAGCTTTCAAATGAGGCATTACACTGGCCTGTAGGCTTTAACCTTTGAGATTTGGGTAAAGCTGAACTGAAGAAAATGCACTTGGTTTTTTCTGCGGGGTTAAGAGGTTCAAAAGCATCACATTTGACTTGCCACTTGTAAAAACCCTGTATTTATTTGTTTATAAGTGTCTGTGAAAATGTCTCACTTTAAACCTGTTTAGCTTTAACCATGTACTCATCTTATTTATCCTCTCCAGCGTATCAAGGAGGGCAGCGTGGCGGACGGGGTGAAGGTGATCTGCATCGGAGACCAGATCGAGTGCATTAACGGGAAAAACATCGTCGGGACGAGACATTACGAAGTGGCTCGAATGTTGAAGGAGCTGCCGAAAAACAAGACTTTCACTCTCAAACTGGTGGAGCCCATGAAGGCATTTGGTGAGTTCAGGTTCAGTCATGATTTTCATCATTTAATTCCATTTTAGCCTCGTGTTGTCCCCATAGACTGTACAAATAATAGACAACTCCTCCTCATTCCTCCCAGTTTACCATAATGACCACGTTCGAGGGGGAAATCATGGCGGATTTACAGACTCCTCCTCCCCAGCTCTGACGAAGCATGTTCCTAATAAGGGCATAAGGGCGGGATCTTCACTGTAGACGCAGCCCTTGCGTGACGTGTAGCTCGCGCAGCTCCAATGCTAACAGTCCAACCCTCATTAAGTACGAGATTTCTAAAATGTATCCTACGATAACCAGCACGGTTCCTCTGATTGTGTCTAACCCAGCGTCATCACAGGAGGAATATCTCGCTGTAGACAGTTCCAAAATTAGGCATCGGGTATTAAAGTTGTTTTTAACGTGTCTAAAATGCAATGGATTCCAATGGGGGACTAGCGGCTATATGGAGGCACTACAGCAATGGCGGAGCAATTCAGATTCAGATTCAGAAAACTTTATTGATCCCTCAAGGGCAATTAATTTGCTGCAACCTCCAACAGATATTGCACAAACAAACACATCACAACATTCACTGTGTGTCACTTCCAACGGTACAGACAATAGCAGATAGTATAACAAAAAGGACACATTTCAAAAAGGTCAATGTCACTTAGTAAAGACACTCCCTTCAGAACTCAACAATTCAGTGACAGAGGGAACAAAAGAGTTAGCAAAACGATTTGTTTTCCGAAAGGGTACATAAAAACGACGTCCAGAAGGCATGAGCGAAAACTCAGAGGACAGAGCATGGAGAGGCTGACCCAAGATACATTTAGCTTCTTTAGCGCTTGCTCCTCCCATAGAGACTGTAGGTCTCTTTGTTTAACTCCAATAATTTTAGAGCAAATTTTGACAATATTTTGCAGTTTGTTTTTATCTTTCACAGACAAACCCTTGAACCAGCAAACAAATGAAAAAGTTAACAGACTCTCTATGAAACGGCAGTAAAAGTTGCAGAGAATCCTTTTATTTACATTGAAAGAGTTCAGCTTCCTTAAAAGATAGATTCTCTGCTGACCACGTTTAAAAAAGGAGTCTGTATTTGCGTCAAACTGCGACTTGTTATCCATCCAAGAACCAAGATATTTGTACTTCTCCACTACTTCCACCACTTCACCATGAATGACACTGCTGCCCAGAGGGGGCGCTGAGGAGCGTCTAAAGTCAATAACCATGTCCTTGGTTTTTGAGACGTTTAAATCCAAGTAGTTGCTGTCACACCATTGGACAAACTCTGTCAATGCAGGGCCGTGGTTCATTTCAGATCCTGAAAGTGAGGACACCAGGACTGTGTCGTCTGAAAACTTAACCAAGGATCTGTTCTTCAATGGCGGCCTCCAGTGTCGTCGTCGCAAAGCAGAGCAGCCAGCGGCCATTGGTTGTCCCTGGTTCAGTCATTTTTATGTCTTGTTTATGGCCATGTTGAGCAGTAGCAATAAAATGTGTTGTATTTTTGTATCAGAAATGCTGGAGCCTCGGTCAAAAGGAGCCACCAAACCGTCAGACGATAAAGTTGGAACCGGACGATCGACTCTGAGACTGAGGTCTAAAGGGCCGGCCACAGTGGAGGACGAGGTGAGGGAAATAACATAGTAATATAAATGTTACCGGCTAATTCTGAGTGTTTTTACAACTCTGGCACTGATAGTGTGAATACAGCCGGATTTAAGGAGGATTCACACCAACCCGATACACTGTCGCTGTTTGGGAGCAGGGCGACTATTTGTCTGCTCAGGTCTCGTCTCACCTGTTCAACATCTGCACTGAAGCGACATGAACCGCAGACCGAGTCCGACAGCTGCACAGTGCGCGTGGGCATAATGTTTGTACTGAACGTTTAGTAGTAAATCGTAAATAAAATGCCTCGGTCCCAGTTCAAATTGTTTTCTCAGAGAGTCCCTTGGCCTTTTTATTTCGTATATTTCGTATATATATATACAGTGAGGCACATTCAGAGAGTTTAACCTCTTACCCCCCGCCTGAACCTGGCACATCTTCTCCAGTTAGGCTTTACCCAAATCTAAAAGCTTCTCAACTGGAGAGCAACAGTGTAAAGCCTCATTTGAAAGCTAAGTGATCGTAACTTTTTTTGTCACATTTTCAAAGCGCTTTTGTCATGTTTTTGTTTCTTTTTCATCGCTTATTTGGTTGGTTTTCTGTCGAGTTTTTGTCACGTTTTCGTCAGTTTTTTGTCAGTTTTTGTTGCATTTTCATCCTCGTTTTCGTCACTATTTTTTTTTTCTTAAGCTTTTAGATTTGAATAAAGCCAAACTGGAGAAAACGCGCTCGGTTCAGGCGGTTAGTAAGAGGTTAAATAACTCAGAAACACAGTAGAAAAGCTCTCCTTCTAATATCCAGCCGGTAAAATTAGGCCAACAGTGTTTCCCACAGGTTTGAAGGCAATGTGTGGCGGGAGGTGTTGATTCTATGTGTGGGAAACACTGGCCAATCACAGCGCTCCTAATGCGGCGACAGGGAGACGCCGATTTGAACACTAACACCAAACACACACATCCAAAACCTGCCCGACCAGGGATTATTGCACTGGTGTGAAAGGGCCTTTAGGGTTTATGCAAGGTATTAAAAAGTGTTAAAGTCATTTGATTGAATTGTGCTGACCTTCAAGCATTAAATTGGATACAAACTGACATTCAAGCTAAAATTCTTTGGAAACAGTGACATTGTTTTTTACACCAGTCACTTTCTTCTTGTTTCTTGTCATCTCCAGGTTTTCCGTCTTTCCTCCGTTTTCTGGAATGGATGCAAACATTTAGATACAGTGCCTTGCGAAATTACTAAATACACCTTGAACTGAATTTTTTACTGAAAGTTCACACACAAGTAACAGACAACTGTGAAGTGAAAGCAAAATGATACATGATTCTGTTATTTTACAAAAAAAGTGAAAAGTGGGGCGTGCATAAGTATTCATACAGCATTTTCGGAGTGCCTAATTTGACAGAGCTTGAGTTGTTTTGTAAAGAGGAATGAGCTAAAATGTCAGTCTCTAGATGTGCAAACCTTGTAGAGTCATACCCCAGAAGACTTGCTGCTGTTATTGCAGAAAAAGGGGGTTCCACAAAGTATTAAGTTTAGTTTAGTTTATTTATTTGTTTGAGCAGTTGACCTGCTCAAAGGGAGTGGGCCGAAGCCAAAGGCTTATAAGCGCTCACCCCAAAATAAAAACAATAACATTACATTTAACATTTGCAGGGTAGCAAACCATAAACAAAGGAACATAGGGCAAAGTAACAACAAATAATGAAGAACAATAAAAAACAAAACATCAGCAAAATAAAGAAACAACAACAAAAGAATGTGCTACAACTCATATCTAAGAAATATAAACTCTTTGTAAACTTTTTTAAAATGTACCAGGTTATTGCAAAGTTTGATGTTTTGTTTTAGATTGTTCCATATTTCAACACCACAGATGCTTTTCATGGTTGTTCTTGAGTACTGTTTATTGAAGCTCATCTTATCTCTCAAGTTGTATTTGACTTCTCGTTTGCAGAACAAATCTTAAATTCAGTAAGGTCCTCAAATTTCATTGTTTTTGATTTAAAAAATAAATGATTTGTGTGATCACGGTATCCAGCTAAATGGATTATTCTTATTGCCTTTTCTGAACTTTAAACAATGGGTCAAGATTACTTTTATACGCATTTCCCCAGTCATGCTGTATGAATACTTATGCACGCCACACTTTTCACTTTTCTATATTTTGAAAAATAACAGAATCATGTGTCATTTTGCTTTCACTTCACAGTTGTCTGTTACTTGTGTGTGAAAAAAATTAAAAATAAAATCTTTACGTTTAGGGTTGTAAACATGACAAAATGTGCAAAAGTTCAAGGTGTATTAGTACTTTCGCAAGGCACTGTAAATGCATATATTTTGGCATTAAATTTAACTTGTTGCCATCCGTTTAAACCCTTTAATATTAGCAAGTCTTTGAAATTGTAATCTTATCTAACCCTTATCGAAAGCCTCCTTCTTCTTCTTCTTCTTTTAGACCAGCGAGGCCCGTCTGACGCCTTCCCTGCCCACCTCTGAATCACCTCCAAACACTCGCCGTGCCTCATTCATTTCACCGTGTTAATGTTGTTCTTTTTAGCTCAACGCGGAGGTGCTAGACTCGCTTCTTGGACACAGTCGCCCGTCTAAAAACGTTGCCAATAGTTGTGCTGCTGCACCGCAAAATGTCAGGTTTTATTAGCAGAGCACAGAGCTTCTATGCACTGCTTCTAATTTTCCGAGCTGGAGGCTGAAATCTGTATGGAAAGACAAACAGTTCTGTATGAAAATCAAACGAGAAGCACATGATTTATCTGTATCACAAATGACTGAATGACTGACGCTTTCCACCTACCTGTCTGCAGCGCATAACTCATAACTTGCTCTTGTGTTTTTATTTTAAAGCCCTCGGAGTTTGAGGAGAAGGCAGTGAAGAAAGTGGACGACCTCCTGGAGAGTTACATGGGCATCAGAGACACTGAACTGGGTATGTTTCATATTTAATGTTTCAGTCTTTCATGTTTATGGGGAGTTCACTTGGGCAATCAGGAAGCAGAACTGGATTTTTGTTTCAGCTGTTTCAGATCAATATTACATTTTCTAACCAACAAAGTGTCAGATAGTGATAAAAACATGGACGTAACTTCCTTAAAGTGCAGATGACAGGTTTTAATGCTTTTGAAAATATGACTTATTTAGACGGATAACATCTGGTTAAATAATAATAATAATTTTTATTTTTAAGCTAATGACAGTAAGTGACATAAATATAGTAGTTTGACTAATTTCCCACACAATAATAAGCTACTTCCGGTTCCAAACTAACTTTATCTGAATCTCCTGCTGAAATGACAGCAGATATAAGGACAAAAACTGTTTTATGCCTAATTAGAATAATAGATCTCACAATTTCTTCAGGCTAAATGAATTTACTCATCACTCAAGACAATCCGGAGTAAATGTAATATTTCTTTGTGATCAGATGTTTAAAAAGAGCCTTAACCGGCTCTACAGCAGGTTATAATCATGCTATTTTGGTTCTTCTTCTCTGAGGGAGGCCACAGTTATAGCTGAAACCCGACAGGTATGAAATCTACATAAAGGTCTGGCTATAAGAACCAAAATAGCATTATTACTAGAAGACCTAATGAACCTTATTGACTTTTGTGATGATGTCATCGCTCTACTTCCGGGTCCATTGTAACTTTAGTCCGATTCACTATAATGGGATTTAGCTGATTTTAACCTTCAGTTGATTCTGTGCATAGCTTCAAATCATAACAACGCCGCCCAAGAAGTGACTTCCTGTTTTGATCCAGCACGCCAAAATAAAAGCACCATCTTATTCATTAGTTCAGCCGTTCATTAGTTCAACTTCCTTTCTGCCTAACTATTAACAGACAAAACACTTAAAATGTATTTAATTATATTCTTGTAATGCTGAACATATCAATGAGACGAGCTATGTGCTTTTATTTTGGCGTGCTGGAACGAAACAGGAAGTCACTTCTTGGCGTTTTTATGATTTGAAGTTATGCACAGAGTCAACTGGGAGTTAAAATCAGCTAAATCCCATTATAGTGAATAGGACTAAAGTTACATTGGACCCGGAAGTAGAGCGATGACATCATCACAAAACAACCGTAAAACAAACGTATTGACAACGTTTAAAATTGTTTGCCTCCATCTATGTCACTTCCTGTCGGGGTCCAAATTAGGAAGTGAAGTTATAAACATCACAAAAATGGTCAAACTGAAGAAAACTGGGGATAATGTTTTGCAAAATCTTAAATATAATTGTGTTAACTATGTTTGAGGAAAAAATGTGCCTAATGTGTCATATAACTTGTTAACTTGCGCCGCATTTACGTGTTCACCGATGTTTAATTTAATCAGAAGTTTTACTCATCAGAAATCCGGCAAACTCGCTGTACTCTTGGACACTCGATCAAACATATAAATCCATATTCCTCTCTGTTTTTCGTTCACACAGCTGCTACGATGGTGGAGGTCGGCCGCGATAAGATAAACCCGGATGAGTTCGCCATGGCCCTGGACGAGACTCTCGGCGACTTCGCGTTTCCGGACGAGTTCGTGTTCGACGTGTGGGGAGCCATCGGCGACGCCAAAATGGGAAGATTCTAGTCCTCGTCCCGCCTTTAAAACACTCAAGGACCAACTCAGACCTGCAACATTGTGAGAGGGCCAATGCGCTTTTATAGCTTTGCACATGCACGGACTCTCCTTGCTTTAAATGAATGAGCAATACAATATTCACACAAGTCAAATGCTGTAGTGTGCGTGGGGTAAAGCAGGAGCGGTCAAACTTTTTCATGGAGGGCTTTAACGGCGCAACCACACATTTCTTTTCTGCTTTGGAACCTTAATAACCTTAAAAATTCAACAAGAAAAAAATGTCTGAGGGCCACATTTGACCCCCCTGGCCTTAGCTTGGACTAAGGAATAAGGAAATACAGTTAATAACAAGCTATTTACGCTGTTCATAAAAGGCTCTTTAAGCTCGGTGCACAGATATAAAATGCAACAACGTGATCAAGAACTGGCATTTGTACTCTAAAGTGGAGATTTCACTTTTTAGCTAGTTTATTCAAAGCTATACCCTAGAGTGGTCCTCAAGATTAATCTCATATCAGGACTTTTTTTAATAGAGCTAAATTATTACTATTAATTGTAAACCACGTCTAAAAAAAACAAAAAAACATAAAACTTAAATGCATTCCTGAAGCATAAATGAAATGGTCTCAAATCAAAAGCAATCGCGATGTCGTCATTAAAGTGGACATATCCTGCATATGGGGCTTAGAAATAGACTTAAAGGAATAGGCCGTCGTTTTTGCATACTGAGATATGTTCTTACCTGAGCTTAGACGAGTTGAGCGTACCTGTCTGGTCTTTACGCGTGCGCTCAGTCACGAAAAAAGACCAAAGATGTTGTTAGCATTTAGCCTCTCCTCCTCTCCTCTATGGGGCCAAAAGAGGGTGAAGTTAGAAGCGACCAAGCTCTTCCACGTTCCCCCTATTTAAATACAGTTACGTGAGTAGTTACACGATCCAAGTATAGTCACACAAAATTAAACATGTCGATTTTCTAAGTGGACACAAAGGGGGACTATATTGTTAGGCGTAATAACACCGTCCGCGCAGTAAAGTGAAGATATTACTGCGCGGACGTCGAAATGCTCCTCAGGTGAATATCTCAGTATGGAAAAACGGTGGCCTATTCCTTTAAACACATTATTTTGGTGCCTCAGCATTGGTATATTACGTTGTATAATTTTCATATCTCTGGAAGAATAAAATAATAATAATGAAATATAGGCGCTAGAGCCGGTGAAGACTTTGCCTGGGGCTCCTCCTGCTGAAGAGCTTATTAACAAATGAACTTTCAGTTTTGATTCACGGCGTGGTTTACAGCTTCAGCACGGAGCATTAAACACACTTTGAGCAGAACGGATCAGAACCGATATGTTGTTGGATTATGGGCTTTAAAAATGTGGAGGACAGTTTTTGGGTTTCAACAATGACGCGACTGTATACAGGAAGTACAGAACGAAGCACTGACACCGTAGAAGAAGAAACAGCTAAATCTAACAGCTCAGTGGAATAAACTACTAGAGGTGGGGAATATATCGTCTACAACAGCCATTCCCAAAGTCCGGAACATCGCGGCCCCCCTTGTTGATCCGAAATTCTCTCGGGGCCCCCAATAGAAAATAATTTATAATATTCATTGGAATTTTCTTTTTGTTTTACAGCTAAAATTACATAAAAGCAACATCTAGCAATGAGTGGAGTTTAAAACTGGTTTCAAGTAATACATTATAGCGAATAAATGTATTTTTCCTTTTAAAATATATATTTTATCAATGTACTTGTTTTCTAGACAAGTTTTTTGGGGCCCCCCTATAGTGGGGGGCCCCGGACCCCACTTTGGGAACCACTGGTCTACAAGATAATATCGACATTGTTGTTTGGAAGATCTGCAAATTTACAATATCGAGTTTGTCTCCAATGTCAAGAAATGTGGGAAAACATGGAAAAACTGTGTCAAAATGATGAAATTATTAGGGAATTAGGGAAAATTGGGGGGGAAAAAAATAGGAACAAATTAAGGAATAAATAACGGGAAAAAACAGGGTAAAAGGAAAAGATTGAGAAAGCGTTTAATTCTGTAATCTTTGTAATCTATTCTGTTTTTGAGCGACAAAGCAATGTTAATTAAGATGTTTGCAGCACATTTTTGCACATTTCTGATGGTTAGGCTACTCTGTTATTGACAAGGGAACAAGATTATAAGAAAAAGCTCTTAAAAGTGCATGATATGTCCTCTTTAATGTATATAATAATAATAATGGTTCTATGACAGGCAAAAACAATGTTCACAAAGCTCATTTGTTTTTTTAATTTGGTAAAGATGCCAGTTATACCAATGTAGTGGCTTACTTATGGACAAAAAGTTTGGAAATCACTTCTTCACCCACTTAAAGGGGGGTATTATGTAAAATCGACTTTTTCAAGCTTTATATCATGTTATTATGTCATTCCCTCATTAAACACATGCCTGGAGTGTTGCCTTGGCTCATTCACATATTTTTGAGTAATCAGTAAAAACTTAGACGGCAGCCATTTTAGGTGTAGCTATGCCTCAGTCCTCCTAGGAACGCCCCCCCCCTCCTGGAGACGCCTCTGGACCTTTTGTCACCAGCCAAGCCACCAACCACTGCTCCTCAGCTCAGCAGAGCCCCCTCCCCACACAGTGTTGTTGTTTAAATGCCACAGCAGTGTGCTGAAGGGGGCGTGTCGGAAAGCTTCTTAAAGAGACAGAGGCCTATTTCCAGATGTTCAGTACAGCCATTTTGAGAGAGCAATTTTATTCAAGGCAGTTATTTTAATTTACTGCATATACAGACCAACAGAAGGTTACGTCATCATTGTAGTATGCTATAGACTGGTGCTATGTGATTGAAAAAAGCATAATACCCCCCCTTTTAAACATCTGCCGCCCTTTTATCAAATGTTTTCACGTCACATGGTTTCTCTACTCATGAGCAACACAAAGAAAGACGAGGTACAGCCATTTTAGGACCCGAAATCAATCAATCCATTTCATTTACTCCATCCATAAGACGATTGCTGCACATAAACTCTTAGTAGTTATTAAAAAATAGGCTTTATATTGTGTGAAATAAGAAATACTGTGTTAAAAGTCGTCCTGTTTGTAAATGGAGCGTGGGAATCGTGCGTCGACAATAGGAGTCTTACATAAAGCTAGACATTTTGTTTTTAGTGTCAAATTTAGTCTTCGGGCAGTGGTCTAGCACACTGGAAATGAATGGTACAGGTTCAAATAATCACTTTGATAATAATAATAATGTAAGGATAATGCTTGATATTGCCGTGCGCTTGAATAGAGAAACACAACAGTTTTATAGGCGTTTTTTTTAAATGTGCTGCGGATTTGCATTTCTGCACCGTGTAATTATTATTGTAACAAGAAATTGTAGAAAATATTTTGTTGTTTTTCATATTTTTCTATCTGCAAACTACTGTGTCTTTAAAACAAAACCAGCCTTCCACCATTTTGAGGATGGGGCTGCCCTGTGCCGTGAAGCTGGATACAAGACGACAAAAATGTGCTACTATTTGTGATAATTTTGCGCTTAAGGTGTCGAAACTTTATTTAGTTTTCCTGTGATATTCGTGGAGTAGCAAGCGCCATGATCCTGCACTGCCTGAAGCACAGTGTTTGCATAAAACACTGTTACACCTCGAAAAATGTTATAGTTCAGAAGCTGAGCTGCAGTTATTCATTCAGGCATACTAATCTTTACAGGCACACTGCGTAACATTTCGGATTATACTGTTGCGAGGAATATAAAACATGCTCTTAATGTCGAGCTAGACAAGTGGCTGCCTTTAGTCAGCATCTCCATGGAGACGAGATGGAGACATCCCGCTTCCAGTAGTCACAGTCAGGTCTGAGGAGAGCTGAATTACTTACAGGTATTTTTCATTTCACTATTAAAGCAGTACTAAGTAACTTGTTCACCTTAATAAATCCTTTCCGTAGTCCCTCTGGGGGTAATACAAGTGTTAATGGGGTGATTGGGGGTCTTTCATCTCCCCCTGGTGTCTCAGGCCAGAAAACCATAATTGCAACTTTGCCTGCACCGGGTCGGAGGCGCAATACACACTAATGGAATCACAAAGAAGAAGCTAACAGGCTAACAGGCAAAGCTAACTGCGGGCTAGCGCCACTTAAACAGTATTTACAGCCAAGTTTGAGTGAAAAAAATGATCTCCATTGTGTAATTGGATGAACCTTATCCCTCTCTCCCTTTGTCTTTTCTGTCAGCGTAGTATTTACTCTCATGGACAATTAATGAGTAAAAAAACGCAATGAGTTACTTAGTTCTGATTTAAGATATCTGTGATTAAATAAACGTTTGTATTTTATCCTATTTATTGGGTGAAATGCTACGTCATGTGGCTTTACTGTATAAATAAATGAAGGAAAATAGGAATTTAGAGCAGTGTTTCCCAACCAGGGGTACACAAGCATCTATCTAAACAGATCTTTTTCCTTGCGTAATTCATGTACAGAAAAAGTATAATAATGAATTTAATCGGGTTGTTGTTTTTAATCATAATTTCAGCTTTTCTTGCAATTTTGAGTAAAAGACCATATTATACAAGTCGAAGTCATTCCAGGGTGGTTAAGAGTACTCCCATGTGAATCCTAACGCAGTTTAGACCCGATTTAATCCTGTTAAATATGTAAACATAAAGCCATACCCAGTACCATTATACCTGCCGAATGACCAGAATATAAAAACATTTATCCTCACTATTATACAGGTGAAAAATACCTCAAAGTGCATGCCTCTTTATTGTGAGCAGCCTCGCCTCTCCTCAGACCTGACTCTTTACTCGGAGCGTACAGCATAGTTGGCGTCTCGCTGATGATCATTTACATCATTCTAGCTGCTCTTTTGGTGTAGCAACATATAACATGGAGAGTTCTGCAGTGTGGCTTTCATACAACTTCAAAATAAAAGCATAATGTTAAAGAAATATACCCTATCTTTATGTTTACAAATCATATACCTACGGATCTTTGTCGGGCTTCATTGTACAGGGCCGTGGATTGAAACATACAGACTTTTATCGCCTTGAACCAATCCATTCTTTTTACCAACTTTTCTTACGCTTTTATTTTGAAATTACAAGTTTGTTAGATGGATTTTAAGTTATTGCACCGTGTCGTCTTTGTACTTTTCTTGACGTGTAACTTCCTTGTCTTTAGCTCGTCCGAAATGGGATCTGTCCATTTCCTTTACAGAATGCACTTGTTTCTGTCACTGTTTTAATTTAACTAGTTGAAGTTTTGTCTTTGTGGTTTGAGAGACTATAAGGGATCATCTTTGTTTAGACAATAAAATGTCATACTCTTCTAATTGTCTTGGTCATTTCTGTCGCACTGTGATGACAGATTTTAAACATGTCCAGGAGTACAGGTAGGTTTTATGTTTTTGGGTTTATTACACAGGTATTTTATATACATGGAAACAGGATGCACACATTGAAATTGCAATTAGTCCTGAAATAAAAAATATACACAGCCTGACCATAATATTAGGCCTATATAATATTCGTTGTAGCGCCTTTAGCTTTGATAACGGCACACATTCGCTCTGGCATAATACGTTTCTGCAATGTCAAAAAATCCAGTGTTGCATTAGTTTTTCACCAAGATACTGTATTGTATTGATGAGAGAGTGTGACCACTGCGTAAAGCCTTCTCCAGCAAATCCCAAGATTCTCAATGGAATTCACATCTGGACTCTATGGCGGAGAATCCATGAGTGAAAATGATGTCTCACGCTCCCTGAAACACTCTTTGACAATGTGAGCCCAATGAATCCTGGCTTTGTCATCTTGGAATATGCCCGTGCCATCAGGGAAAAAGAAATCCACTGATGGAATAACATTCAGGATGTTTAGGTCGTCAGCTGGTCTCATTCTTCGGGCATATAGTGTTACTGAACCCAGACCTGGGTCCTCATTTACAAACCTTTTGCCAAAAAATGTTTCCAAGATTTCTCTTAAAGGGACTAGATGCAAGTTGGTCATTTTATGCTCACTACTGCCACCTCAGGTCTTACGCGTAACTGCAGTCTCTATATTAAGCTTGTGCATGATGGCACTTCGGACCCGAATTAACAACTTTTGAGTGACAGTGCAGGATTTTAGAGGCAGTTGTGCGGTCTGGGCTCATTCTACACATTAGGACATGGCTGGAACATGTAGGAGGAGGAAAATACATCAATTTAACATTCGTATAGTCACTTTAAGACTAATGAATAATTTTATTGTTTCGATTTTCATGAGTCTGTGGCCCTCGTGTCTTGGTAAAACTCATAACTCACTTAATTGTACTTTTATGGTGAAATGGAAGCTTGGGGAGGTTGGACTAGAGTTTGGTTCGCTCGCACAGATTCCCATAGCAGGAGAGATCTAAAAAAAAAAAGCAAAGATTGCACAGAAAAGTGCACAAGGAATATAATATCTGCATTTTCCATGGGCATGAGCAAAAAAAAAAAAATCTATGCAGTCTTTTATAAATGAAGCCCCTGTCCAACTGCAGCAACCCCAGATCATAACAGTTGGTCAAATCTAGGTGGCGACTTTTATTTTGGTCAAGCAGCGTATGACTTTATATTCGCTGGAGATATCTCAATTTCATGCTGCTTTATATCGTGTCAAATAAAACTTACAGGCAAAAAAGGTCACTCTAAATCTATCCATTAGCTGTGCGACGTTGCTGAAAGATCTAACGTTGGAATCCCCTTGAGTTTATCTTGTACAACTTAAAAGGTGCATTATGCAACTTTATATGAAAAAAAAAAGTTGGTCTCTACAACGCGCCAAGATCAATTGTTTGGTGGTTTTCTGGTGAGGGGTCCGTCAATAGTGAAAACCTTACAAACAGTTGATCCTGGAGCGTCTAGTGACACTGTGATGGAAAGTAAAGACATCATAAGAACTCATACAGCCCCTGGGTCACTACAAGGTCAAATACGCACAAACATCAACTTTTTCCCCCTGCATAAGAAGTTGCATAATGCACCTTTAAGACAGAAATAATGAAAAACAACACATACTCAATACACAAAGTTTATTTTTGCCATTTGGCCGAGTATAAAATCCATCCAAGACGATGAACAAAGGTTTCCCTTTACAGTATAATCAGGCAAATTTAAAGGAGCAGGCTGGTATTTTAGTAGAAGTAACTGCAGTACAATCATACTTCACATTTTCAGTTTGGAGGAGCAAACAGGAGACAAAGGCATAAAATACAAATCCATAACAAGGCGTAAGGCACACGCACACAGCCTAAAAAAAACATTTCAAACATATTTAACACTTTAGCTTTGTTTTGGTGATTGTCATTTTAAAGCCTTGTTGACAAAAATGCACAAAAGTAATTGCTTACGACTTTAAATTTGAGAAAACTCGTTTAGAAAATATTTTAATCACCAGTACAGTTACCGTATTGTGCATAACATTGTGGGCTCAAGCTGTTCGAGATAAAAACCACTACCCCATCACGCTTCTTGTCATTTCTCCCATTTGCCATTTCCAAACCACATCTCCTGTGCTTATACAATTCAACAAAACACTGGCCTGTCCCTTTAAACAAACGAGTACATCACTTCACAAGCAAACAAAATCCGCACTGATACAACGGAACTTGCTAAACAGATCTAAATGAAGTTGTGTATAGTTTAAATGAGAGAAACGAACACGTTTTCACAGATAAAGAGGCTGTAGAGGAGGTTTGGAAGCACATTTCTGCAGGAGACTTGGCTCGTCTACTATTTGGGATCTAAAAACACTGACGGGGAAGGAAGAGTCCAGCTAAAAGGTTTCTCAGAAAAATGTAGGCGCCTAAAGAGATGAATCGATTAATATTTGGAGTTCGCTCGACATTAGTTAATAAACAAATGTCTAATTGTTTGGGAGACTTGGCAATGCGTAACACGTCCACCATTTTGTCTGTAGCCCACATGTCGAAACTTTGATTTGTACCTACTTCTAACTCTACAGATTGTGATTATAGTTAAGGAGGGGGGGGTGTGCTTGACAATATGGCATTTTCAAACCAACAAAGTGCAAGATAGTGACACCAAATTGCAGTGTTTCAGGTGACATCACAGCGTTCTAAAGGCCTATAATATTAATACAGGTGAAGGGCAACTTATCGAGGAGATTTTTGGTCTTGTACAGAGAGATCATGGACCCAGTCAATGATATTGACAATTTGTGTTGTGAAAGTGTAATGCTGTCAATAGGAACAACTGGCTCATGCCCCCACATGATAGTCTGACATCACATTCTAGAATCTGAAAAACCACCAAGACAACAAAACTCTCCTTACAAAATATTTTTACCTGCTCATACACTAAGCGCTGTCCTCTTACTGCAGACTTTCTTACTTATGATACAATATTTCTTTATCTGAAGTCTGTTCATCACCATTCACATGGTGTCCCCTGTCCCACTCCCGTTTCAGATGGTGGGTTGTAGGGCTGAAACAACTCATCGACGACTGATCGATTACTAATATAGTTGTCGACTATTTCAATAATCGATTAATCGTTTTCTGGTTCACACAGACTCGAAGAGCAAAAATTACATGAAAATGTAGTATTTTTGATGAAACCTACTTTGTTTTTATAGTTGGGGTCTGTAATGTTTTGTACATTGTATATTTCATGAATATCTGTCCGTTTCTCATCCAATCAGAAGCAGAATTAGCACTAAGAGCCTCCAACAAACATTCACTTTAAGTTTACTCCATCGACATGTCCTCAAACGGCACCACTTTAGCTTTATGTGATAAAAAATAAAATTTTCCTACACCATTCACAGCCAAGCGATTAATCGTAAAAATAATCAATATATGAATCGATTACAAAATAATCGTTAGTTGCAGCCCTAGTGGGTTGTTGGTGTCACGTCTTCAGCCCTGTCCACAGAGGAACGGAGGAACCCCGCCTACAAGGATTGGACAAGATTAACTGAAGCTCCAACAAGGACTGGACGTTCTGCGATCTTGACCCGTCTGCTCTGGGACTCCCATCGGCCCAGAGTCTCTATAACCTGTCCGTCCATGGGAGTGGATCTCTCCTTCTGTGGTTCTCACCGAGGTTGCTTTTTTTCCTTCCACTGTTTTTCCTGAACTTTATATTGTCTTTTTTACTGTTTTGTTTCAGTGCTTCAATGTTTGTACAGTCTGTGAGGCAACTCCCGTTGTGATATTGGGCTATACAAAACCACTGACTGTGTAGGAGCCATCATTTCACCCCCTGCCTCTATATGGCACTGTCTCTTTTTCCTACCTGGGCCTATACAAGGCATGGTCAGATGTAACCAGGTGCTGGCGGCACGGTAGTACAGCGGTTAGCTCTCGTGCTTCACAGCTAGAAGGTTTGAGAGTGCGTATGGGGGACGACGGACGCAAATTAGCCCAAGGCTACAATCCGGTGTGGCTTGTTTACATGCATGAGACCCATGTATGTTCATTAACATGCACTGTCCCGACCAAATAAACCAATAAATAAAATTAATGGGGACAATTCTTGAGTGTGTCACATGTGGATGTTGGTTTGTTGAGCCAAAATAAGTGGAACATGTGTCTGGGAACCTTTCATTTTAGCAGCCACAGTGTCAGTATGCTTGGTGTGTAATGCCACTACAGACTCTAAATATTACAGGCCTTTAGAACGCTGTAATGTCACCTGAAACCCAGCACTACCTCCAAAAAGCATAATGCTCATTCTTTAAGGGCATTTAATCCTAGAGGTTTCCATTTGCAAAAAAACATTACTGCAGTCGCACCTTCGCCCATAAATACATTTACATGTTGGACTCAAGATTGGATTCAAGCTGCCTTTGGTCAATAACCGAGAGCCAAAAGGGAACATTTCTTTCCAAATTTAAAGCTGAAAAAGTAGGAAATATTGCCAGTCAGCTAGAATAGTCCATTTGATTTCCTTCCGAAGGTCGCTCTTATTTTAGTAGAATTAGTATTTTACGTTACATATGATGGTATTCCCGTCTTCAACACAACTTTCACAGAGATCTTGAATTTTTTAGCTATAAAAACGTCCAACCTGAGCCAGCTTTCCTTTCCCAAAGTGTTAATAGAATAAAAAACAACTTGGCTTTGAGTAAATGTCCACCCCTTACAGACGAAGCGTACAGTCTTATGGCATTAAGTGAATAACAGTGTATTACATTATCACACGGTTTAAAAGTTAACAGGCAGAAAATCAACCCGTGTTTAAGACTTTTAAGAGGACGTCCAACTTAGGGCTGCACTACAGGTCGGAAAAACTTTATCATCGCCAAAAGGAGGCAACGAGAAGGTTTAACTGTTTAATTTCTTACAAAATTCTAAAGGGAAAAAGGCAAAAGTATTTTCTTATTTTAGTCCTAATCTTGTTTTAGTCCTGGTTCAGTCTGTCTGTTGTGATTTTGACACATATTATAATAAATATAAACTCACAGGGATTATACAGGCAGCAGAAAGTCAATGTAACCATGTCTGAGGCCTTGATTTTAGTGTATTAACTTAATAACTTTGATGCTTTTTGTTGACTCAACCTACTACCGTTCTCCAGCAGAGGTTCATGGACTTTTCCAGGTCTGAACCAGGACTAAATTTGGACAAGTGTGTGTGTGTCGCTCGTATAGTGCAGCCCCAGTCCATGTGTCGTTGTCGGTTCGCAGGGTTGAGAGGAAGTAGCCCTTACAGCCTTTTTCGATGGGTCAGTGGTTTTCAGCTCAGAGCTCGTCCCCGCTGTGACGTTTGAACGCGTCGCCCGTCAGCCGCTCCTGAGCTTCCCTCATGCCAGACGCCACTGGGGAGGAGATTAACAAATCACGGTGAATAAAAGGAAGACGTTGGGAAATAAACCTGAAAATCTACAACGTAAAAGACTTAAATATGTTTTGGCATCTCTTTCTCTCTAAAAGACGGCATTTAATTGAGTTAAAGTCTTGCTTAACCTCTTAACCCCCACCTGAACAGAGCACATTTTCTCCAGTTTGGCTTTACCTGAATCTAAAAGCCAAAAAAAAGTGACAAAAACACATGATTAAAGAGTGATGGAAAAACAAAAATGTAAAAAAAAAAAGGAGAAAAAAAGTGATTTAAAGGGGGGGTATTATGTAAAATTGACTTTTTCAAGCTTTATATCATGTTATTATGTCATTCCCTCATTAAACACATGCCTGGAGTGTTGCCTTGGCTCATTCACATATTTTTGAGTAATCAGTAAAAACTTAGACGGCAGCCATTTTAGGTGTAGCTATGCCTCAGTCCTCCTAGGAACGCCCCCACCTCCTGGAGACGCCTCTGGACCTTTCGTCACCAGCCAAGCCACCAACCACTGCTCCTCAGCTCAGCAGAGCCCCCTCCCCGCACAGTAGTGTTGTTTAGATGCCACAGCAGTGTGCTGAAGGGGGCGTGTCGGAAAGCTTCTTAAAGAGACAGAGGCCTATTTCAAGACGTTCAGTACAGCCATTTTGAGAGAGCAATTTTATTCAAGGCAGTTATTTTAACTTACTGCATATACAGACCAACAGAAGGTTACGTCATCATTGTAGTATGCTATAGACTGGTGCTATGTGATTGAAAAAAGCATAATACCCCCTCTTTAAAAAAAAGACAACACAACAAAAACACTTCCAAAATGTGACAAAAACATGCCGGAAAAAACAATAGCACAAGAAAAAAAAAGCGACGTGAACACAGCAAAAACACTTCCATCCCAAATGCGACAAAACATGGTAGAAGAGTGACAAAACTAGCCTGGTGAGACATGTATACATTTATAGATGAAAAAAAAAAAAAAAGAGGAAATTGTTCACAAATTGATATATGATTATACTGAGGATGGTAAAGACAACTGGGAAGTAGCAAGATCACAAAGTATAATATGTACTGCATAGTAACGTGGCTTTATAACATAAAAATAGAGACTTCCAGTAATGTTACCAAGGTTTGGCATTGGTAACTGATGGGGAATTATAGAGTTAATTCGGCCCTCACACATTGCCCTTATCATATCGTACTGCTAAATCGGTACATTTGGCCTTCTACATGACTTGTGGCCTAATAAACGTGGCACACTATCAGTGCATAGATTCTTAGCGCCTACGTGTAACCAAGAGTAACATGCTGAAATTATATTATATTAAGGGTTGCCTTGTGTTACTTGCTTTGTACTAAACATTGTACATGAAACGAGATCGTGGTTGTCGTTGTGCTTCGTTTCTGTTTTCTATATGAACATTTCAAACAATCCTTTGTAAATTTGGTCTGTGTTAAAAAAGCCGCTTTAAAGTGTAACTGGTTCTGCTTTGACATTGATGAAAATCAAAATACGATGCTGCTAATAATGATTGATAATGTAATTGCAATAGGATAAAGTTATTATTATAGTTCTGTCATGTCTTTATGTAGATGCTATATTGTAAATGTAGTATTGATTTTGGGGGTGGGGCTTATAAGCTCTTGCTTCAGCCCACTCCTTTTGAGCAGAATGTTTACTGCTCTAATAAACTAATAAGACCAGAATGATTCCCCTCTGTATTTTTTTTTTATACATCGGGGAATCAGTCTGGACCCCCCGCCCCCGGTGGCAGTATCCACAAAAAAAAAATCAAGTTGTTCCCGTGCAATCTGATTCGTTTATTTGCTTCACGTGTTGTTCACGAGCAGCGTCACCCACGGGATGCGGAAGTCCCTCAATAACAATCTACGAACGACGCACGAAAGAGAAAGAGTTAGTCTCCAATCGACGGTAAATGACCAAAAACACATCAAGAGTTGGTGAGTTTCGTGATTCATAATCCTGCGCGAATATTAACGTAAAACCGCTAATAACACCGCATCAACACCGCCCTTTGCTGATTGGTTTACTCCACTTCCTGTTTGCTTGCGTATGTACCGCTGTGGGAAATGAAATCGACGCAGCGGTGACCAGACTCACTCGCTGGTACAGTGTCTGGAATTTTCCAGGCTATGACAAAACATGATTAAAGAGTGGGAAAAAAAGAACATCAACAAAAAGGGACAAAAATGTGACGAGAACACAACAAAAACACTTCCGAAATGTGACAAAAACACGGCAAAAGAGTAAAGAGAAAGCAACACAAATAAAGATGAAAAGTGACCAAAACATGGCCAAAAAAACAACCTATGAAAACACAACAAAAACGCTTAACAAATGCGAATAAAGAGTCGCCATCAGTTTTGTAGGTCTTAGCTTTCAAATGAGGCGTTACACTGGCCAAAAGTCTATAAACTCCAGTCGAGAAGCTTTTAGATTTGGGTAACGCCTGAGAAAATGCACTCAGTAGCAGCGTTCTGTAAGAGCACGAGTCTGCACCTGGTCAAGGCTTGAAAAAACAAACTTCCTTGATGTTCAGCAGCATCGTCTCCCAATAAATAAATAATGAATATAGAAAACCATAATGAGTTGCAAAAAACATCTATAGAAACAATTTCAGGACGGTGATAAAATATAGGAAAGGAGTTTGGAGGCAGGGAACAGAACTGCAGTCTGTTTTCAGTCAGCTCTGCAGTCATTTATACATGTGTAGTGTTTTAGTCAGAAACAGACATCTCCAATTCAAAAGCCATTTACCTTGCTCTCCGTTGCTGTAAAAATACTTGTAGTTTGGATTGCCGTTTTTGTTGGTGATTTCTGGGTGGACTTTTCCAAGAGGATCTGGAATGAAAGGCGTCACATTGTTTGGAAACATCCAACTTATACAGAGACATTTTCAAGGCCCTATATCCAATTTTATTTATAAACAAATGTCCTTCCTATTTATACATAATAAATAGGAAGGACATTTGTTTTATCCTCCTGCAGTATATCGTCTAGTTTGTTTGCATTTCTGTGACAGTGACCCTGAAACATGTCCTTGCAAGTGGTGAAAAGTGCTTATGAACTCATCCCTATGAAGAATTTGGAAGTTAGGCACGTGTTAGAAAAGCTACAAAGGAGTATGGACACAACTAACAATTTCATTTATGCGCTCCATCTCTCGTTAAAAGCAGTAAATAGCAGTAATGAGTAAAAAGAACCCAAAATGCTACGACACCTGCAGTGGCGCTTATGGCCTCTAGGGGCATGAGTTACTAAGTGCTGCTTTAAGAGATAAGAAAACAATTATAGACATTTTTAACATAATTAATTACTTTCATTGTGGACATTTTCAAATATCGACTGGACTGGGTTGATTGAATTGAAGTTCAGAAGCTTCTTCTTGCTCTCGTCACATGTAAAACGGGTTAAACACACTAGAACAAGCTAGACGCGAGTCTAGAACAGTGTTGTTTTTGGCAGCCCTGTTAGTTTTAGTCTTTTGGATGAAAAGGTTTCTAGTTTTAGACACATTTAGTCATTTCTAAATGTAATTAGTCAGTTTTAGTCACATGAAAATTAAAAAGAGTTCAGTCAAGTTCAAGTCCGTCTCATTATAAAAGTAATAATTAATTTCGATAAGTATTGGAAATTGATATAGATAATCTCATGGCTTTATAGCTTTTGACAAACAGATTACACCACAATAGAGACGGGCAGAAGTGTCATTGTGAACATAACTTTTTCCAAAAGCGCCCGTTCTCCTCGACCTCTGATCATCGATTTTGGATTTTTTTTTAACCAACATCACTGTCGGCACATTCGTACATCAACATCTTTCTGCGTTCAGACGCTACGATATTTAAAAACTGTCCTGAGAAAAGAAAGTCCCTGTGACATCGCTGTCAGACGTGCTCCATGGAGGACCTACGCTGATTGTAGCGGTGCAGGGAGAGAGGGGGAGAGAGGGGGCACAGCCTGCCGCATGCGAGTCCATGTGAGCTGACGGCTCCGCTCTGTGTCACGTTTACCAGGTGTGTTGTCCCTCTCCGCACACAAGCTCTGTTTGCGAACGGTCTGACGAACCACTTCCTCCCATTTTCGTCTCGTCTCACTGAGGTAAACTCATTAACGTCTTGTCATGTTTTAGTCCACAAAGAGTGATTATTAGCTCGTCATTATTACGTTATCATTAAAAAAAAGATGCGTCAATGAAGTGATATTGTTATCGTCTTTGTTGACAAAAACACTGGTCTAGACTGCCTGAAGGCCACGATTTGTTTACATTAAACAGTTTCACTGATTACTATAGTTCAGGGCTGGGGTGAAACGAGGAGCTCATTTTCATTAACAAATCCCTGCTCGTTTTGTGATCTGCGGAACCCATAGTACAGAGGAGAGTTGGACAATTCCTGAACAACTGAGAGCCTACACAAACAGTACAGCTGTTGCATGTACAGAATCGGTTTATGAGCAGCTTGTGTTCGTACCAAGGAAAAGAATGCGGGGAATGTAGCCTCCGTCTGGACTGAAGGCGTCATCCTTTGGCTCCTCCTCGTCCTGTTCAAATATAGGATAAAGATGAGACCTTGGAAAGACCTGCCTAAGGCCCAAAGTTAACAGAAGACAGCAATAATAACAAGCAGAGATTACAGTCAAGACTTCATTACCTCAAGGTTGACCATTACAAAGTTGTGCGCGAGTTCAGAAATGTCCTTGGACTCAGCGAACTTGGGCTTCAGCGCTGTTTCAAGAGGGAAAAGGTAATACTTCAGTGTCTGACAAACATTTACACTTTGTTGAACTTTCATGAGGGTTTTGTAATTGTACCTTTGCAGGCTCCACACCAGGTCTTGTGAATTATGACCATGATCGGCAGACCACTGGGAAAGAAGCAAGATCATCAAGTAAAAATTGTAAAAAATTGGCATTAAACATTGTACTTTACAGTATTTTCAGTTAAATCTAGTGGCCGAAGTGTGGATTGTATTTTCATAGTGTCTAATAACTTGTACATGGAAGCTTGGGGATGCACTTACTGTATTTAAGACTATGAACCATAACCATTTCAACACAGTACGTTACATTAAAGCTGCCCTCAGCCACCTTCAAAACAGCGAGGCAACATTGTCCCGCAGAAGCAGAGACAAGCTCCACACCTCGCCCCACCTCACCATGTTAACACACAAACAGGGATCGCATCATGACAGAAGTTTACAAAATATTATGAACTGACAAACAGGTGACTGACCTGCTCTAATGCAGCTGAAATCCTCATGATATGTCTGTTTAATAATCCAATATCTACAGTCAGGGAGCGGCCAGTTATTTTTTTATAAAGCACATACAGGGAAGTGTAACAGGCGTTCAAGGGTTGCGAAAGCTCTGCAATTAGAAATTTAGATCTAAAGGGAAGTATAATGTTCCAAATGCCAAAAAACAGACTTGCATGAAAGGCGCAGTTCAGCAAGTAAATATAAAGTATCAAAATGTTTACTCTGCAACATATTTTATTTATTCTGCTGATAAAATTAGTGATATTTCCCCTTCTGTCTTTGAAGTATCACAGGGGCAGTGTGTGGAGCGGGGTGAGGGGGGGGGGAAGCAGAGCAGGGTTCACTACTAACTAGGGCTGAACGATATGGACAAAATTTCATCTCGATATTCATGCCAGATATTTTGATATGATACAACTATGGGTTAGGTGAAAATTAAGCATTTTTCAGAAAAATAAAATCATAATACAAAAGATTGCAGTTTTATTGATGAAAATCTATATCGTTTATATCTTTCTTTTTCAATTTTAATATTTTGAATGTTCATATCTCGATAGATACGATAACGATATATCTTTCAGCCCTACTACTAACACCTACTGACAACAATAAATTCCAGGAGTATAGCTGAGGGTCGCTTTAAATTTAAACAAAAATTGTAAATCATTTCATGTTTAAGCAAAATGTCAAAACAAGACAAAAAAACACTAACCCAGGTGCAAACATGGCCAAATCTAAAAGTTAGTTAAGGAAATTATGACTAAAACTGAACCTCTGCAAGATTTCAAGTCAAGATGCAATTTTGTTTTAGAGACTGCGTATATAATACCTAAATTCTAGTCAGATTGTAGACCCTCAGTGACCTTGTGACTTCTTGCGATACAGATGTTGCAGTCAAGATCACTAGGCGATATATTGATGTAATGTGCATCCCTAATTTAAATTACTAGAAAAGATGTAATACTATTACACGTCCTGAAAACTTGATCTCACCTGGCCTGAGCCTCCTTTTTGCCATCATCCAAAGTCCTCCACTGGATGTGATCCCCAAATCCTGTGGCAAAACAATAAATTGAGACAGAAATTCACTCCATCTTCAACATGAGCAAGCCTATAGTAAAACTACACTGACACCAGACCTGTTCAACCAAATTCAATGAAAAAAAGTCACTGAAATTCAACCCCAGGAAGTCGGTAAATGTGGCTCTGTTAATATGTCACCTGTTCTGTGGTTTGTGTTTAGGTGTGGCCCTCGCTGCAGGACTTTCTAGGTTAGATTCCACAACATTGTGAGGAGAGAATGAAGCTAGAGCAACCTCAAGGGATTGTGACTTGTCCTCATTTAGTTATTATGAGAAAATGTTGACCGGTAGGTACCAATATCATACTCAAAATACAATACAAAATCATACTCCTCTGCAGTTGTTCTCATGCAGTAGTGTCATTGCACTCTTTTTAAGAAACCATCCCAACCACCCTTATCCCAATTGTTACAGAGTAGCAGAATACTTTGTACATTTACAGATTTAGTTAAATTAACCTCTTAACCCCCACCTGAACGGAGTCATTTTCTCCAGTTCGGCTTGACCCAAATCTAAAAGCTTCTTGAAATAAAGTGTCAAAATAGCTACAAAAACTAGATTAAAATGCAACAAAAAAGTGACAAAAAGCAATGAAAATTTGGCAAAAAATGTGATAAAAACCCAACAAAAAAGCAATGGAAAAAAAAATTCAAAAAGTGATAAAGTGAGGAAAAAAAGATCAATTTAAATGTGTCTTCTAGGTCTTAGCTTTCAAATTAGGCGTTATGGACCTTATGGAGTTGGGTAAAGCTGAAAAGGAGAAAATGCACTTGATTAAGTTGGGGGTTAAGAGCTTAAATGAGGCATTGAAAATCTATATTTTCTTGACAAACTTTCCCACTTCTGAAAACTGAAGTCATATTTTGTTCACATAGCACAAGAGAGTGAATGGATTAACCTTGATAGATGGTAACAGAATTATATTACATAAGCTTACGACTAGATGATATTTATTTTTAAGCTATAACCAGAATAACCACAGTCTGTGAGAAGATAAATATGCTTTATGTTAAAAGGCACTTTTTAGGGTCACAGACACAGAAATGCTAGAAATTGTCCTACAAGACAAGTTTATAAAATTGAAACAAATGCTTTACAATTAGACGCACAGCATTTCTTCCACAATTATCTTACAGGAGGAAAAAACACACACATAAAAAAAAATCTGATATAGGGAGATGCTTTAGTAATGATGAACCAGGATGCTCATAAAAAAGCGTGTCCTGCTTTTCTTTCCACATTGAATCATGCAGCATTTTCAACACTAACCTCGTCCATTGGCAGCGTCCACCACGTCCTGGAAAACCGACAGAGAGACTAGCGCCTGCAAAATGGAAAATACGGCGATTTTTACTAAAGAAGTCTGCATTTTTCCTGTCTTTTGTCCTGGCTCTTCCCTTCACAGTTGACGAGAGAGGACGCGAATGCTAACCTCATAAGGGGCTGAAGCAGGTTTCGCGAAACTAGCCACCCGGAAGTCCAACCCACATATTTCAAAATAAAACTTTACGATAATTTGTATTTTATTTTATTTAACTTCTCACTATTCATATTATGTTCTTGTCAATCTGCGATAGCCCAATCCCTGATATTTGATTAATTTCTGCTTTAGTAATGTATTTTAAATTAGAGGTGGGCAATATATCCTCTTCAAGATTATATCCATTTTTATTTCAATCGCTTTTTGGAAGATATGCAAATTGATAATAATTTATTTGTTATTGTACAACCGTACAACACAATGTGTTCAGGTGTTAGTCCTGAGCCGCTGCAACTGAGCGCGCCACCACTGTGGGCCAACCTGACCAGCATCTTTTGGAGAAGGGGAAACCATAGTACCCGGAGGAAGCCTGGCTGGCTGCCTTAAGTGCTCCTCTGATCCTCTGAAACGGTGCACCGCTTCTTGGGTTTGTCCCTGTTTCCGAGCGTGGTGTCCCGCACTGGTCAGCTCCATCTCCTCCTTCCTCTTCCTCCTGCGCAGCTCCCTCCGCCCCACAACAGTCTTTCACCATCTTCTGGGAAGAGCTTAGCAGACTCGCAGCTAAGCCACAGTTCTGTGGCTTAGCTGCGAGTCTTGCCTGGATACCTTCTCCTTTGTCCCTTCCTTGTTTCCTGTAACGCCTCTTGTGAGGCCTTCACTTATTTGTACAGTCTATGTGCAGGTGTGGGCGGCTCTTGGTGCCTCTTCAGTGTTTTAGAAGAAGATATTTGCCGGTCTCAAATATCGGAAAAATTTGTAAAAATGTAACAAGTGTTCAGCATTATGAGCTGCCCTGTCCTCTTTACTTCTAAACTGTATTACTTTCATTTTTTTCTTCAATGGATTATCAAAATGAATGTCTTTAATCTTATCTTATTTTATCATCCTTTTTTTGTGCCTGTCCTGACGTCACATCCATGAAACCGCGTGCTACTGGCCGTGGGGTGATTAGTTAAGTTAGAAGTTACATCATCGCACCCAAACCGGAAACTCACCTGAAATCCTTACAGTAAAATCCCATATATGCACAAAAAACTAACAGTGAGGCGCATAAAAAATAACAAAAAATATTCATAATCTTCTCCAACCATTAATACGCAAGCAAAATCGAGTTATTTTATTGGAAAAGTGGGAACAAACGTAACTTTGCATTAAGCGCAGCTTTAGTTTGAAATTATTTACCGGAAAAGTAGTTAACTCTTTCTCATTTACGCAAAGCTTTAGCCCAGCTGCTTCACCCTCGTTTTTCTCTTTCCACCTGAACATTTGGCCACTGAACTCCCTTTTAAACGGTAACTATTTAGTAATTTCGATAACCATTCTTCAATTCAGCCAATGTCTCCATGTCCTACGCTGTCTTCGCTTCGTTTCCCTGCTTTGTCGGTTAAATTCAGAGCACGAGTCGATAATGTAGCCTCGCCGTGCTAGTATTAGCAATATTAGCCTCACAGACTTGGCACACTAACTATTAAATCATCAAGGCTGTGTGTTTATAAGTCAGATCAGATGAATGTGCCCATAGCAAAACACTTTTACCCGCATTGATTGACTTTCATCCATGTGTTAAATTCCAGGATACTAATAAAAACGTTTAACTAACTTGTTGTTTTACTTGATCGAATTGACTGATACTGAACACGACATGCCGTCTGGTGAAATATTTGTGAAACTGAGTCTTTACTTGTACGTATATGGGTAGTTTGGAGGAATTTGCCCTAGAAAAGTACATAAGGTACATTTGGGGGTTTATGATTAGTAATGTATATCATGTAATTCAGTTGCTAAGAGGTGGATGTTACAGGGAATGTATTTTATCTTTGACAAAACTGTGTTGTATCTTTGCCATAATCATATGTTTAATGAGTTCTGTTTTCATAAATGAATCCAAATCGCTTGAACCCGTTTTGTTGTCTTTTCTAGTTCATCACCATGAATCAGGAGAAGCTCGCCAAACTCCAGGCCCAAGTCCGGATAGGCGGAAAGGTATTGTGAAATCTTGAGACTTTTTTTTCTTTTTCCTAACCATATCCAGTCTACACTTGTTTATATCTGTATCCCAGCTGTGCGGCGCGTGCGCAGCTGTTGCTCTTGTAAATAGTGCCATTGAGCATCTGTGAGCCTCATTCCTCCTGACCTCAGCACTTGCTTTTATTACACGGACCAGTGTTTCGTTATTAGCCACTTCCTTTGTACAAACACGCGGTGGCGCTGTTTGCTTGTTTTTGACACGGTGAATGTGTTTGAGTTCACAACTTATGTGGACAGTCTATGGTTCACAATGCTGCAAGTCTATTCAATATCGAGATTACAGAAGAAATGGATCAATTGAAAGATTCTGCGTAAACAAATTGTCTCTAAACATTACGAAAACCAAAGCAATGTTCTTTGGAAATCGTGTAATGAATGTACAATTACCAGTTAAAATTGGCAACGAAACTATTGAAAGAGTCTATGTACATACATTTCTTGGTGTAACACTCGATCATAAAATCAGCTGGAAACCTCACATCATAAAAATTTAAACTAAAGTTGCAAAGATTTCAGCCATAATGAATAAATCTAAATATATCATTGATAACAAAGCTCTATATATTATATACTGTTCACTTATCCTCCCCATTTAACATATTGTGTAGAGATCTGGGGAAATGCGTATAAAAGTAATCTTGACCCATTGTTTAAACTTCAGAAAAAGGCAATAAGAATAATCAATTTAGCTGGATACCGTGAACACACAAATCCTTTATTATCCTTTACAAAAACAATGAAATTTGAGGACTTTACTGAATTTAAGATGCTCAAATCATGTTCAAAGCCTCACAAAAGTCACGTATACAAAGTATACAAAATATGTTCTGCAAACGAGAAGTCAAATACAACTTGAGAGATACGATGAGCTTCGATAAACAGTACTCCAGAACAACCATGAAAAGCATGTGTCCCACGAGACGTGGTGCAGAAATATGGAACAATCTAGATCAAAACATCAAACTTGGCAATAACCTGGTACATTTTAAAAAGTTTACAAAGAGTTTATATTTCTTTGATATGAGTTGTAGCACATTCTTTTGTTGTTGTTTCTTTATTTTGCTGATGATTTGTTTTTTATTGTTCATTATTTGTTACTTTGCTCTATGTTACTTTGTTTATGATTTGCTACCCTGCAAATGTTAAATGTAATGTTATTGTTTTTATTTTTGGGGTGGGGCTTATAAGCCTTTGGCTTCGGCCCACTCCCTTTGAGCAGGTCAACTGCTCAAACAATATAATGCGATAATAATTCATTGATTTATTTGTTTATTTGAGCAGTAAGTTTGCTCAAAAGGAGTGGGCCGAAGCAAATAGCTTATAAGCGCCCACCCCAAAATTAAAAACAATAATGTTTACATTAACAATCAAAGCAAGGAACGTAATGCAAGATAACAAATCATAAACATGGGAACATAAGGCAAGGTAACGACAAATGATAAAGAACAATAATAAAGAAACAACAGCAAAAGAAAATACTACAACACTCACAATATTTGTTCATATTTAAGTAATATTGATTCTTTATAAACCTTTTTAAAGTGTGCCAAGTTTTTACAAATTTTGATGCCCTCATCTAAATTTTTCCATATTTCTGCACCACGTCTCGTGGGGCACATGCTTTTCATGGTTGTTCTTGAGTACTGTTTATCGAAGCTCATTTTCCCTCTCAAGTTGTATTTAACTTCTCGTTTGCAGAAAATATTTTGTATACTTTCAGGAAGCGACTTTTGTGAGGCTTTGAACATGATTTGAGCATCTTAAATTCAGTAAGGTCCTCAGATTTCATTGTTTTTGTAAAGGATAATAAAGGATTTCTGTGATCACGATATCCAGCTAAATGCATTATTCTTATTGCCTTTTTCTGAACTTTAAAAAATGGGTCAAGTTTACTTTTATACGCATTTCCCAGATCTCTACACAATATGTTAAGTGGGGAAGGATAAGTGAACAGTATATAGAGCTTTGTTGTCAATGATATATTTGGATTTATTCATTAGGGCTGAAATCTTTGCAACTTTAATTTTAATTTTTGTGATGTGAGGTTTCCAGCTGATTTTATGATCAAGTGTTGCACCAAGAAATGTATGTTCATAGACTCAATAGTTTCGTTACAAATTTTAACTGGTAATTGTACATTCATTACACGATTTCCAAAGAACATTGCTTTGGAAATCTACAGGGATTTTAAATTTTACGCTGGAAATGCACAAGTTTTAGTTTTAGAAATGACGTAGAGACAATATTTACAAAAAAAAGTGGTTATTTTATTCTTACAGTAAGAGTCAAGGCTGTCGAATTAATTTAGATTATTATTACCTAACAATTTAAAACTATTATTCAACAGAGGAACATTTAGTGTCTCTTATGCTTTTTTTTGTTGCGTTTTCCTTTTGTTCGGTTCAGGTGGGGGTTAAGAGGTTGATGTAAATGTGATGGCTTTATTATTCCATGCAAAGAATATTTTATTATAAATACATTAAGTCAATGAATAATCCTCGTGAGCGGCCCTACTGTGGAGAATAAGCAAACGCGTGGGCATGTGCTTACACTTTCTAAGCTCCCATTGTTGAATTTAGGATTATGCTGACGACTATTGCACCTGGACGACTGATTTGCTTTGCTTCATCAGGGAACAGCCCGCAGAAAGAAGAAGGTGGTTCACAAAACGGCAACGGCAGACGACAAAAAACTCCAGGGCTCATTGAAGAAACTGGCTGTGAACAACATCGCAGGAATAGAAGAGGTATGTGGCATCTTTTTGCTGGTACATAGAAGCGTTATCGTCTGCCAAACCTTTCTTAATTGAAGTTGAGACACTGGTTTAGGCTTTAGTTTTTGAACCTGGTATTTGTTTTGCTCCATATTTTCTTAATTGAAGTTGAGACACTGGTTTAGGCTTTAGTTTTTTAACCTGGTATCGGTTCCATAGGTGAACATGATCAAAGATGACGGTACAGTGATCCACTTCAACAACCCTAAAGTGCAGGCGTCTCTGTCGGCCAACACCTTCGCCATCACGGGCCACGCCGAGACCAAGCAGCTCACGGAGATGCTCCCCGGGATCCTGAGCCAGCTCGGGGCCGACAGCCTCTCCAGTCTCCGCAAACTGGCCGAGAATTTCCCACGGCAAGGTACGGACACATATACACACACGGACCTCGAGGCTTTGTCAGCAACTATTGATAAGTTTACACAATAGAGACTGATGGATGATTTTTATTAAAGATGTTGGTTAGAAACCCCCCGATGGTTGGTTAGAAACCTGGCGAGTCTGAGGCTAAAAGATTACTAGTTGCTGACAAAGCCTCATGAGACGAGGAACAAAACGGTTAGTGCTTGTACTTCACAGCTAGAAGGTTCCAGGTTCGATTCCTGCCTGTACGGGGCCTTTCTGTGTGGTGTTTGCATGTTCTCCCCATGTCTGTGTAGGTTTCCTCCGGGTACTCCGGTTTTCCCCTACCACTAAAACACATGTACAGTAGGTGAATCCTCCAGTCAGGTGATACTGAGCATCAGCCTGGCTCCACATCTGGAGCCGAGTCCCCGGGCGTAGGACACATTTTCCTACGGGGCCATAAAGTATACCTTAAAGGTGCATTAGGCAACGTTTGTGCGTATTAGACCTTGTAGTGACCCAGCGGCTGTATGGGTGGTGAGCATGGCGTCTTTACTTTCCATCACAGTGGTCTCTACAACACTCTAGGATCAATTGTTTTTATAGGTTTTCTGGTGAGAAGGTCAATTAGTAGTGAAAAACTTCCAAACAACTGATCTTGGAGCGTCTTCAAAGTCACTGTGATGGAAAGTAAAGGCTCTGCTGACCACTGATACAGCCGCTGAGTCACTACAAGGTCAACTGAGCACACTAACACTTTTTATCCCACATAAAAAGTTGCATAAATGCACCTTTTTAATCTTAAACCTCAACACTAAAACAGTTCAGTACAGATGATTGCTTCTGAACTAGGCTCTCATACGATATCATTTTTAAAAGGTACTACATTTGGCAGTATTTAGGCTTTTAAATGTATTTCAATGCATTAGCAACTAGGAGTCTGACAATATATCGATTTTCCGATATATCGCGATATTTTGCGGGACGATACCGATCAAGAATAATGATCAAGAATTCAGTCAGACCAGCAGCACTACAGTTTTAAGCACTTGGACCAAACACTGTCACACAAATACATTACTTTTAATGATAGTTTTTTATAATTATAAAGAAGATTAATCTGGGGTTGATTTATTACTTTTTAAATGGGACTGTGGTTTCTTTATTTAATTGTAAATGAAGTCACTGACAGATCTATAGACCCATTTTCAGTGTGTAAGTCGGGGATCATTTATAAAAGTGGTACAAAACACATAAAAAGACATGTAAATGATGAATAATATGTAGTATGTTAAAATAAAGGTTAAAAGTAGCTCTTTTTTTTTTTTATCGTGATGTATCATAGATTATTTTTGTGCAATATATCGATTATCGCAGTATCGGCGTATCGTGAGGTAATCGTTATCGTAAGCCATGTATCGTATCGAATCGTGAGGTACCCAGAGGTTCCCACCCCTATTAGCAACAACAGTCTCTCATTTTTCATCTCAAAACAAGTATAGGATGGGTCAAATGCAGAGAACTAATTTCCATACGGACCTCGATAAAGTATACCTTACCTTTCCTTAGATTTTGTGAAAAGTAGTAGGGTAAATTCAAATGGATGATTGAATATAATTAACATAATTAAGAAAGTATTGAGAGTTAAATATATACTCCCATAATATTCTCCCATAGTTTGTACAATGGTCTGATCACCATCAACCATTGTTCAGTGAAAATGCCTTCCCAGACATGATCTGTTGCATGCATCTTTAGGCTGAGGCGAATTGCATTTTTAGCTCCAAGCTGAAGATCAACACAGTTAAGTGATGATGGCAGCACATTTTTGACATACCGCGTCTGCTAATCTGGAGAACAGGAGCTCCCCGAAGACAACACGGTTACTGTTTAATTCGGGACAGGTTTTAACAGCGCCAGGTCTCAGAATATGCCACTAGGCCGGTGTGGTATATCAACACAAAGCTTGTTAATTCACGTATCTTGGTATAAATGCGATCTCTTATGGTGAAAGTGCACAAAATCTTCCTCGAATTCTTATATTAATGTCATTATTTGATTTTTGCAGCGATGGACATGAAGGCAGTGAAGGAACAGATCGTAGAGGAGGATGAAGATGACGTACCAGGTATGGAAAATTCTGGTTTGGGTTTAATTGGTGATTGTAAAGGATAGCCCAAAGCAACAGTAGCCACCTTTACAAGTGAGTGTTAAAGGTAGAGTCGCCTACTGGTTTAAAAAGAGGCTGTACAATCACAATTCAATCAGTTACTTGAGTACTTAGTCGAAGCAAAGGTTTTCAAAAGGAAGTCCTCCATCTGCCATAAGACCAGTGAGCTGAAAAAGCCTCTACTTTTTGAAAACCTTCCCTACGAGAGTTAAAATGTGTTCTTCATTAGTCATAGGAGCAGGTAAGGTGAGGCCCATGTTTTTATAATCCACTACCTGTGAACCGTTGGGTCAGGTGGGAGCGGCACTTGAGTGTTAAATAGCATTATGGAAATATTTGAGGTGATGTGTGATGGATTAAGAATATGCTCTTAATGCTGTTAATGATTTTTGTGAAGAAACTTTTTTTTTTTGCTAATGGTGTACATGCGTTTACTCGTGTCCTGCACAGTTTAGCATTGTTTTTGATAAAGGGAGAAGATGGAAAATCATCAGTTTTTATCTATAGAATTAGCATTTTCATAAATAACTCTTTGATGTGATATACATCGTACTGGGCATTGAAGGCCATGCATCGCAATACTTTGATGCCTCTGCCATTTGCAATTTTCAAAATCTTTTACAGTCTGACAAAATTATGTATAACATTTTTTGTGAAGTTTCTAAAATCTTTTAACTGGTTTGGAAAACTTTTGCAACACAGAATCTGAAAATGATGTGGTAATAACTGGAATTTTTGTATCGATTTTTCTACTAAATCAGATACATTTTCTAAAATTATTGGGGGTTGCTTTATTTTCATAGTTTTTATTTGAAATAAGATTTTGTGGACAAAAATGCAAATGATGTAACAACCAACACCGGTCTCCCCCAATTGTGGACAGAAGATTTACCCCTTCGGCAAAATTTGGCCAAGGGGTAAATTGACCCGATAAAGCAAAACAATGTGATTTTTAATTGTCCTAATCAGCTCACAAAACTTGGACACCAAATGTGTTGTAAACCACCAGTATAACTTTTGGGAACTCAACTTGTTCAATTCATTAAGTGGTAAAATATTGCAGTTCATTCTAATGACATATAACACTTTGCATTAGTATCGTAATACATACGGTATTGGGCCCTGTTTATCATGATATGTATCCCGACAAAAGTGTATTGTCCCAGCCTTTTGTTAGATGTTTGTTAAACAATTGTCCAGTTAAGACTAGTCATCTAAACACCGTTTGTTACATGGTAATATTTAGATCTACAAGGATTGAAGTTTTCTCACTTAAAGGGATATTTCAGGATTTTTGACATAGGGCTTCATTTCCTAGTTATCCAGAGTGTTATTTTTTTCTTAAATTCATGCAGTTCTTATATTTGAAGAGTCTAGTGGCGCTAGGCTAGGGCAAGGCTAAAGCTTTTCTATGGTATCAGTTAGCCTGCATTAAAAACAGTCTGACCCACTCCACAGTGCACCTGAGGCAAATCACTTATAACACCAGACTAACCATATAAATGTCTGTGTCGATAGAATAATTTTGAAATATAACTGACCTTGTATCACATGAATTACCGCATTTTGAGGGACTATTTTCTCGCAGATCACTCCGCCGCTGCGTTAGCTTACAGCCACGAAGCTGATGCTGCTCAAACATAAGTTATTTTAAATGCAAAATGGTTAAAATTATTCCATTAACACAGACATTTATATGGTTAGTCTGGTGTTATAAGTGATTTACCTCAGGTGCACTGTGGAGTGGGTCAGACTGTTTTTAATGCAGGCTAACTGATACCATAGAAATGCTTTAGCCTTGCCCTAGCCTAGCACCACTAGACTCTTCAAATATAAGAACTGCATGAATTTAAGAAAAAAATATCTCCAGACATCAACAACACTCTGGATAACTAGGAAATGAGGCCCTATGTCAAAAATCCTGAAATATCCCTTTAAGCTCACGTTCCATGTATAAAGTTTGGGAAAATGTTCTTCACGTCCAAGTTTGTTGAAACGGAAGAATTTTCAAACATCTTAAGTTAATCTCGTTTATCCATTTCTGTCTTTCAGATCTCGTGGAGAACTTCGACGAAGCCTCAAAGGATGAAGCAAACTGATGTTTTTCTCCATAAACCTCTTCATTTCGTTGCTCGGTCGGACTCTCACTAAAAGGCATTTTCTCCTCCCGCGGGAGAAAGAACAAGCAGCCGTTAAAAAGGTGCCGCGCACTTTCTCCTGGATGCGTTTGGCCAAATACACCATTTTCATTTCAGTTGCTGCTGCTCTGTGGACGCATCACACTTACAGACTACATTTCATCATTATACCAGGAAGGTCCAGTATTTAGCTGTAAAAGAAAACATTTACACAAATTTATTTATCTAGCTCTCACCATTTTATTTTGTGTGAGAGCTAGATTCTTAAAGTAATGTCGCATACAGTACACCGAGCATTTTGATCCGAACAGCGTGTTACATTTTTTCTTCACATATCAAATCCCTTACTATAAACATTAAGATGTGGTGTATATAGGCAATTTCCTAGAGTCATAAACCATATGTTAGTAAGGAAGAAGTTATTTTAAAAAAAGATCTAAAAGAGACTTTTGCAGAAATACTGGACCCTTTCCTCTTCGCTGTAAACCACTCCATAATTCTATAAAGAGATTATTAAAAGTCCAGAAAATGAATTAAACTTGTCACATACTAGTGGACATGGGTGAAATAAAGCATTTTGGGATATTTTTTTCTGCCGAATGATTTTAATAAGAACAAGTAATCTACCATCTACAGTGTTGAAGTAACGGGCGAGATCTTTTTACGTCACATATTTGTACTTGACCCTTGTTTATAAATAGAATAAACACTTGTAGCCTCCCAAAGCTGCGGGTCTCTTCCTTTCACTTCCTTCAATTCAGATGTATAGTGTGGGGTTATATTTCAGACATTGTGAAATTTCATAAACATCCTGGTTCTTGCCTGTATAAAATGCGGAAATATCATTCATTTGTTTTTCATTTCATTTATTCATTTATTTCAGGCAATGGGCAACAAAAGAAAGGATATACAGTATGTAAACTAATGATCCATTTCTACCTGAAAGGGAGTGGGAAGATGATAACTCATTTAATCCCACCCCCAGATCCCTATTCAGAGCTTAATACAATCAGCTTCACTGTTACTTTGTTCAAGGATTATTATACAAATGTTATATCATGGTGGCGTTACCACAGGTAACAATAATTATTACATTGTAACAAAAAGTATACCAACAATGTAAAGAAATCTGGATCTATAAAGATGGTGTGGTTTTATTTGTAGTTTAGATCAACATTTAGTCCTAGTTTAGATCAACAGGCTGGTGCTCTTTTAATATGGATATTGTTTTGTCCCTTTTTATTGTCATCCATCCATTTTCTTCCGATATCCTGTGGCCGAGTTGTGGAGGCAGAAGTCTGAGCCCAGACTTCCCGATCCACGCAGACCACCTCCAGCTGTTCTCGGGGGATACCCTGAGGTGTTCCCAGGCCAGCTCAGAGACATGGTCCCTCCAGGCTGTTCTAGGTCTTCCTGGGGCCTCCTCCAGGAGGTCTTCTATCTGGATGCCTCCTAACCAGGAGGCATCCAAAACAGAACCTCTGCTGGCTCCTCTCGATGTGAAGGAGCAGAGGCTCTACTCCGAGCTCTTCTCGGGTGACCGAACTCCTCAGTCACCCTGTGGAGGAAACTAATTTAAACCGCGTGTATCCCAATCTTGTACCCTTTTTTCCCCTCAGAAGTTGCCTGTTGTATCTGATTGTTTTCAGTGCAATTGTGTAACATGAAACAAACTAGTAACACAAAGTCAATTAGGGAATGCATTTTCTTTTAAATATAAGATTTATATTCTTTTAAGTGGCCTTTGAAAATGACTGTAGCCGAAAAGTTCATGTCAAGTCTTGCATTTAGAGGAAATCAGTACATCAACAAATCTTATTTTCCTGTTCCTCAAAACTCGAGGCTAAAATGGCACGAAAATTAGTCACAACTTTTCCTAAATTTGCTGATTACACAGAGCAAGTACATGTCTGTGATCACGTGAGTCATCTGCGCTCTCCAGTCATCCACTGTGTCATTCACCGGGATCCCTCCCCCGTACAAGGTTACGGGAGGACGTGACTGCGGTCTGTACCTACGGGTCGCTCGTGCAGTGACGGGACAGAGGCTGCAGGACATACGGACCCACCCCTGCCCTCATCACCGTCAGCGCGCCCTCAAATCGTAATGTCCCTGCGGCTGGAGCGAGGATGAATCACCGGGGTGTCAAGTTTACGGAAAGATATGCGAGCGACACGGAAGTGAACGTATAAAATAAGAGCATGTTCAAAGTTTGTCATGTTCACAGTAGAATGACAAATGTGAGTTTGTGAAAAGGAACAACTCTCATAACATATAAAATATGATCTAAAATCGATGAAACCTTTGAAACAATTGATTAAAACATTTATTTTTGGTGCATAAGAGACTTTTGATCAACAATAATGCAAATATAAATCAATAACGGCATCAGTGGTGCAAACATATTTACACCACATTTTTGTACAGTAGTACACTAATGATTTAGATGGGTGATGTGACTTAATTTTTACTATAAATGAAGTGGTATGATTATTGAAAATGTTGAAAAATGCTTGACGATTGCAGTTAAGCCTTCAAGGCCTGATTTTTTTTTTTTTTTTTTTTTTTTTAAATAAACAAAAGAGGAAGCCACAAACGCAAAACGTTAGTCGTGTCCAAACTCATTCCTAACTTTCTTAATTTGTCGCATCTTCACTTGGATGCATAGGCGCCGATTTATGTTCTTCCCAGTGGGTGCCCAGTCAAAAAAAAAAAAAGTTGAGCTCGAGATCGAACCAGCGGTCTCGTGGTTGGGACCCCGGCCCCTGCGCTCTACCTATGGAGCAAAACAAGCTAAACAAACAGCCGCAAACGACATATCAGTTTTACGAACAGCCCCGCGCTCGTGTATTTGGGGGAAACTGAGTAGCGGCTTTACAGGTTAGGCGTTATTTATTTAATCATTTTGTAATCAGGGCAAATTCGCCTGCGTGCCCAAAGATTTGAGTGAGTGCTCCAGCCCCGCAGCACCCACAGGATCGGTGCCTATGCTTGGATGAGTTTATAGGCACATACACTTTTCATCAGAAATGCTAGGGGAAAAAAGCCTGAGAGTTCATGAGATTGATATGAATGGTTTGTAATTATATGGGCAGTGTTTTTTCCTCAAATTCAACAGTTTAGTTATCAACGTGTTATTGGTTTAGTGGTGTATTTTATTGAAACGCTAACTGTTTAAGTAATGTTGTATGACTGGGCTTTTATTTTGAAATACTATCCCGGAAGCACACCCACACTGTCCCTCAAGCTTTCCGATTAGCTCCTGTTTCTCTGAGCGCTAAACCCTCGGGAGGAGGATCCTGAGCTGCTGCTGCCGCTGTCTGTCGCACAACTACGGCACACTACAGCCTGTACTTTTCGCTGTCTGTCTGCGGATCATCGGAGCCTCTTCTCCAGCCCTGAAAATCCCAAAACAGCAGCCTAAACGCGACTAGCTATGACGGATACCAGCGTGGGCGCCTCTTTGCGGGACTCTGCGTGAAAGATGAGGATTCCTTTGGTGAGTAAATAAGCCAGTTTTAATCGGGATTTCACAGGTTGTTGCGCCCCTGAACCAGGCACCGCCATTGCTCGTGTTGTTATGAACTACTCAGCGGGCGTCGGTGGAGTTTGTGGCCGCCTGTAGTGCTTCATTACCGGGGAGGAGGCGGGGGGGAATGCTGTCAAGGTGGCGTTACCCCAACATCACCGACAATTACACAACACATTAACCTTATCGTTACCAAGCCACCTTACCTTTTTATAGATCACTGCAGCTTTACAACTTGATAAACAGATAACGTGAAACCGTCTCAACGAAGCTCACGTGAAAGCTCAACGGCTGCAACGTTAGAGACGGACCTTCCGCCGTACCGACTGGTCATGGGAGCAAGTGTCCGTCAAAGCTGCCACTCGAGGCGGTCACTCTCCTCACGACTGTCCGCTGTTACATTTAGCTAACTCTTGCTTTACTGCCCCACTCAAACTGTGCACATTTACCCACGAAACACCCCTTGGTCATTATAATGTACACTAAAATGGCTGGCAATAGTTTGGGGACAATTTTGTGGCCTTAACGTGAGATTCTGTGTACGTTTTTGCAGCTAGCAGCAGCAAAGAGCTAATTCAGCTGTCCCAACTTTTGTAGCCGAATTTGCCCAAACTCTCCAACTCGTGTCTCTGCTTTTTGCCTCATGTAATAACAATGACTCATCATACCTGTGCAAAATATTTACCGCTGTGTCTGGCCCGAGTCAGTCATAGTTGTAAATGATTACATAACATAAGGGCTAATGGACACCTACCTGAATCGGTAAGTGGCTGTGGTGAACCTGTTGGTGTGTCTGCTTCATGGCATTTACCACGTTGTTTTTTTTGTTTTTTGCAGACGCTTCGTCAAGATGTGGAGGTGGTTTCCTGGACAAGTGGGCCTTCTACACACAGTCCCTCCTTGAGATCTGCACAGCTAAGAGCATTAGGTAAGGTTTAAGGATTTTTGTTGAGGGGGCTTTTGGCTACGCCCCTCAAGTAAAATGTTCAGAAGTTATTAAAATGAAGAACTAAGCCAGGATTCAGAGCAGACTATATGAAAGAACTCATTTAAAACCACAGCTCTAGTCTATATTGTGGAAAAATCCAAAGTAAGAACTACATTGCCACATTTATACAGCGCCTTTCTACCTGCTTTAGGCACTCAAAGCACTTTACATCAAGGAACCACTCACCCATTCATACACAGACACTGGAGGCAAGGAGGGTGAAGTGTCTTGCCCAAGGACACAATGACAGTGTGCACCTGCGGGGTTCGAACCGCTGACCCTCTGGCCACAAGGGGACCCGCTCTACTATCTGCGCCACTGTCGCCCCAAAATCACTAAAATCATTGTATGTTCAACAAATTAAAAGCACTTTTCAACTAATTAAATGACGGTTTTACCTTGTATTTCAAATACATTTGTTTTATCCTTGACTATAGGCGATAAGCCGAATGCCCATCTCGGCTCGCCTGTTGCATTATGGGTAATGGAATGTCTTTTGGCTACCGAACAACGAAGAAAGCTCTGATTTGGAGCGTTTTAACCGCTGGAAAGTTGATGATTTAAAGCGTTTTGTCGTCGCCATGGAGCCTGTTACAATATTAGCTTAAAGTCTATTTTTACAAGCAGGGCTGCGTACGGAGATGGACAGAAACGAAACTGCCATTCATACGAAGAGATGCTGTCAAAAGTGACGACCAGTCCTTGTTCATATAGTTGGAATAACTATGGAACTACAGATATAAATGTCTGTTAATAGAATAATTATAACCATTTTGCATTTAAAATAACTTATATTTGAGCAGCATCAGCTTCGTGGCTGTAAGCTAAAGCAGCGGCGGAGTGATCTGCGAGAAAATAGTCCCTCAAAATGCGGTAATTCATGTGATACAAGGTCAGTTATATTTCAAAAATTATTCTATTAACACAGACATTTATATGGTTAGTCTGGTGTTATAAGTGATTTACCTCAGGTGCACTGTGGAGTGGGTCAGACTGTTTTTAATGCAGGCTAACTGATACCATAGAAATGCTTTAGCCTTGCCCTAGCCTAGCGCCACTAGACTCTTCAAATATAAGAACTGCATGAATTTAAGAAAAAAATATCTCCAGACATCAACAACACTCTGGATAACTAGGAAATGAGGTCCTATGTCAAAAATCCTGAAATATCCCTTTAAGAGGTTAAATTCTGACTTTATTAAACCTCTCTATGTGGAAATCCAGTGCTAAACCAGGTTTAAATCAGGACATATTTAAACCAGATGTAACATAACAATTATACTGATCCAATTCTGTAATTAAGTTAAATCAAACCAGGAAGAAATATTTGCTTCTCCAGGTACTGTGTGTACAGAGCTGTTGAATACAGCCTCGTACAACAGAACAATTTCTCTGCTGTTCATTTTACCATCAATAAAGAATTATGCTGTGTTTAACCTCCTTAATTTGTTCGTCTGGATCTACTTGGCGTCTTTCCAGGAGACAGTCCGACCTTTTGTTACTGGCTTTGGAGAAACTTGACTATGAAATATGATCAGGCTTTTAGACCTGTAGCTTGAGTTGTGGGAAGAGTAAAGGGAAACATGCTAAAGTGCTTTGATGCGTCGAATGGTGCGAGCTTGTCTCCTAACCTGTAGCCGTGGTGCCATCCCACAAAGGTTGCCGAGACGCTTTGAGGCTTCATTGAGGAGACGAATTCAACGCGGCGCTTTCTTGTGAGCGCACAGACTTTTTCTTTTGTAGACGGAGGTGACTGTGTCGAAGTATTACAAGTGTCTCCCCGATGACAAGGCGCCGTCTTGTCGTAGCGTTTCTGACTCCCGAGTTTAAACGCAGATCAAAACAAAAGAGGAACAGAGGCTTCCTAACAGATTCTGACAAATGCCTGTGAACTCGAACGCTTTGAAAGGGGGCGGCCTTTTCTTTTATCACAAGCTGTTCTTAATTTGTCAGCGTCTTTTTGTCAAATTGAACAATCACCGAATGCGTCGCAACTTGTGGCTTTTGTGGAGATGTTCACGGAAATGCTGCGGTTGTGGACGGTTGGTATTTCGGGATGAAAGCTATCGATCATTTATATAATGGTCAAATGATAAATCACCAAATTATCCTTATTGCAATTTGAGAAGACGCAATGTACATAAGTCGCTGAGATCTTTTTATAAACTGAGATTTGCACATTTTTTTGCCAACGCAGCCTAAAATAAAAAACACATGGTAACTTAAAAACCATCTGGTTCACGTGTTGATTGTATCTTATTAATTGCAAGCTCAAACTAGATATGATTTCTTGTTTATAAGCAATATAGACTGTAATGCGAGTAGGGCTGGGTACCAGTGTTTTAACAATTACCATTATTATACTTTCTTCGATTAGCTATACTGACATATTCGTCATCAAGAACCATAAAATAGATCTTAATTCATTCCATAAAAGACTATTTCTTTAAAGGAACAGGCCACCGTTTTTCCATACTGAGATATGTTCTTACCTGGGCTTAGACGAGTTGGTCCTTGTGCCCGTGGAAGAGCTTGGGCGCTTCTAATTTCACCCCGTTTGGAGCTATAGGAATATGCTGAGAGAGGCCAAATGCTAACAATGTCTTTGTTCGTTTTGCGTGACTGAGCGCAAGCACAAAGACCAGACAGGTACGCATCAACTCGTCTAAGCTCAGGTAAGAACCAATGATCGCTGGCTGCTCTGCTTTATGACCGCAACACTGGAGGCCGCCATTGCTCCGCCATTGCTGTAGTACCTCCATATAGCCGCTAGTCTCCCGTTGAAAAGCATTGGACTTTAGACACGTTCAAAACAACACTTTCTATGGCTACATATTCCTCCTGAGATAACGCTGGGTTAGTCACAAAAAAAAAAAAACAGGCTGGTTTTCGAAAAAGATTTGAAATCTCGTACTAATGAGGGTCGGACTGTTGGCATTGGAGCTGCGCGAGCTACACGTCACGCAAGGGCCGAGTCTACAGTGAAGATCCCGCCCTTATGCCCTTATTAGGAACTTATTAGGAACATGCTTCGTCAGAGCTGGGGAGGAGGAGTCTGTAAATCCGCCATGATTTCCCCCTCGAACGTGGTCATTATGGTAACGGGGAGGAGTGAGGAGGAGTTGTCTATTCTTTTTAACAGTCTATGGTAAGAACATATCTCAGACTCGGTATGTAAAAACGGTGGCCTGTTCCTTTAATTTGAGCTGAAACAAAGAAGTAACTTTCTTTAGTGCTGTCCCTGGAACCAACAGGCATCAACACGGTCTCTAGAGACATACCTTTTTTTCTGTACCTGTTTTCTATACCTTCAACACCAGTAGTACCTGAACTTTATAATCAATACCGTAGTGGTATCGTTTAATGGTTCCCGGCCCTAATCACGATTGGGTCATAAAATGTTCACAAGAATTATGACATTTTCAAACATATAATGAATATTGTGTCATATTATCAGTAGGTGTGCAGGTGTCACGCAGATGTACTCCACTCAACGGCACAATAAACAGGTGGTAAATCTTATCGCTGTTTCTTATCCAGCTCTGTCTGCTGTGTCAGCTGCACACTGTGGTTTGGGCTGTAGGATCCACGCCTGTAACGTGCAAAATCATCTCAAAAAAGAAATGGTTTAGTTAAATATTGCACTAATATTGATATCGCCGTATTCAAAACAGTTGCAGATTTTTTGTGAGGCCCAACCAGACTCCAAACTCATGGTCTCACTGAACCATTTTCTGCTTTACAGTGTGATAATGGCAAAAATATTCCCGACCTTACTCCCCACAGGGACTAATGCGTTAATAATCTAAAGCAGGGCTCCTCCCTCTGTTCCAGTCCCAGGGCGTCTGCAGCTGTTACATAATAAATGTCACTTAGTCATTCGGCTTCGTGTTGTTTTTAAGTCGAAGTTTGGTCCACGGGAAGCCATCAGTCGAGGCGCTTCCTGTCTCCGGACTTTTCTGGACTGAAGTGAGGACTGCAGGATGTGAGGCTGCATTTCGAGGAAGCCGTAAAGAGCCAGCGACAAAGCGCGGCTGGATCAGGCTGAAAGTAAAGAGGAATGTGTTTGTCGTTGATCGTTTGGGCTATATTGTGTTTTTGAATAAAAGCTTGAGGGTTGAACCATTTTGGACCAAAGTTTAATGGCTCCGACTATTATGATTGAGGTGAAGAGAAAAAAACTGGACTCAAAAAGCATTAAGTCTGATACCGACAGGCATTAAATATGGATTTCTTTGTAAATGGTGATATTGGTAGACTTGTAATACTCCATAACTTTGTCAAAAACGCAAAATATATGATCCGTACCACATACATTCAATTTTCTTTTTAATATCAACATTTTCCATAATTCCCCAGCGAACATACAAATGATCTTTTTATGAAGTTGAAACTGTTGTTCATTTAAAGATTGTATTGACCATGTGGAAGATGAAGAATAAGTTGGTGCCAGAACACATTTATGAGAAATTAACTTCGATCACAGGTGACACAAGATGAAAAGGAAACTTTCATGAACCTTTCTCCTGAACCTCATTAAGACGGAGGGGCTTCTTGGCCACTGGGGTGAGATTGTAGTGAGATTATGTTCTAAAACAATAGAAGATGGATGTTCAAGATGATGCAACTTGAAAGCTATGAAAGATTATAAATTGTATATTGGGAATATGAAAAATGTTATGTGAGAATTGTTCTAATTGATTGATTTCGAAATAAGGTACTGAGAAGTGGGTTCTGGATCGTTGAATGGATCACCGTCGCTTGGTCGTCTAAATCAGGTCCTGCTGTACAAATGTGCCTCAGTTACCTCAGGATTGTTGTTTTATTAGCTTAATCCAAATACAGTATAAATAATTTGGATGTTTAACAATCTTTGTTGCACACTGCATAGTGACTTTTTAGTTAGAGAAAGGGTTTGCCTTTCCAATTTTGTTTATGTTGGTTCACTTTAATTAAATATATTTATAGTTCGCCGTTATTTTGTTTTAAATGGGGGGGGGGGGGGGAATCGAATAGTAAATCAAGTTTTTTATTTAAAAATTGCAGATTTTTTTGGGGGGGGGAAATCGCCCAGCTCTAGATACTTTATTGATCCTGAAACAAAAGCAGAGCAAAGCTGAATCAGTCAATCAAGTTAAAACACATAAAAATAGCAATAAATACATGTAGCAGCCGTCCTCACGCACGCGCTGTGCAGTATCTTTTTGTTCTAATTATTTCAAAGGGGGATGGATTATAAGACAATGTCTTCAACACGCTCCTTTTTCAACCATGCAATGTTCATATTAAGTAAGACCTTGCAAAGAAAAATATGAACATGGATGAATAAATAAATGAAAAACAAAGAAAGAAAAATGATTTTTGCATCAGTGGCATTCAAAATACTGTGTTTAGGCATTAAAATGGAATTAAAAAGGATTAAATTGAACTTGCTGCTACCTGTATAAACCTCATCATGATTTCCACTTTTATAGGTTTCTATAAATAACCGTATTTTACATTATATGTCACAGATTCAATACTTTGCCGGGGTCTCGGGTTGTCATCCTCTGCAGATGGTCCCGGTCCATTACCAGTAGAGAAGCACTGGTCTAAACTACAGAGTTGGCAGGTGTTTTAAATAAATATCTTTTTATCATGAGGAATAAAAGCTCACGAAGTGAGTCTAGCATCACTTTAATGAAAAGGCATTAAAAGCTTGATCTGCTTTTCCGCGGCGAAGGTCATATTATTAGTGTATTCTGAATCACTAGAGATAATGCAGCCTTTGTCTTTGCCTCGAGGAAAAATACTCATTGTTTTTACATAGTTAGTCACACTTTCACTGTGAAATTGTGTGAAAAGAAGCCAGTTATTTTTCTTTTGTCAAACTTTCGTCCGATCGTTTGAGAATTAAAGCTACTGCCAGACTACAATCCATGAAGCAGTAACTATGTAATGACGAGGGCTGGGCGATGCTGACAAAGATGCATATGCAAAAATGTGCTGCAAACGTCTTGATTTACTTTGCTGCTTAATAAAGATGATTGTCCTGAACAGAGTACAAGAGGGCAGAAAAAACACTTCCCCGTTTAATTTTTTTTAACCATTTTATCCCCAATTTCTTTCCAAAAGTTTCCCCTATTTCCCGCCCATTTCTTGGCATTGGAGATGAACTCGATATTGACTGTAGCTTCCAACAGGCCATTTTAAAATGATCTTATATACGATGTATTGCACACCTCTAGTAATAAAGTTCAAAATGAATCACTTTCAGAATCACTATTCGGCAGTGAAAAGTAAGTTTGAGCCGTCATTAATACTTAGAAATACGCTGTTGACTAGTGACATTGTCTGCTTCCAACATTCTTCAAACATTCCCTCTTTTTTGCGGCTCCTTTGCAGATGTGTGTGTTTAGATGTTGTTTATTGTGAGGCTGGAAGTGTGGAGCTTGTCTTTGCTGCAGCAGAACAGAGTTCGCTGCAGTTTTCAATCCGGCCAGTTTTCCTGCTAGTCCAGGAAAGGCCACATTTATTGTTTTTATCATTAAACAAACAAACAAAAAAAGGATCAAACCACTGTTCGGGTTTGGTTGTCTTTATGCTCTACTGCTTTTACAATTCTCTCTAAGATATCAATAATTGAGTATAATTGTCCTGTTTGCCAAAATAAAAGCACACAGCTCGTCACTTTGATTAGTTCAGCAACATTATAATTAAATACACACATTTGAAGTGTTTTGTTATGCTGAACTAATGAATAAGATGGTGCTTTTATTTTAGTATGCTGGATCGAAGCAGGAAGTCATTTCTTGGGCATTGTTGTTATTGTTGTCAATTTGTTTACATGAGATGGTCCCAAAAGTATCACCTGCCTCCATCTCTGCGTTTGGAAGATTTACTTTGCCCATTACCGTCTATTACTGGCTGTATGGATTTATAAAGGCTTTACCATTCATCAGACTTCAACGCATTTTCTCTTCTGTACCTCTCTGACGCTCCACCAGCCTCGTAAGTAAATGTACTTCACTGGACTCCAATTACAACAACGAAGACGTCCAGCAGCTCATAATGGCACGCACACAGTATTCACATAAAGAGCATAAGTATCTATAGATTTTCAATTTGAAGCGACACAACACTGAGGCCTCGAGTGTGAAAACGAATGATTTACCGTGTTGCCGAGCTGACGGGCTTGAGCTACATTTGAATAAGAAAATAAATGTGCAAAAGTAGGGCTGCGTGTTCTTGCAAATTTATTGGTCTGGATTTGCAATTGCGAGGATTAGATTTGCCATGTCCTGGAGATTGAGGAGCCTGCTGTGGACTGCTAAACTGATAAACAAAATGGCATGCAAGGCTACACATATCACCAATTTGTCGCTCTTCTATTTGGTTGGATCTTGTATTGATGATGGGAGAGTGTGACCACTGCGCAAAGCCTTCTCCAGAACATCCCAAAGATTCTCAATTGGGTTAAGATCTGGACTCTGTGATCTCGCGCTCCCTGATCCACTCTTTCACAGCGTGAGCCCGATGAATCCTGGCATCGTCGTCTTGGAATAAGCCCATGCCATCAAGGAAGAAGAAATCCATTGTCGGAAAAAACAGATTCTTTAGGCGCATAGTGTTGATGAACCTAGACCTCAGAACAGTTGGTTTCATCCAGGTGGTGACTTTGTATTTGGTCAGGCCGTGTATCACAAATCACTGAGTTTTTGCTAAGACAGCTGTAAACAAAAACACATGATAAACTAAAAATGTATTTCCCTAATTTAGTTTCATTTTAGCCTCGTTTTGGTTTTGATTTGGTAGCAGCAAGTCTATATCAGTGCCGTGTAGTGCTCATACTCAATATTTTGAATGCCACAACTGCATATATTTTTTCCAAAGCAATGTTAAACGTGATTAAAACACAACAAAAACGAATAAAGTGTGATCACAAAATCAAGGAAGAAGCTTAGATGAGTTTTGTAGGTCTTGGCTTTCAAATGAGGCATTACACTCACACTAGGCTGTAAGCTCCAGCTGAGAAGCTTTAAGATTTGGGTAAAGCTGGAGAAAATGTGGGGGTTAAGCGACATAATAAACATTTTGCTAAATAGTGGGGCCCAACGGGGTGATTTTGAGCAAAAATATCAGTCAAACTAAAAGGAAATTTGTCAAATGTCTGCAAAACCTGCAGTCGAACCCGATTGGACCATACATTTATTTTGAACTGAACTTAAAGTCGATCAGTGCCATTATTTTCAAAGATTAGAGATTTGTCTAAGTGAATGTATTATGAACTAGGGCCCGACCGATATAGATTTTGGGGTCCGATACCGATGTGAAGGCCGATATTTTAAGTAATTTGATTTGATGTAATTTCTGTTTTAATCTCTCAAATAGCATATAGTTAAACATGTATTATTATAGCAAAGGTTTCAATCGTAGAAATATATTTAATGGAGGTCGGCTGATGTGGGTTTTTCTGAGGCCGATGTCGATCTGCACCGCTGATCTTTTTGGCCAATATTTTTAAAAATGTCTCATCTATAACTGTAAACCTTAAGATATATTTCAGTTTGAGGAAGCGCGTTGTGTCTCGTCGCCAGTCGATACAACCTAAAAGCCACTCACTCACTCAGCAGCGCTTTATTTTTACACTGCTGTTCCTTATTCCCGGCTTGCTCTGTTTGCGCACGGATGAGGTCCATCTGAGGCGTCTCCCCAAGTTTCTGTCTAAAAATATCAGCCTCCTCCCTCTCGCCTCACGCTCTGTGACTGGAGACGGATGCATAATTCAGTGGCGCTTCTGCAGGTAATGAAATGTTAATGGAACAGGGCTGTCCTGGCGGAGGCGTGGGGCTCTTCTGTAGATGTAGGTTTAACGTGTGAAAAAAACAAGCGGTATGTGCCAGACTGTGAGGGGGTAAAAAAATAAAACAGGCAAATATGATCCCAAACCAACTTTTTTTTTTTTTAGCTGAAATCCAGGTTGTTTTTCGTTTTCTGGACAAATACAAACCTGACCCAGAGTTGTGCTGAGTTTAATTCATGCATGTTTGAGTAATCTTGCGTATAGAGACCGTATCCTCCTTCCAGAGAGCTCTAAATGCTCTGTTGCTTCCTGAATCCTGTCCAGAGGTTGTTGAGGTTATGCCCCTCTCATGTTCGAATTGCTTACACTACACAACTTTTTTTGTTTGTTTAGTGTGCAGTAAAATTTAAGCCCCGGTACCTGACAGTTTTCCTGGTAGAGGAAGGAAATTAGTTTTGTCCTTCAGTAAATTGTAAACATTTGTGAAAAGACACTGTGCATCTAATTATGAGGCTAGTGGGCAAGTTGTTCTCAGCATTATTGTTACACTGACCCTGAGAGTTGCGAAACATGCTTATAAAACCATCCCTCTAAAGTATTTGGACACAACTGACAATTTAAACAAAGTAAGCAAAAAAAAATTAGGTACTTTGGAATGAGCGCCATCTAAATATCAGAATGACTGCTATACCTGTTCCTAAAAACAGTTTTTATTTCCCCTCCTTCAGGGTTGACCTTATTCTGTCCCCGTCTTATTTTTTGCGCTCATGTCATATTCTACATTGTGCACAGAACTTTGATCAACCGTGTGGTTTTTAAACTGCTTTATAAAGTTTGATTGGTTTGGATAATATTACAAATGAATTTCCTTTTTCTGATGCCCAATCCAATCGGTACATTTTTTGTTAATATACAGCTTAGAAGGTCGTGGGTTCGATCCCCGGGTGTGGGGCCTTTCTGTGTGGAGTCTGCATGTTCTCCCCGTGTCTGCGTAGGTTTTCTCCGGGTACTCCAGTTTCCCCTACAACTAAAAACATGTACAATAGTGATGTGTATGTATGTGAATGAATGGTGTGTCGTTGTGCTTCTCTCAGTCTACCTCAGGGGTAACTGTAGCTACATACGTGAATGAAGAACAAATCCCCTACATCAGCCATTCCCAAAGTCCGGGACGTCGCGGCCCCTTATTGATCCGAAATTCTCTCGCCCCCTTATAATAAAAAAATAAATATAATAATGATCTTATTTTAGAGCTAAAATTACATGAAGAGCATCATCTCGCAATGACTGTAGGCTAAATACTGGTTTAAAAGACTAAAACATTTCAGCAAATAAATATATTTTCCATTTTAAAATAATTTTTTCCTCAATGTACTTGTTTTGTGAACAAGCTTTTGGAACCACTGCCCTACACTGAACATCATGTGAAAAACGCTATACAAATAAACTTCCATTCCAAATCAATAAATCATACATATTTTTTGGGGGGACTTTTGATATCATAGCAGCTAATTGAATCGGCTTGTTCTGATACCGATACTAGGGCTGGGCGATATATCGATATTTAAGATGTATCGATATATTTTTTAATGAGATATGTAATTAGACCATATCGTGTATATCGGGATATTCAAATTCAGGATAAGCTATTAAGTTAACAAAAAGAAACATGTAACCTCAAGCTGATTTTTGAAAAAAGTTTCTTATTCTCAAACTTGGCACTTTATTTTGTTATCTCTTTATATATAAATGCTGCCCTATTTTATTTTATAGGCTATTTTTATTTAAGATGTTTTTTATTTTTATTTAAATGTGCACCTTACGGAGCTTCGTTATACAGTGTTTATGTTGTGAGTTTCATTTCACAGGTCTCACTTTGCGGAAAAAATATCGGGATACTGTATTTGGGTCAATGACGTATAAGGGGTCTAAAAACATATTTTCAAAAAGTTTTTTCAAAACTGATGGCATGCATATTTTTGAGTCAATAATTTTGTGTTTAACCAAGTTATGTTTGTTAAATAACATTTTAAAGTATTTAAATGCATTTTTTTGATGTATTTGTAGCTTCTCTGTATAAAAAAGTGTCAGGTGGCGCAACCGAGTTTTTTCTAAAATTTAAATAGTTTCCAAAAATGTGTACAAAGTCAAATCTTTGCCAAGTATATCTTCGACTTTCTTTCTCCTCTGAACATTTCATCTGTAATTTGTAACTGACTGATGCTGTAATCAGCAATAAAACCAGAGGACCATGGACTGAGTGCTCGGAGTCAGCCCAAAACAGTTATTGGTTCAGTATCGGATATTTTAAACCAATATCTGATTTTTTTTTCTTGTATTGACTCTGATAACCTATACCAGTATTGGATCAGTGCATCACTATAGTTTTTAGATGGTAATTTGACATTTTTGCAGTTGCACCACTTGACTGTCTGGTTGCACCACCTGACATTAGCAACTAATTTCAAATTAAATTGGCTTTTATGTGGACTCTTACATTAGCTTTAGCATTTGTTAGCATGGGTAAACATTTACTTTTAAAACAAATTAAGACTTTTATAATAAAATAATATTTTCCAATATTTACATCGGTTGTACCACCTGACACCAAAAGTGTGACAGTTTACCTATGAGTCGGAAAAAAGCAATTTTTTCTCAATTCTTGAAAGAGATTTTCAAACCTTTTCACTCAGCCATAAAGACAACTTGTTCTTCTGGCTGATGTCATATCCTGTTTGCTGATACTATTCTTTATTTCAAAATACCAGCCCTGTTCTTACGGTTGTGCCACCCTGATATTTTAAGATTACAAATTGTCGGACAAAAGTTTTTTAGTGATCTCAAAAGCTTTAAAACTATTAATATTCACAAATGAAGCTTATTTGAAAGATATTTAACATAAAATTATGCCATGATGTTTTATTTTTAATTGTTACCCTGAAAATACAATTTTCAGAAGCTTTATTAGTCTAATCATTTGCTCGGACGGTCGCACCACCTGACATTTTAGGGGTTTGAGGTGTGAAAACATAAACAAATATTTATTATTGAAATGTGATGAAAATGTGTTTAAACTAAATAGGTTTTGTAGAATAAAGTGATACATGTAATGAAAAGATCAAATTATTTTTAAAAGAAGTATAACACTCGGACACAAAATATGCACGTCATGTCAATCACCCATATATCGTATATCGATATTCAACCAAAATATATCGGGATACATTGGTCATTTGGTCCATATCGCCCAGCCCTAACCGATACTGAACCAACTCTTAAAAAGTCGGTACCTGCTTTCAAAACGTTTTTTTAACATCAGTAATACCTAAACTTTTTTTTCAATCCCATACTGGTATCGTTAAATGGTGCCCAGCCCTTGTCATGTACAGTACTATTGTTGTCATTGGTCTGTCTGCGTTGCTCTCCAATAACCTTTGCCTGACGGTCTTTCGAGCCCTTTTTCCTCCAGTGTTAAAGATGTTGCGTAACTCTACCCTCTCCGTGTGTAAGCCTATCCCTGTGTCATATTTTCAGCTTCTTAAATCGTGTGTAAAATGCGCAGACACCGGTTGGAACAGTCTCATTTGACCCAAGCGTTTTTCTCAGACCTTGCCCCCGCTTTGTTGACTCAGTGTATTATGTATTTGGTCTCCCGTGTAATCCCCTGACTTCTGTTCTTATGGGAACGACCCTGGAGTCAAAGTATTAGTCATTCACGGTCCTTAAACGCATCAGGCCCCTTCAAGGTCTTCACTGCAGCCGGGGACACTCTGTGCTGGTTCAGTCCGTAACATCCAGGACTGCACTCTGTCAAAGATAATGCCGTGATGAGGAACATTTCTGCGCCTTTTCAGCAGATGATCTTTGATGGCTTTGTTTTCCAAGTAACGCGTCTGTCTCTCTCTGTTACAACTGGTGCCACTGGTGTGATAGTTTCTGCTTAAATTCTGAAGACAGTGTGTCGTTAATTAAGCACAGCTCAAACTCGGGTGAGAGGAGAACAAGTGCTTTTTTCATAACCGTAGTGAACTTAAAATGATGATTCAGTGATTTCTTTGGGATGTGCTGAAGAAGGCTTTGCGCAGTGGTCACTCTCCCATCATCAATTCAAGATTTGAGTGAAAAATGAACACAACACTGGATCTTTTGACATGGCAGAAGCTTCTTGAAACAATGCCAGAGCGAATGAGTGCTGTAATCAAAGCTAAAGGCGCTACAAGTGTGTGACCTTTTTTTGTGGGGGTCAGAAAATGTAATGGGAGATAAAAGTTGCACATTTGCATATCTTCCAAACAACAATTTTGATATGATCTTGTAGACGATATACAAAATGTTTATTCACACTCTTAACATTTTTCACTGCCTTTCTGACCAAATTGAGCCTGACAATATAATATTTCATCTCAAAAACGTGCTCCTGAAGGTGAAGGTGATTTCTGTGTATTGACAATGTGAAGGCACGTGCAAATGATTACTGTGCGTTTGACACGACGCAGAGCAGTGCGGTCAGAGCGTCTCTCGTGTCAGCTGTATAATAATAATACCTTTTAATTTGTAATGCACTTTACATGAAAATCTCAAAGTGCTACAACACAAGTGAAAACTAACAACAATAAAAGCACACAAAGATTTAAAAAGGGAACAGAAAAGTCTTAAGTCCTCTTCTAAAGGTCTCCAGAGACTGTGGGGCCCTCAGGTCACAGGTGTGGTGGTAGGGCGTTCCACAGTTTAGGAGCAGCTGCCTGGAACGCTCTGTCGCCCATTGTCCGGAGTTTAGTTCTGGGGATGGAGAGGAGGTTGGTGTCTGTGGACCAAAGTGCTCTGGTTATGGGCGGAGGAGTGAGGAGTTCAGTGAGATAGTCCGGGGCGTTTCCATGGATGCATTGATAAGTGAGCAGGCAGATTTTGTATTTGCTGCGTTGACCGATTGGAAGCCAGTGGAGATCGCGGAGAACTGGGGTAATGTGCTGGTGCTTAGGCGACGTCCTCGTCAGGATCCTGGCCGCGGCGTTCTGAATATGCTGAAGCTTTGAAGGCTTTTTGCCGGGATCCCGACAAGGAGGGCGTTTTCCTGGTAGAGGACAAAGGCGTGTACCAGTGTTTCAGCGTCAGAGGGGGAGAGACTGAAATGTTTTTGAGATGAAAAAAGGAGATTCTACAGAGATTTTGTATGTGGTTTTCAAATGACAAAAGGGTGTCAAAAATGACCCCCTGTATACAGTGGGTGAACGTGGCATTAGCGACAGGAGGAAGTGTAGAGTCCACTCATTCAGGTAAAAGGACACAGATCTGAATTTGGAGCTACATAACCACCTCTGCTACATCATAAAGACAAATGGAAACACGGTCTGAAAAGAGGGAAAGCTTTATGACTGCACAGCCTGTGATTGTATGAAATGCTTTGCAGACCCTGGCAGTCCGATTAGAAGAATTATACGGTTCAATGAACTTATGAAAACAAAAGACGGGGACGCACTGGATTACAAACATGTTTGAAACAGGATTTCATTATGACATGAGGCTGGACATACAGGTGAAGTAAGGTTTAGACTGCATGTGCTTGATTATAAACTGAGGCAGTCAGGGAAAGAGGCTTTGCACAGGAGCTGTACATTTGCTGCTGCTCAGGCCGGGGACGGGGCACGGCGTTGAAGCAACTGCACGGGGCCGGGGAGGGCGGGAGGGCATCTCAGAGTCTCAGGAGGGATGAAAGCTTGGCTAGGTTTGCGTTAAGTGTCAGAGGAAGGTAGTAAAAAAAACTATTCCACTGTAACCAAAGCACAAAGAATCAGGAAACACATCTCATAACTAACTCGTGTAGGGGTTTTCTCAGGATCACACAGCAGTAGTGTTGATTGATTGCAACCGTTTTAAGCGTCTGACTAGAAGCGAGTCACATGATTTGACGCGTTAGTACGAAGCTTAACAGGTTAATCCAAGGAGGAAATGATCAATGGGACAGATTTCTCTACCTTCACTCTTTATTTAAAAGTCACTGCTCATTTACCTGTGCACTGCTGCGTCCTCTGTGTTCCAGGCGTGTGGGCGTTGGACGAGTGCCGGACTGAAGAGACTGAAACCTGTTGAGGAGAATCCGGCCCGGCCCTGGGACAGCGTGAGCGCCTCTGAGCAGGTGAGCACTAGACAGAAACCATAAGCAAAGAATTCAGAATATCTAGTCTCGGGGACTCTTCCACTGACTTCATGTGCTCATCTTCTGACCATTTAAGGCAAGTCCAAAACATAAAGTCGTTTTTAGATTTAGCTTCTGTCCTCCTGCCTTGTTTAACCGTGTGACATCATTTATCTTTTTAACATTTAAATTGGGGAATTGTCCAACTCTGAGCAAATTTTCCCTGTAAATCTGCTTCCTCTCCACGTCTGTTTCAAAGTTTTAGCAACGGCAACAACTAAGAAATGAATTTCCATCTTGGCAGAAACATATAGTGCAGAAAAAGTGGATCTCTTTTTCAATCATGGCTTTCTTCAGTCGGTGGATCGCTCAGCTGCTATGACGTCCCGCGCATCAGTTTTATTCCCCCATGTTGAGAGCTAAAAATAGAAATAGATGAAGGTTGCTTAGAGGACATTGAAGCAACATTATGTAACCGGTTTATAAATAACCTGACATCACCCGCTGTAAAAAACCCATTTTCTTGTTAAGGAGCGAGAAATTTGCCCTTTGGTGCTGCACGGTGGCCTAGGGGTTAGGGCTTCAGTGTGGAGAGATTCAACAAAACCTCTGAGCCAAACATACCCTCGTTAATAGGAGTAAAGTTTATTTTTTTGTTTTGTTTTTTGGATGTTGATAAAGGGGAGAGTTTAATAATTGAGCCGACATTTTCCAATTATAAATATTGTTTTTATTTTATGAGTTTAATGGGATACACTGTGGTTTCCCTTGGGGTCCCCAAAGCTCCAAAGCGGATGCCCAGAGTTTCTCATAAAAGCGATGGCATTTTGTGTTTATGATTATTGCTCTATCTAGAACAGTGGTATCATTATTTGAGCGGTAACAACCAACCTTTAATGATGTCCCTGGACCCCACAGTCATCAAAACTTGGTCTTTAAAGATATATTACAAAGCCCTACGGTAATTACAAAGATATTTCTTCGCTTTAATGTCAAAGGACGTGATGTGTTTTTAGAAATGTGTGGTGTCTAACGCGTTCTTCCTGTTTGTTTGTTAAAGGGGCACACGGCAGCGGCGGGTGGAGCTTCCTGACTCATGGAGAATTACTTCCAGGCCGAAGCCTTCAACCTGGACAAGGTGCTGGACGAGTTCGAGCAAAATGAAGGTGAGACCAAAAGCTGGATATGATTTTGATAAGGTCGAGAGCGCACAGTTGGGACCAGAGTATTTACAAATCCTTATTTCTTCCATCGTTGGCGTTCACGTCTGCTCCGCCACTCTGTGATTGACGGCTCCCTGGAGTCACTGAAGTATGGCCCACTTTCTCACCGCGTCCCGGTCCATTCACGTATTAATTTCACACTCCACACTAACCTCATTTCTCCGTCGGGTCGTTTCTTGATTGTTCTTTTAGCTTTTAAAATCAGCTGGGAGCGCATGTCGCCGTGGCAGATCATCTAAAGCCTCCTGTCTCAAACTAATGGAGTGCGGGTGCTTTATGAATACAAATGGTACTAGTGCAGTATTCTCTTTGGCTTTAGTTAAGAGTTTATTTATAGTTACCTGTACTCTGGACAAACCATACGATGTGGACTCTGATACACGAGGTTCTTAGTTCAAATCCAGGCTGGTACCCCAAACCACATCTGAAATGCCATATCTAAGTTATTTGGAGGTGTAGGGAAAGTAATTTACAACTAATTGTTTATACTGTACTTCGGAAAAGAAGCAGTTAGGATGCTGCTTACTGATGGGTACAGAGAACAGACAGACAGACTGACTCTTGGACTTACTTCAATTTAAAACTGCCACAGTCGGTTTAACCTCTTAACCCCCACCTGAGCCGACCACATGTTCTCAAATTTGGCACTACCCAAATCTAAAAGTGTCAAAACGAGACAAATGTATGACATAAACGCAGAAAAAGCTATGAAATAGTGACACAAAAGTGACAAAAACACAACAATAAAGTGACGAAAAGCTACGGAAAGGTGAAAGTAAAAAGTGAGTCACAAATGACCAACAAAAACGTGACAAACGCAACAAGAGTGATGATGAAAAAAGTGACAGCAACACGGCAACAATGCGAGGAAAAGGATAAGTTTAGATCAATTTTGTAGCTTTAAAATGAGGCGTTACACTGGCCTTCAGGCTGTAAGCTCCAGTCAAGAAGCTTTTAAAAGTCTAGAGGAAAAAGAGGCAGAGTGCTCGCTGGATCACCGTGGTCGGATGGTAAAAGCTAGATAGCAAATACACTTACACCAACAAAAACAAAAACAGGTGCTCTTCAAGCTTAGTGGGCCAAACATACCAAATTTGCAAGAGATAGGCTGAGGCACTCTGAATTTGCAGATCTGCAAATTCAGAGTGCCTCAGCCTATCTCTTGCAAGCTTTTAAAACGCTACAAAAACGCAACCAAACAAAAAAGCAACAAGGAAGCATCAAAAGCAACAAAAAAACCCAAAAAAAGTGACAAATGTGATAAAAAGCGTCAAAATGTGACCAAATAGTGACAAAAATGTGATGGAAAAAGCAACAAAAGATCACAAATACGTCCAAAAAGTGACAACGCAGCAACGACGAGAGGAAAAATCTTAGATCATTAGTTCAAACAAAGCTTTACGGTCATTTTTAAGCTTTAGAGTTGGTTTCTGTGGCATATTGTTTATTGCAATATTTTCCTGCCTCACTATATCGAGCTTCAGATTTTGTTACTGTGAGGCCGATCCTCCAGTCCTATTGAAATCTAAATTCCCTTGTCCCTCTGTCCTCCAGATGAAACTGACACTCCCATCCTCTCCGACGCCAAGTGGACCCAGATCTTGGCCCCTCCGCCTCACCTGCTCTCTCTAAACCCCGCCCTGGCCCACGCCGACCTCAGCCCAGGGGAGAGTCCGCTGCCCTTCAAGACCCTCCCCGCGGACCCCTCGGGCACCCCCACCGGCGCCTCCTCCCCGGGGGTCGACCCCAAACGCGAGCATCCGTCCTGGGAGGAGGAGCGGCCCGCGGACGTCCACAGCCCGCCCCTCCCGCAGCCCAACATAGGCAAACTGGTGGGCGCCGACGATTTGTCCCCGCCTCCAGTGAACTCTTGCGAAAATGGGCACGCGCAAGAGGGCGAGAAGCAAGCGCCCTGTCCGGAGAGTAGAGCTGGTCCCACGCAGTTTAGTTTTGATATCGCAGCGCAAAACGGAGACGACGCGGCGGAACAAGAGGGAGATGTTTTAAATGGAGGAAGTAGCGTTGAATCGGAATGCGCCGATGCAGGACAGGAAGTTAAAACTAGCTTAGACGTGGAAGCGGAGCGAGAATTGCAAGTAACGAATGGTTTGGAGCCAGAAAGAACTTCCCCATGTAACGGAAATCAGGAAGAGGGGTCGCCGTGCCCGTCGTCTAAAGAGGATTCAGTGACGGAGGAGAAGGAGATGGAGGAGAGCAAGCAAGACGGCAACGGGGAAGGCGGGGCAGCCGGTAGCGCCCAAACCAAACTCAACAACGGTCGCCTGCAACCGGTAAGCGTCCCGTACGGAGGGGCGCGACCGAAGCAGCCCGTCGCCCTCAAGCTTCAAATCCCGCAGCCTTTAACGAGCCACGTGCAGAACCAGCTCGGACCGTCCGCGGCCAACAGCAAAAACAAAAACCTGGAGAGTCATAACCGAAAGGCGGAAGTGACGGAGGAGACGAGCGCGCCGGCGATGAACGGGGACGCCAACACTAACGGGCCATCGTCGTCGTCCCTGGAGCCGCCCGACGAGAGCCCGGACAACGATCTCCAGGCCGGGCAGCAGGGGTCGCTGGGCAGGAAGAGGGCGCTGGGCGAGGTGGCGCCGGTCTGGGTGCCCGACTCGCAGGCTCCGGTGTGCATGAAGTGCGACGTCAAGTTCACCTTCACCAAGAGGAGGCACCACTGCAGAGCCTGCGGCAAGGTCAGTGCTCGCCGTGTGTTCAGAGACGCAGTGTGCTGATGTCATGCGCTCACACTGGGGCAGGAGACGACTTTCCCGTAGCTGTTATGGGGTATTTTATTACACGGCACGATATGAGAAAAAGTGTTGAATATTATATGATTTCTAAGGGCATAAAAAAAAGCGTTAAAAGTCCCAATATCATGGCATTTAATCATTTTTGTAATGTATGATATTGCTAGATTACTTCACAAGTTCTTCGAAAATACTACCTTCTTTCCTCTGCTTAATATGTTCAAATATTGTATTTAGGGATTGAAATGGTATTGTGCAAAGTCTACTTTTATAGAGTTATTTATCCTGTTACAATGTTATTCTCACAGAGCCAAAAAACTCTCCCTGAGGTCCTACATATCCTCACCTCTCCATCTCTTGTTAAACTCGGTCCTTTCATCGTGAAGAAAAAACACTCGCCATAGCTTCACTACAGCAAAACAGTGGCTGTAGTGAAGCTAATCAGGTGACAGTGGTGCAGCAGATTGTAGAGCGGGTCGTCCTGTGGCCGGAGGGTCAGCGGTTCAAACTTTCTGCTACCAGTATAAATCCTGTTTTACATTATTAATGTTACTGGGATATCTTAAGCATTTCGTTTTTTTTCTCTTTTCGACAGTACTAATGAACACACATGCTGCTCATTCATGTCGGGGATTAAACCCGGAACCAGCTTGCTCGTTTTAACTTACCATATGTCCTTTGGTAAATTCTTATACTGAGTGAAAAGGGCCTGTGACGAGGCGGTCAAACAATTTTAATCTTTATTTAAATGTATTAATTAGTGGAACCTTAATGTGAGCTCTGTCTTACACAGATAAAATCACAAAGTACTGCACAAGAGAATAGGTAAAAACAAACAATATACACATTCATGTGTAAAACTAAAGTGACACTAGTGAAAACCCATCAACCAATAGCTTTCTTAAATGAATACGTTTTCAGATCCTTTTTAAAAGAGTTAACAGAGTCAGCCAGACGCAGAGACGGGGCACTAAGATGTTTGTTTATTTGACCTTTATTTAACAAGGAAAGTCCCACTGAGAATGAGATTAAGAATCTCTTTTACAGAAGAGTCCTGGACCCAGAGGGGACCCTATTGTACATATCTTTAGTGATAGGGGAAACCGGAGTACCTGGAGGAAACATGCAAATTCCACACAGAAAGGCCCCGTTCAGGTGGGAATCGTACCTGGGACCTTCTTACTGTGAGGCACGTGCACTTACCACTGTGCCGTCCAGAATGTTTCATGTTGAGGTTATAATTGTGTAAAATCAACCCTGATCATATTATGCAGATGAGGAGTTAAAACGCCACTAAAGATTTAGAATCCTTGTTTTTTTGGTGTAAGACCTTGAGATGAGACCCTGGAGTTGTCCCCTCCCACACACGAGCGCTGCCGTCTCCTCTGCTCGCCTCGGAGCCTTCCACTGTGAGGCTGCAGGCGCTGACGGCACAGAATCTGGGCTTGTGGTGCTTCTTTTCCCCGACGGTAAACAAACACTGGAGGAGGCTGAGCCGAGAGGAGCTGAATCTGCACTTTCACACCGACACTGCACAGCATTGAGTGGTCCTTTGACAACAACAGTGCAACAGGATCCACTCTCATACCTGCACCGCCTTAAACTGTCGGGAAAAAATACTTCTACCTGTTTTTGGATCTTATTTATACATTATTTTGACAGGTGAAACTCCTAGTCGTCTGATGACACTGCCTGGCTCCCAAAAAGAGTTGCCCCAAATAAACACGTTCACACACATTGTTTTCGAGAAGCTTCTGCAATGTCGCGAGATTTGTTTCCGTACATTTTAGCGTTAATGTTTCACCAAGATCATGTACCGATGATGGGAGAGTTGGAGCATGGTGCAAAGCCCTTCTCCTGCAAATCCCAAAGATCCTCAATGGGCAGGGCCAACTCTAGCCAAACACCCGAGGCCAGATTTTGGCTTTGTGCAACTCTGCAACTCTCTCTTTCTGATCCAAAAGTTGTCGTTGATGGAGGGATCTCATTGGGTAAAAAAGCCTAATTCGGCGCCCCCTTCTGAAGATGGTGCCTCAGGTGCCTGTGTGGTAGGGCTGCAGGATTTTGACCAAAAAACCTAATTGCGATTTTTCTGACAAAAAATGTTGCGATTTTTATATTTTATACTTTTAAATGCACAAACTGCCAAATTGATGAGTGAAGGAAGTCGTGTCACTTTTAGACTGTCAAACAACATATTCTTGCTCAAATTGCCTCTCATTAGAACAATACACAATAATCTACTTTGAAAACTATTTGATTTTATGTGGACAGCGCCCTCATTCAGGGTAAAATAAGTCCGGGATGGAATCACAAAGCGTCTATCTAAACACTTGAGAATCTGCTTTATGGCAACAGAACGTTTATCTGTTGAAGCTGAACCTGAGATCAGAGGCTCCACAATTCTGATGAACATCTATCTCTCAAATGCCAATGAGGCAAAAGAAAAAAAACAAACACCTCAGCCTCAGGTTAGGTTATTACTGTAGTCCAGACCTCGATTGCGATTCGATATCGATAAACCTTGGAGCCCTACCGTCTTGTTAAACTAGATATGGGCAAACTGCTGCCCGTGGCCCAGATCCAGCCCCCCAAGCAATTTTGTCCGGCTCTCGACTCTTTCCAGTTTTCTTTTTTGCCATGGTGAACGATTACCATCTCCTGCCAGAGTGGGCTCAAATTGCTCTATATTTTCATCTTATTTCATTTAAAAGTGACATTAAAATATATACAACAAAGCTGCTATGTCAATGCAGTTTGAAAGAAAAGGAGCCGAGGAAATAGCGTCTTTATTGACTTTACAAATCACTTTACATCAGTTCTGTTATCTTGTCTTTTTTGTGTTGTTGCAATATCTACAATTACCATCAAGCAAGAACCAGATGTAATATTGTGCATTTTGGAAATGGAAAAAGCTGAGCAGAATTAAATTGACGTTATCGTTGGTGCGGCCCTCTAACTCACTTCAGGTCATGTGGCTCCTTGTAAAAATGAATTACCCACCCTTGGGTTAACCTGTGCCCAAGGGGGTTGAGGTCTGGACTCTGTGGCGGCCAATCCATGTGTGAAAATGATGTCTCATGCTCCTAGAAACGATCGAATCCTCTTGGAATATGTCCGTGCCACAAAAGAAATGGACACCCCTTGATGAAACAACCTGGTCATTCAGTATATTCAGGTCGTCAGATGATCTCATTCTTTGGCCACCTAATGTTTCTGAATCTAAACCTGACTAAATGCAACGACCCCAGATGGAATTGGCAAACAGTCAGAAAAGACATAAAAGCCGGATGTGAGTTTTCCAAGGCAAAAATGTATTAGTTCTACTCACACGAAATGTTTAATTGTGGTTTTTGTCTGATTTTTAAGAAGCACAACATTCAGGGGACAAATATCCGAGTCGTCTCTTCTCTGCGCCTTGTGAAACAGCAGCTGATGAAGCGCACAAATGAATAGTCCCCTCCGTTCTCGGCATAATCGTCTAAATACAAACGTGTTGGTTATAATTACACGTAATGGGCTGCTAATCCATTGAAACGCTGGGCTCGGAGAAACAAAATCAATGCCCGTAAAACGCTACATTGGCGGCGCACTTAATCACGACTTCAACCTTTACAGACTCGGCCGGTGAAAAGGAAACGGTCTGCGGAGAAAGGATGTTATTGTGGCGACATTGAAGATGTAATGGCTCTTTTTGTCTTTGTCGTGTTTTGTAGGTTTTCTGCGCCGCCTGCTGCAGTTTGAAGTGCAGACTCTTGTACATGGACAGGAAGGAGGCCCGTGTCTGCGTGACGTGTCATTCAACTTTGACGAGCGGTGAGTGAAGAGACGCTGGAATATCGGGAAGAAATGTTGAGCAATATCTAAAAGAAAGAGTTTGGGTAATGTATCGAAAAAATGGTATCCAAAGCAGGTACCGAAAAAATGTATCTTTAGAGAGAGGTTTTGATGCTGTTGGTCCAGGGACAGCATTAAATGGAATAAATTATCGATATTATTCTGTTTCATGGTTCTATGGCAAATATTTAGGGATAGGTATCGGAAAAAGTATCATTCAGGTATCGATGTCGAAAACCCAAGTAATGTTAAAGTACTGGTATGTAAAATAATTTAATGGTACCCAACCCGGTCTAGCTGTGGAAAAGTACAGGGTTATATTTTAATATAACTGTTAGATTTAACCGCTTAACCAAGCACATTCTCTCTAGTTCAGCTTCACCCAAATCTAAAAGCTTCTTGAAAAAAGGATGAAAGCGCAGCAAAAAAAAAAAAACGCAGCAAAAAAAAGCAACAAAAATACAACGTGAAAGTGTCGAACGTGAAAGTGTCGAACACTGCGACAACGCAAGGAAAAATCTTAGTTCAGTTTTGTCACTTTCAAATGAGGCATTACACTGGCCTATTGCTGGGTTTCAGGTGACACAGCGTTCTAAAGGCCTATAATATTATACAGAGGTAAAATGATGTTGTTTTTGGTCTTGTACAGAGAGATAATGGACCCAGTGACTGATATTAATGATATTTTTTGTAATTCATACATTTTCTTTTCGACTTGTGAAACTGTAATGCAGTTAAAAGGAAAAACTGGCTCCTGCCCCGCACTGGGCACTGTGACATCATCACATTCTAGAACCTGGGATAGATTTGGGTAAAGCCGAACTGGAGACTCGGTTAAGGCGGGGGTTAATCTTTGTCTCTGTCTCACTGTACGACCTAAGACCTGCAATTTTGAGCTACAACCTAAGATTTCCCTGACGATGAGCAATCGTTGCAGACGGACAACGGTCTCCATCTTACGCACTCAAAATGCAGCCCCTCCCACTGATATACAGCCCATCACCAGGTGATTCCCATGACGTTTCCCCGTGTTTTATTGTCTAGACTCCTACCACAAACTGGTCACTGTTGCACAAAAGTATAACTGCGCGTTATCACACCATCAAAAAAAGACACGTACCTAATTCTCTAAATAAAGACGTGTTCTGTGTGAATAAACATATCGAGTTCTGATCCTCCTCTCCTTCATCCCTGTCCCGTGTTGTAGCTCCGTCGTCGTGGGAGGCCCAGGTTTGTCCAAGTTCCCAGAGTCCGAACCCAAACAACCCGTCCGAGTACTGCTCCACCATCCCCCCTCTGCAGCAGGCCCAGGCCTCGGGGGCGCTCAGCTCGCCCCCTCCCACCGTCATGGTGCCGGTGGGGGTGCTCAAGCAGACCGGCAACGAAGGTAATAAGAAATTCATATCAAGGAAACATGGAAAAGAAGCTGTCAGGAGTGTGGGAGTTCTATGTTTGTCTGATAAGATAAAGGAAGTAAATAAATAGTAATACACTAGATACCCACTTTATTATTTAGCTTTTTGTTGCTAAAAGCTGTGCTAGTTGGGGGGCAGCGCAAGAAAAAGGGACACTCAGAGGCTGGACCGGCTCATTAGAAAGGCGGGTTCGGTGGTTGGACTGGGCCTGGACTCAGTGGAGAAGGTGGTGGAGCAGAGGACGCTCTCTAAGATCAGGGCGATCCTGTCCAATCTGAGCCACCCCCTTAACTCGGTCTTCTCCCGCCAGAGAAGCGCCGTGAGCTCCAGACTCCGCTCTCTGACACGCTCCAAGGACAGACTGAAGAACTCTTTTGTCCCTCATGCCATCAGGCTCTATTATAGAGCCACGTCAGGGAGGAGCAGAGGAGGAGGAGAGAGGGAAATGTCTTGAACATTGTCTTGCAATGCCTTAACTTCATTTCTCTTGTATTTATTGTTTTCTTTTAAAATGTGTTTTTTTTTTTTACTTTTTAATTTTGTAGATTCTACTTTGTGTGAATGTGAGCAAGAGACTAATGCACAATTTCCTTCGGGATCAATAAAGTATCTATCTAGATAGCTATCCATTTTATTCTAGCAGCGAAAGATGAACCCCTAATCCTTAAGCTCTTGACCCCCACCTGAACCGGACACATTTTTTCCAGTTTGGTTTTACTCAAATCTAAAAAAGCTTAAAAAATAAGCATCAAAATAGCAACAAAATCGAGGATGAAAAAGCAACAAAAACTGACAAAAGAGAGAAAAATGTGATTAAAAACGCAGCAACAACGTGACAAAAAAGTCCCGATCACTTTTGTAGATCTTAGCTTTCAAATGAGGCATTACACTGTTGCTCTCCAGTAGAGAAGCTTTTAGGTTTGGGTAAAGCCGAACGGGAGAAAATGCGCTCAGTTCAGGCGGGGGGTAAGCGGTTAATATGTTAAATCATAATACAGGCAATGCTACTGTCCAGACCTTTTACTAACCGTGACCTTTCCTCGTTCCTCGTTCCTTGCAGCCTCCTTGTCCCGTGAGCAGCGGCGGGTGTGGTTTGCGGACGGGCTCCTGCCAAACGGAGACGCTTCGGAGCCTCCTCAGCCCGGCTCCCAGACCCGCTCCGCCTCCTCCAAGTCCAGTCCCGGCGCCGGCAGCTCCGAGGTACAAACCCGCACGAAAACACCGCTAATGTCATTATGTCTGGCTTATTTGGCACAAAGAGTTCCTTCTGTGGGGGGAAAAAAAAACACTCCGGCTTAGAGCGACCAGACCTGAACGTGGTCATAGGAATAAGTCACAGTTGCTTAAGTAGAATTAGCAACAAATACCAGGACATGGGACTTTTAGTTGTTTCGTATTGTTTACACCGTGCTGCTCGCCTAAGAAAACAAAGCAAAGATGAATCCATTCGTAAATAGCGCGGAGTCTTTGTAGTGAGCTGTTTGTGTGTGGCTGAAAAAGTGATTCAAGTATTTATTGGAATAAAAGTGGCACTGGCTCTTCATGCGTCGCATCAGCTGCAAGCACTGTAATTATGTTGATTACATCGTCTCTGATAAATAAATGAAACAAACTGAGCACATTTTAATTTATGGTCCCGTTGGCAGATGTTGAAGCCAGCCTAAACGTGAACAGAATTAAAATAATTCATTTTACATTATGTACAATAATATACCAAAGCAATACATTTGGGTGTTAAAGTAATGTTGGAGAGATGGGAGAGAAGTTCAGTTTAAAAAAAAATCTTCTTTCTTTTCCCACTGGCTGCTTCAAACATGACGTATAAGGGCAATTCCAAAGATCCCGTCTGTATCTATGGCTATTTGTGGCCTTTTCACATCTGATTTTACCTTTTTGAAATCGCGTGTAATACAGTTTTAGGACTCCAAATCTTTAATGTAAATGAGAGAATGCTGAAACATGCGTAAATGACTCTTCTGCTTATCCACTTGGCAAACTCTTGGTAAATGACCCCTCACTGTACTATCAGTGCTGTGTCTCTCCACTAACTACTTTTAAATATTCCTCCCTAACTGTCTGCCCTCGCTGCTCTTCCCCAGGCGTCCCAGTCCGGAGCGCCCCCTGTGGGCAGTCCCGTGGGCAGCTCCGTAAGTCTGATCCCGGAGGACGGACTCCCTCCCATCCTCATCTCCACCGGAGTCAAAGGAGGTACTGGCCCCTTCACTGCAGGTGCTTCACTCATCCTCCATCCAGCGCCTCTCAGTGCTTCTGCCTGTTTATATGATGTTTTTGTTTCTTTGATGGTGTTTCTATGGTGTTTCTGTGATGTTTCTGTGGCTTTATCACGGCTCACGTCTCATTGCTGCTGTGGGGAGGTCACTCTTCACAGGGTTGTATCAGGGTTCCCACACGGCGTAGATGTCAACATTTTATGATCTAAATTAATGTTTAACTTTTTCTGTTGTCAAGTCAAATTGGTACGGTGGTATTTCCATTCATTGTATATTCTCTGCAGAAATCTTTTGTCTTATGTCCTGATGTTGCTGGAAGTCAAAATCCCATTCACATTCTATATAGACTTTAAGGGCCCAATCTAGACTAGACTTTTGCGCAGACGGGGTGCGCTCTGTGAAATGATCAGCTTCATACCTGGCGCAGTAAGTGGCTGGACTCTCATGGTGAAGTTCTGCAGCAGTGGTTCCTCCCGAAGCTTTACCTCCTACAGACCAAACCAGACTGAAATATTTTCGGCTACTACTGGCGCTAGAGTGGGACCATCGAGATGGGCAGTGTTTGGTTCACAGTAGGGGAAATAGTTTGTCTTGTGAGCGCTTAATGAGATGAACGAGAGCGAAAAGGTAGCACTCGTTGTAGTCAGCGCTGTTAGTAACACACCACGTCTCAGCCAACACCTTTTTTCTCTAAGCGACCTCAGGCCAAAAGCACTACCAATACCAACTTCATGAGCAACGCTGTTGTTGCGCAAGGTGAAAGATTTGGCCCTAAGAGTTTCAAAGATCAATAGCAGCTAATCTTCACTAACTCATGGGCATAAAACACACAATTTTAAATTAAACAATCATAAACCGAAAACTTATCAAAAACATTTTTCATTTGGTATTTTCTGTCTTGTAAAATATCTGCGCTATGGTCAGTAGTTAATGCATAGCTTTATGATGGGTGCCAATAACGTTAGGCCCGATCAATCTGGGATGGCTTTTGGAGAAGTCTTTTGCTGCTGATTGGAGCAATACTTAATTTAGAAAAATCTTATGTTTTGTTTGTAAATATGTTGCAACGTCAATGGCTATTTTTCTGGCGATGCTGCGTTGTTATAATAATAAGAATCCATTTTGGCCTAAACCACTTTCGGTTCGGACTCAAACAGATTGGCGGGAGCAGCACAAGATGCATTCTCGTGTGTTCGTGAACTCACAAATGCCGGGATAATTCAGCGTGCAGAAAGGTCACAAGAATGATGGAGGCCAAAGCTGTTAAACTCTTGATATTTTAATTTAACTATGGAGATTTCCAATTGGATTTTTACAGCAGTTTCTCTCTAATGAAGTCTTCTAATGGCTCCTTCTATTTAAAAACGTGGGAACCCTGTGATTTTAAATGTGTCATCTGTTCATTCACTCGTCAAACTCATGTCACTCCCATCACCTCCACACGCTCCTGTGTCCTGCTTCTCCTCCGTCTGACCTCTCTCTTGACTCTCTCCTGCCGACCCCGCGGACAGACTACGCGGTGGAGGAGCGGCCCTCGGAGATGGTCCTGATGCAGCAGCTGGAGGAGGGAGGCCCCGACCCGCTGGTATTCGTGCTCAACGCTAACCTCCTCGCCATGGTCAAACTCGTCAACTGTGAGTCCACCCCAGCGCAGGAAAAACACAAACACTTCAGCCAAACATTGTCTCTGAGCAGGATTTAGAAAAGAAACAGATGTGTTAGGTACGAGATTTAAGTTTTTTTTTAGTTTTTAATGTCATTTTGAAGTTGAAAATGTACTGTAGTCTGGAGGAGAGGCTTTAAAGCAGTACTAAGTAACTCTTGCCCCTCGAGGCCATAAGCGCAACTGCAGGTGTCGTAGCAAGTTACGATTTTTTTAACTTATTAAATGTCTTGGAGAGTAAATACTACGCTGACAGAAAAGGTGAAGGGAGAGAGGGGTGTTGTACATCCAGTTATACAATGGAAATATTTTTTTCACTCAAACTTTGCTGTAAACACTGCTAAAGTGGCGCTAGCCCATAGTTAGCTTTGCCCGTTAGCCTGTTAGCTGCTTCTTCTTGATTCCATTAGTGTGTATTGCTGCTCCAACCCGGTGGCAGTCAAGTTGCAAGCATGGTTTTCTGGCCAGAGACACCAGAGGGAGATGAAAGACCCTCCAATCATCCCATTAACACTTGTATTACCCCCAGAGGGACTACGGAAAGGATTTATTTAGGTAAACACGTTACTTAGTACTGCTTTAAAGGGGCACTTCAGTGGGTACCATTACATTTTATTAGATATCGATACCTGAGCAATACTTTTTTTGTTACCTATACGGAAATAAATGTCGTCCAGAACTTTGTCTCCTAAAGATATCGTATTTTTTTCTATTCATGCTTTCGATTTTATTTTTTTACCCTACTGGTATCGTTTAATAGGACCCAGCCCTAGTCATAAAGAGCATTATGTAGATCATCAGCCAGTCAAAGGGTTTCCCAAAGGACGGTGACCTATAATATCCGACTCAAAACTTTGGAAAATGCTAGAGATATGTTGGTTAACTTGATGAAATGTATTTGTTTGCGAACAGTCGTACAAGTAAAATGTCCATTGCAAAGAACGCACACTGTATTTTTTATAGAGAAATATCTAATGTGTCATTTTGTGCTTGTTAGATGTGAACAGAAAGTGCTGGTACCTGAGCACGAAGGGCATGCACGCTGTGGGACAGGCTGAAGTGGTGATCCTGCTCCAGTGTCTCCCCGACGAGAAAACCATCCCCAAAGACGTCTTCAGCCACTTTGTCCACCTCTACCAGGAGGCCTTAACCGGTGAGTCCTCTCATTATGCGTCACTTTGGTTATGTCCTTTTTCACAGTTTTATATTTGAGATTTGATTACGAACGTGACAGAAATGCGGCGTGGGAAAACTATCAATCAAGGAAACATAAAAGCCAAACGTGATCCGGAGAAAATCCACAAAGTTATGAAAGTCTGGTGCTTTTGCTCGTGGGATTTACAGAGAGGGATTGAAAATACTGCCATTTTACAATCGGCAACAGGAAAGTTAAAACTTTGAATCCTCCTCCTTCTGTCTCTTCAACAAACTTAATGTCCCTTTTCACTGCAGTTTCAAAGTTTTACTGCCCTCGAAAGCATTTCACTGCATTTACAGGGCCTAAAATGTAATTTAAAAGCCAGACATTTTTTGATTAAAACTTTCATTAAATCAAATGTTGACAGAGATATTGGGGGGGTGCTTCGTGGATCCTCAAATGAAAAATATAATTGTTTAAACGGGTAAAAGGATGGCCAGTGACATGGAAAAAGCCGACTAAAAAACTCCAAGGCACTCCTCCAAAATTTTAAAAAGCCTCTGTTCAGATTCTGGTCTAAAACTCATTTATACACATTTTTTTATGGAATGTTTGTAAATCTTAAGAAATCAAACGTTTTGGCATTATTTGGGTGTTAAAATGGCATTAAAAAGTTTTAAATCTGACTTGCAGCTGCCTGTAAACCCTGATTTAGTCATTGCCAATCTGTGATCTTTCAAAACTGAAATGTTTTGATCTAAGTATGGCTAACAAAAAGTTTCCGCAGGGCTTTAAAAAATTAAAATTGTGCCAAAACGAAGGCCTTAAATATCATTAGAAATCATTACATTTGATTACAGGTGGCATAAAATGAAATTCTTTTGGAAAATAATGACATTGCTCAACTGTCAAAAGGTGTGATTGTTAAACCATAAAGTTATAATGGCAGGTTTGTGGAGCCTAACGATGCTCTTCCATCTCCGCAGGTAACGTGCTGAGCCACCTGAGCCACTCCTTCTTCACCCAGAGTTTCCTGGGCAGTAAAGAGCATGGCGGGTTTCTGTACGTCAGCCCCTCACACCAGTCGCTCCAGGACCTGCTGCTGCCCAACCCGCCCTTCCTCTTCGGGGTCCTGCTGCAGAAGTGGGAGACGCCCTGGGCCAAGGTCTTCCCCATCCGCCTCATGCTGCGCCTCGGGGCCGAGTACAGATGTGAGTTATTGATGAATTTGACTAACGCCAGACTAAAATCACAAGTGATATTTAGTCTGGGGACCACCAATTCATTTTCTCGTAGGAGAGGTGTGGTTTACGATTGTCCAGAGCCGTTTATTGGGCGCTACGAATGTCTCTCATGCGTCTGCACGTAGCCATAGCCAATCGTATCATGGTATCAGATGACGTATGACGTACCTGCTGTAAACTTTTGAGCTAAACTATTTAGAACACGTTCTAAAGCTTGATCGAAAGATGGCATCGCGTCTGCTGCTGTCATGTTGGATCCGTAAATATTTTTTTATTTTTTTTATCCCTAAACGAACTACAAGCTTCCGTATGTCAAATAGCGCGTCATCGTCTTACCGTCCCTCCTCTTTCTGTGATTGGTGCCCAAATCCATGGAAAAATGTCGGCCTTGGTCCCCAGGCTGTTGTGAAGTTCGAAAGGATTCGAGCGCACACAGCAGTCTGGCGTTAGCCAGGCTAGAATTTGACAGTTTTAGCTCATAAATATGTTTTTAAATGCAAATCTTGGGAATGACAACTTTCCAAATTCACTGGCGATTCAGTTTTTCTAAAAGTAAAATGTAACCATGTGGCTCTAAGTTTAAGAGTTTGGGCTGAAATCTGTTCTACCTCCTTTTGGACGATACCAAGTAAATACTGGAGCCAGTATCGCCTATTCCGATATCAATACCAAGTACTTTTATTGATATGGGAATATATGCACTTGCACTGTGTAATTTATGAATAATAGATACAGTAAATCACTACAGGATTGAGTAATTTAACAATATTTTACTATTTGAGGGTGGATTGATGACGATATAGAAAGGAAAATAATACATTAAAACTACTATCTTGTGTTCAAAATATATCTAATAAAAATCTCCAATTAATTTTTACTGCAAAATATCAAAGCGTTTCTTTAAAAGTGTTCCTGTAGTATTTCCAGTTCACCTTTTTAATCTTAATTAATTCTAAGTCCCTGATACCCCTTATAGGGAAACACTGGTCTAGTGCCAAAGTACATCTTTCTGACATGCAGGGGAAAGTATGTGAACCCTTTGGAATTTCCCCTGTGAATGTTTACATGTTATTGCCAATAGAAATAGGACAACATGTAATTGTTTGGGTGGTATTAGTTTAAGCGGACACTGTTTATTCATTCATTCTTTAATAAAGATCAGACCACAGTGTATGACTAATTTAGGCAGAAGTGTAAGAAATTCCAAAGGGTTCACATACCGTCCCACTGTATATGTGGTCTCCTACTAGTCCCAGAGTCTGGACTAAACACGATGAGCTCACGACAGCTCTGACAATATTCAAATCCAGGCTGAAAACTAAGAAACATAAAATTAACAAGAATAATCAATTTAATTAAGATAAATAGCAGCCGTTGGATAGAAAATGTTGTAATGTTTTTGTTTGTGTTTTAATATTTCGTAGCCTTCTTTTAGTCCATCCCTGGTCTGTAAAGCACTTTGAAAATGCGTACAAACCTTTACTCCCCCTGCTGTTTGGCTGGATTGCACTGCTGTAACTCAAAAGTGAAGCTGCGCTTTTCTTTTTTACTGTAATGTAGCTGTTCATATGATCTTTCTGAGCTTAAAATGTCAAGAAGCAGCATTCAAGTTCACATTCCCCCAGATTTCTCAACCCTCTTATGAAGCGCTTTATCAAAGAACTGCTCCTCTTCTTCTTCTTAACCAAATCCCGACTTAAAAATCTGCCAACGCTCTGCATGGCCTGGCGCTGTCTGTAAGCCTCTGCGGCGCTTAGTCAGTCAGGAAAACATGAACAAAACAACATACATTTTATTTATCAGATGTTTGTTTGGGTTGTCAGGAAATCGTTAACTATAGACCCTTTAATTGTTTGTAAACAGTCCGGGCTTAGCTGGAGGCGGGAAGCTCGATTCCTATCTATTTCCATTGTAGCTGTTGTCATAGTAACGATAAACAAATGTCTAACTGTTTTTGGAAATATTTTATCGTCTCAAATGCTTCTTGTTCTTGCACCTTAAGCCACAACAGGACCACATTTTTCAGTTGTAGTTTTACACTTAAAATCGCTAGTTTTAGTTTAATCTTATTTCTCTTGATCACTTCCTGCCTCCAGCTGATGTCACTGATGATGTCAGCAGTTAAAGGGGTGAAACAGCTAATCGAGTCAAAAATGTTAAGAAAATGTAGTATTTTTTTAATGAAAAGCTACTGTTTTTAAAGGGTATGTAAATGTAATAAATATCTGTCTGTGTCTCATCCAATCAGAAAGCAGAATTAGCGCGAAGTGCCTCCTGCAAACATTCACTTTAAGTTTACTCCATCAACTTGTCCTCAAGTGACGCCACCTTAGCTTTATGTGGAAACGTTCGAAAAAATACAATTTTCACATTTACAGCCAAGTGTTTCATCAATAAATTGGATTTTTTTTAAAAGAAGATCAATCGATTACCAAAGTAATTGTTAGTTGCAATGACAATCTTAGAGCAGGAGTGTCCAAAGTGTGTCCTGGGGTCTAAATGCCCTCAGGCCTCTTGTTGAATTTACACACATTGCCAGAGTTGGTACTTTTTACTGCAAGTTTCATGATTCTACACAATTAAAAACTCAAAAAGTGACATTTTAATGTGGGAAAGAGCTGGAACCTAAAGTACATATAGTATTACATGAAGTACTCACACAGATTTTCACTGCATTGACCACCGATCTTAGGCTCTCCACATTGTTTAGATCAGCGGTGTCCAGACTTTTTCATTGAAGGCCACATATTGAAGAGTAGAGTGTCATGAATGCAACACATTGAAACTGTCAGAACTGGAAATCAAACCTCATAACATTAAAATTTCTATGATTTTGCCGTGACAATTGTAGTGTATTTCACAATTGGTACAATACTATGGAGAGGGTAGCAGATAGGAATCCACCCTATAGGAGTACGTAATGTTCTCAATACTATGTAAGTGGAGTTTGATATCTATTAATTTTTTTTTTTTATTAATTTAGTACTGTGACAACACTATGTAGGTCGTATTCTGTATCAAAACCTGCCAACCCTGTAGATATCATTTTAGAAACATAATTTTGTCAATATCTTTCGGCTTTCTAACAGTAAGAGAGTTAATTAAAATGGTTGAATTTTTCAGCGTAATCACCAAAGGAGAGTCTTTCATCGATGCCTCGATGGCCTTGTTTTGCAGATTTAAGCAGAGATTGGTCCTTCAGTGCTAATAAATGCAGTTGGCGACGTCTTCCTTCCAGCTGTTTGTCTAGATAAGGATAAACATAGTGACATAAGGAGCTTTGGGAAACCGCTGTGTCTTATTTTTTTCACTTGAGGATTAGTTTCTTGGTGCTGTAGAGGCACTTCCCGGCGTTTGATGTCCTGCCTATCCACGAGCACACGGCACATTAAGCAAAAATTTGGTTTATTAGGTAAAAGAGCTCAATATGCTTTGTAAAAATTATATGATTTCACTTTGTCGCCTTTTTCCTTTGCAGTCTACCCGTGCCCGTTATTCAGCGTTCGCTTCCGGAAACCTCTGTTTGGAGAAACCGGACACACCATTATGAACCTACTCGCGGTAAGTCCTGGGTTTTATTGTGTCACATCTTTCCAAAACATGCTAATCCTTTGTTTTGTGGCTTTGGTTTCTCCACAGGATTTCCGTAACTACCAGTACACACTACCCGTGGTCAAAGGTTTGGTTGTGGATATGGAGGTCCGTAAAACGAGCATCAAGATCCCCAGCAATCGCTACAACGAGGTGAGTGCAATGCAACTGAAATGAACTCTAGAGCTTTAAAATGACAGTTTTTACCGTGTTACAAAGTTGTTCTGTTTGGAGCCACTAGCGCGTCTTTGAGTAATATTTGGAGCTTCTTTAGTGGAGAAATCGTATCCAGGAAATTAGAGATGCACAAATCCCACTTTTTTGCTTCCGATGCCGATACTGGGGGTTGGAGTATCTGCCGATATCCAATATTAACAGATACCAAGAGACTTTCTTTAAAGTAGTTACTGTGAATTTATAAAATGGTCCTCTTTTCTCCAGTGTGAGATCAATAAAATCTTTTTTTTTCTTGCAAACAAGATGTTATCAATTATAGGCCATCTATTAATAAGTAATGGAAAAACGTTAACCAAGAATAACTGGACTTTTCTACATTAAAGATATGATCAGCCATTACATTACATATTACATTAATATGAACAACTCACATAAATGATCTGATCATTATAACTTGTGCATAATAAATGTTAGATTTATTCCTTAACAGCATTTCATAAACTAAAATACAAACACTGATTTTATTTTATTAGGCTACTTTAGGTGGTCAATCATAGTTTCTGTCCCAGTCTTGATTACGTTAGCATTAGCATGCTGCTGCTAGCTTTAGCATACTGTTGCTAGCCATGTCATTTTGTGCAGCGATCAAAAAGCGTTTGCGGAGGATAAAAATGACTGCCCTTCAAAATGACATACAGCATGCCCATATTCACTTAGGTGATTTAGATTTAGTCTGTGCAAGTTGTGTTTTTAAAGCGGTGAGAGCCAAAACTGGTATTGGGTTCAGTATCAGATATTTGTAGCCGATACCCGATATTCTCTCTGGTATCGGCTCCGATATGATACCAGTATCGGATTAGTGCATCCCTACAGGAAATGCTTTCCTCACTTCTCTTGCCATACCTCCTTTGTCATGCTCGGTCCTGTCAGATCTCGGAAGCTTAATCCTTTCATCTTAGAGTAAAAACACTCACCATAGCTTCACTACAGCCACATGAGCAGACCATTTTCCCTTGATTTCCCTTCCTTCCTTTAATTGAAAAAGCTGAACAGTAACGGATAGTGAAGAGGAGTGTGATGGGAGAAACCACAGGATATTTACCGTAGTTTCAGCTGCTTTAGATCAATATCGCATTTTCTAACCAACAAAGTGTAAAATTGTGATAAAGATTTTTTTTTTAGACGGTACCACATTGATTGCAGCCTTTGTGTTTTGCCTTTTACAGCCATTCAAATTGCAGTTTCATCATTAATACAGCCCTTTATTAAAGTCATGTTATATATTATATTGCGGCGTATTCAAGTTTGATTTTGCCACATTTGCCATAAAGTCACGGTTTGTTCGTCAGCAACAAACTACCAACTCATTTTCCATCGTCTACTGATAAACTCTCCCCACTTCCATCGACCACTGCTGTTGCATTTCCAAATTGGACTCGCTCCTCAAAACAAACTCAACAAAAGTGCTTAGACCTGACATTCGCGAGCCAGTATTTCATCCGCTGCGCTTGTTTCTTTGGCTCCGGCCTCAGAAATAATGAAAAAATGAACATATGGAGCCAGAGCCGCGCTATTAGTCACAACTGCAGCTGACGGCCACCAACTGTCCAGCAAGAAAACGCAGACGAATGAGCATTTCACAGGCAAAAACACACTCACAGGATTTAGTGACTCGGTTAAGCCAAATGTCCAGTTAGTGCACAATAGGGCTGCATGAAATGTTGATATTCGATATTGACAAAAATTAATATTTCAGTATTTTGGGGGCTTTTTTGATAACGAGATGAAGTGATATTTTTGCAAACCATCAAAATATGCCAAAATGTGTTGCAAATATCTTAATTTACCCTCACCCTTGATTTTTTTTTGGACATATTTTCCCCCTATTTTTTGCTATTTTTCCCCTATTTTATCCATTTATTCCCTTTTTTCCCTCTATTTTCTTCATTTTCCCCTTTATTCACAATTTTCCCACCAATTTTTTTTTAATTTTCGTCCAATTTCCCCCCCATTATTTTCTCTTCTTTTCCCCCAATTTTGTTAAAAAAAAATTCTTGCCACATTTCTTGATATTTGGAAATAAAGTCAATATTGAAAATGTGCATATCCCCCAAACAGCTATTACGATATTATCTTGTAGACCAGGGGTTCCCAAACTTTTCAAGCTACGACCCCCAAAATCACTCGGGGACCCCCTTCTGTAAAATGTAATTAGCATTTTAATAATTTAAAGTGAATAACATTTTAAATCTGGTTTAATGATGTTAGTTTGGATACTATATTTTGATGTTTGGCTTAATTTCACAAAAATATGCTGTTTTAATCAAAAAAACACCAAATTCAATGACAGGAATGTAAATAATAATTGTCTCAAAATCATCCTGCGACCCCCAGTTTGTGTCCCGACCCTATTACTATACTATGTAGACAATATATTGCCCACTGTATATATAAATCGACAAAACCTGGACATTTTAGTGATAGTTTTAGTCTCATAAAGAACTTTTAATTTATTTTTAATTTTAGCCAACAAAACCATTAGTTTGACTACTATCATGTTTAGTTAATGAAATTAAGACATAACTGTGACCAAAGTTGATCTATCCCAGGCCTATAATGAAGGTCGTCTCCAATTGTCCAAAAGTAAAAAACAAACAATTAACCCAGGCACTAATTTCTAAATAACTTTCTCTAATCTGAATGTGATGGAAATGACTGGTAAAAGTCTCTTGAACAGTTTTGTTGGCACTAATTGGCTCGTCTCAGTGACAGATGGGGATGAGGAAGTGAATCGGTGCCACCAGCAGCCAGCGGATTTTCCCTTTAATTTATTTATTTTACTAAAGCGGCCTTCAAAGACGCTCCGGGATTTAGCCGACTCATTATTACCGGTGGGAATTTTACTCCCCCAGTTTCAACGTCTCTCCCCAATCGGTCATCTCGGCGCCGCAGTATTTCAGCGCCTTTGAACTCGCTGCAATTAGGATTAAGCCGCCGAGTCCCGTAAGCCCGTTCTCCACAGCACACAGAGTTAATGCGTTTTTTGTGCTTCTTCTGCAGCTGATGAAAGCCATGAACAAGTCGAACGAGCACGTGCTGGCGATGGGCGCGTGCTTCAACGACCGAGCGGACTCTCATTTAGTCTGTGTCCAAAACGACGACGGAAACTACCAGACGCAGGCCATCAGCATCCACCACCAGCCCCGGAAAGGTACGAGCTGCTCCGGAGGTCTCAAAGCGGGGAACAAGTTATTTAAATCGATTACGTTACTCTACTTTTAATATCAATGGCTGAAAAGGCCTTGAATGTTAAAAATCTAAACTTCTTGGAAAATTATGACATTGCTCAACAATTTTTACTGGTATATGGAAAATACCAAAATTATTCAGTTGCTGTTTTGGCTGAAATTGACAATTTTTTTGCTCAAAAGTTTCCCGTTTTTCCAATTTTCTTTCCTCTGGTTTGCAAATCTTAAGAAATTAAATATGCGCCCATTTTTTTCTGCGTTTGTGGTGTTAAAATATAGTATTTGGGCATTAAAATAGGTTTAAAAGTTTTACAATTAACTTGGTCCTGCCTGTATTTAAAAGCATGGTGTCCAGGGGTCTTAAAGAGATATTTCAGGATTTTTGACATAGGGCCTCATTTCCTAGTTATCCAGAGTGTTGTTGATGTCTGGAGATATTTTTTCTTAAATTCATGCAGTTCTTATATTTGAAGAGTCTAGTGGCGCTAGGCTAGGGCAAGGCTAATGCATTCTATGGTATCAGTTAGCCTGCATTAAATCACTTATAACACCAGACTAACCATATAAATGTCTGTGTTAATAGAATAATTTTTGAAATATAGACCTGTATCACATTACCGCATTTTGAGGGACTATTTTCTCGCAGATCACTCCGCCGCTGCGTTAGCTTACAGCCACGAAGCTGATGCTGCTCAAATATAAGTTATTTTAAATGAAAAATGGTTAAAATTATTCTATTAACACAGACATTTATATGGTTAGTCTGGCGTTATAAGTGATTTGCCTCAGGTGCACTGTGGAGTGGGTCAGACTGTTTTTAATGTAGGCTAACTGATACCCTAGAAATGCTTTAGCCTTGCCTTAGCCTAGCGCCACTAGACTCTTCAAATATAAGAACTACATGAATTTAAGAAAAAAATATCTCCAGACATCAACAACACTCTGGATAACTAGGAAATGAGGCCCAATGTCAAAAATCCTGAAATATCACTTTAACTTCTTAACCCCCATTGGCATTACCCAAATCTGAAAGCTTATGAAAAAAAGTCTGTCAATAGCAACGAAACAATATTTAAATTTATTAAACTTTCTTCTTTTATCGAAACTAACTGTATTTAAATCTGTCTGTTTCAGTGGACTGGAGCCTGTTTCTTCGTGTTCAGTGGAGCTTTGAAAGCCATCATCCGTGATATTTGGCCAAAAACCGCATTGTCGAAGGTGAGAGATTTAAAAAGAATATAGTAAGTTTGACATAAAAAATGGCAATAAAAACGTACTTCAAAGTGACACTTCACCCTCTTTGCCTCGTCATGATGCGATTGTGTGCGTTGGTAACGCGGTTTGATGGTCGTTCAGTCTGTTCCCAGAGCAAACAGTGTCCACAAATTTGTAAAAACTGACCTTTTCCCCCACCAATTTCCAGACGGAGATGATTCCAGATCACGGCGGAGACGATGGACGCTCTACGGCAGCGCTGAGGTACATGAAGACTTCAGTATAAACGTGCGGGAAAGCGGATCAGGAGGAGAAGCCAGGACACGGTGCACATTCAGTGGACAGAGGACGACCACAACTTCAACAAAGGGTGAGACACGTGTGTGGACTTAGTGAGTGGTGTTATAAATGAACTGTCATATGCACCTAAAATGATGGTCCACCTTGAAAAGTATTTAAGAAAGGCATGGAGCTTTGTTTCTCTCACATTTGCTTCATAACTCTGGTATAATATTAAAACGGTAAATTATAAATGATTGAGTAACTTGGATTGTGTTGGTTTGTGCTACAGTGTGATCAGTCCGATCGACGGGAAATCTATGGAGTCGATAACCAGCATCAAGATCTTCCACGGCTCCGAGTTCAAGGCCAACGGGAAAGTCATCCGCTGGACTGAGGTAAAGGATTATCGCTTGAATCCATTATTTTTGTTTTTTACAAAACAGACCTAAAAGTCTAGTTCAATTCAGATTCATTGTCAATTCTCCCACATCGCACTTCATTTCGTTTAATGTTTTCAAATACTGTTTAAGGAAGGCATTTTATAACATGGCCAAAATTGCCTATATATTCTGCATTGAAATCTAAATATTGGATAATTTATGGGTTTATTTTGTTGATATATTAGTTACAAAGACTTGTTCAGAGATTTTGAATATTTTGTTTAGTTTTTTGAATGAGCTAGTTATCCCTGTAATCCCATTTAATAAATAGAATAGAAAATGTCCCTTAGTTTTTTTATGTTTAAAATTCCTGAAGAAACATAATATTGAGTACAAGACTGGAAATGTCTGTCGGTGCTACTTATGTGGGGATGTCTCAATAATAATAATGCATTTTAAGAGTTTTGCCTGCAGTGACCTCTCTGAAAAGAAATTCTTGTTCTTCTTCTTCAAAAAGTCCAAAATGCTACACTGTTGGCTATGAAAATCGATTGACCTCTCTTCGACCTCCCCCTCCCTCAGGTGTTCTTCCTCCAGAGCGAGGAGCAGCCCGGCGGCCTCTCGGACCCGGCCGACCACAGCCGCCTGACGGAGAGCGTGGCGAGGTCGTTCTGCGTGGCACTGTGCCCTCACCTCAAACTGCTGAAGGAGGACGGCATGGCCAAGCTGGGACTGCGGGTCACGCTAGACTCAGACCAGGTACTGACCAAACCGCTGTTACTCCTACGGATTGATTGATTGATTGATTTGATTGGATTTATTTGAGTGATTTTTACAACATTATTACAGTGCAGAAAACAAACAAAGCAACAAAAAAAACTCAAAAGGACTAGGCCGAAGCAAGAAAGCTTATAAGTGCCTACCCCCATATTCAAGATTAATTTACATTCCGGATACAGTAATACAAAATCTCATGTTGCATACAATACAACACTTTACATTACAAATTCCTGAATTACTTATTTTTATTTACAATTTGTACTTTTTTTTTCTTTTTCTCATTCCCGTTCACATAATAACCATTTCCAATCATTACTTATAAGCACCAGTCACCATTCTATTAATTGACTATTAATTTAGTTATAATAAGTATTACATAGTCAACACGACCCATTATTATTGTAATTCCCATTTCCACTGTAAAATATTGGTTGTGATTGTTTTATTATTTTTGTTGTTTGCCTTGTTTAGTGAAGTGTCTTAAAAAGCCAGGGTGTAATATGGCCAGTAGGTAGAGGGCAGTAGCCCCCCACCAGCAAGCCCTCACCCTGCTGCCCTGACTAGTTATTGTTTTGAGCCCTATACTGGGTGGTGCATTAAAAGACGAGATTTATGAACCCTTGAAAGGGGGGGGGGCCCGTCCAACAAGGTCCATCACTCGCCTGCCCTCGCTCTATTATGTTTAATAGTGACCAGTGGAAACAGGCTGTTACAGCATTGTGGTTAGCTTTTGCTTATTCATTTCTCTCAGTTCCTATAATTCATAACGACTTAAACTTAGGGGTTGGTGACATTGGTTCTATCAGCAATGATGTGGTTAAACAGGTTCACAGTAATACAAAATTACTTGTAATTAATACGAACAAGGTCACATGTCAAACACACTTCTCTTATACTGTTTTTTGAATTGTTGTAGACTATCAGCGCCTTTTAAGGGTTCCTCTAGATTATTCCACAGATTTACATCTTTCCGGGTGATACAATGACTTTTTAGGGTAGAATGAATACATTGTACTTTCAGATTATGAGTGCCCCTTAAATCGTAACTTCACACTCTTTTACCAAACATTTGTTGTATATTACTAGGGAGCTGGTTGAGTGTATGAACTCCCATATTAGGCTTTTACCAGTGGCATAATTTCTGCGCCAAGATTATTCACAATTGAATAAAAATTGGAATTTGCCTGGCAAATAAATAACTTAAAGGAATAGGCCACTGTTTTTACATACTGTGATATGTTCTTACCGTAGCTTAGGCTAGTTGATACATACCTGTGTGGTCTTTGTGCGTGCGCTCAGTCACGCAAATGTTGTTAGCGTTTAGCCTCTCCCAGCAAAGGTATAGCTCCAAACTGGGGTGAAGTTAGAAGCTTCCAAGCTGTTCCACGTTTTCCTTATTTAAATACAGTTACGTGAGCCTTTACACGATCCAAGTCTAGTTACACAAAATTAAACATGTTGATTTTCTAAGCGGATAAAAAGGGGCACTATATTGTGAGGCGTAATAACACCTGGAGTACTTCGACGTCCGCTCAGTAATATCGTCGAGAGGCAGCAGGGGTTTGTTTTGATGGGGAGCGAGGAGAGTAGAGTCTTAAAGGGACAGAGGTGATTTGCAGAACATGTCAAACAGGAAGATATAGGTCAAGGGAAACTTTGAATAAGCAGGTTTAGATCAATATAGCATTTTCTAACCAAGAAAGTTATAACACTGATCAAGATGTGAACAGAAACCTGAAAGTAAATGCACACGCTCAAATTTCCTTCACTACGAGGCATCTTTGGCATGTTACCATGATCCATTCACCACTGTTTTGTATAACTCTCTCTCCAGGTGGGATACCTCGCCGGCAGTAACGGGCAGCCCCTCCCGCCTCAGTACCTCAGTGACCTGGACTCCGCGCTCATCCCCATAATCCACAGCGGCGCGTGTCAGCTGAGCGAGGGCCCCGTCGTCATGGAGCTCGTCTTCTACATTTTAGAAATCATCTCCTAAAGAAACGCAGCTCTCTCTCTCTCTCGGACACAGCAGCGCTTCGTTCGCGGGTAGCAAGTCCACTCTTCACATCTATGCATCCGCCGCGAGTTTGTTCGTGTGACAGCACCGACTGCAGCCCTCACTGTGGAAACGAGGGGCCTGCGTAGCAACAACCACATGCAAACTGTATATTCACAAAGAGCTCAACAAAAATATCAACGCGGGAAATTAGGTTACACTACCCACAAACTAAACTGGAACTAAAACGCAGATTTGTGCTGCTCATGATCGACATTCTAGCACAGTATTTTCCCTTTGAATTTGATGAAGAAAGCAGGGACTTGCCTTTTCCAGCAAGGTTTCTACAGGGCATTAGAAAGCATATGAAAGTAAGGCCTGAGCGAGCACATTTTCTCCAGTTTGGCATTACCCAAATCTAAAAGCTTCTTGAAAAAAAGTGTCAAAATAGCAACAAAAATTAGACGCAAACAAGGATGAAAATGCAACAAAAGAGCGAGAAAGACGTGATGAAAAAGTGACAAACTCAATAACAAAAAAGCCACAAAGCACAACAGAAAAGCACAATAGAGCAACATAAAAGATACAAAGGAGTAACAGAAAAGTGATACAAAAATGATGAAAATGTGACAAACAAAAGTCCTAAAAGTGATTCGCTTAGATGAGTTTTGTAGGTCTTGGCTTTCAAATGAGCCGTTACTCTGGCCTATAGGCTGTGTGTGTGACCTTCTAGATTTGGGTAAAGCTGAACTGGAGAAAGTGCACAGCTAAATTTCTTTTAAAATAGTGACATTGCTTAAAGTTTACTCCATAATACGCTCTGCTCTACTTCCTGTTGGCCAGTAGGAGTCTGACAATATATCGATTTTCCGATATATCGCGATATTTAGCGGGACGATACGATACCGATACTTTTTATTCCGATATCGATACTTTTGATGATGTCATGCATATTAATGAGCAACGTCATGCATACTAATGAGGCAGCAGTGCTCCACTGTTTTCAGTCAGTAGAGGCCAATAATGATCAAGAATTCAGTCAGGACAGCAGGGGGCAGCACTAGAGTTTTGAGCACTTAGACCAAACACTGTCACACAAATAAATTACTTTTAATGATAGTTTTTATATTTATAAATGAGATTAATTTGGCGTTTATTTATTACTTTTTAAATATAAGACTGTGGTTTCTTGTTTATTTAAATGTAAATGAAGTCACTGACAGATCTATAGACTCATTTTCAGTGAATAAGTCAGGGATCATTTATAAAAGTGGTACAAAGCACATGAAAATAAATGTAAATGATGAATATGTAGTGTGTTAAAATAAAGGTTAAAAGTAGCATTTTTTTTTTTTAATCGTGACTTATTGTAGGTTATATTTGTGCAATATATCGATTATCGCAGTATCGGCGTATCGTTAGATAATCGTTATCGTAAACCATGTATCGCGTATCGTATCGAATCGTGAGGTACCCAGAGGTTCCCACCCCTATTGGCCAGTGTAGGCAAAATACTACTTCCTGTCAATATTTTAATGTAAATTAAAAAAACACACTTAGTATTCTTAAATAAACGTGAAGCCGAGTGTGTTCCATAAAAAAAAAAAGATTATGGTGCTATTTTAACATTTGTTCATTTCAAATTAGCATTAGCGTTTGAAATTAGCGTTGCTAAATAGCTACAGTTATAAACATAAAAGTCTCCTCCGGTGGAGTATTTACATCCTGAGGAAAGCTTTTAACATGTTGTAAGGGATTATCAAACAGCTGCGTGTTTTCTGTCACAACCATTTAAATAATATTTCTTCATACGTAGCAAGACACGGCTAATAAACAGACAGGAAACAGTCGTTAGCATCATGTTGCTATTCAACATCATACGCTTTGATAAGTCAAGTATATTTTCTGTTTTTGTATTCTATAAAATCGTATTTTCTTTTTAATTTACGTTACAATATGGACAGGAAGTAGTCGTTACCTACACTGGCCAACAGGAAGTTAGCCAAAAACATTTAGAGCCGTTTAGTCTTAAATTGTGTTTTGAACTATACAGATTTTTTGCTTGTAAGTTTTGCCGTTATGTCGACTTTGTAAATCCTTAGAAATAATATATGTGTAGATTTGTAACAATGTGTTGATATTTTTGTTGAGCCTCAAAACCACATCATTCTTCAGAGGTGCTAGTGACCGATCATCTCTTCCTGAGGGGAATTCATCTTTTTTTTCCAGCTTTATTCATCTCCAGCGGCTTTACCCGGACGCTCAAAGACTCTGTACATAGTTTGATACTCATCATAACGGCACGTGTAGCCCTCCCAAAGGGAAGTACAGACAATATTACAGAAACGTTTGGAGCGAGATGAACTCGTGTACAAATATTTGACGCCGCTCGAGTGGCGAGAAATGCTCATTGGTCCTAGATTTTAAAGTGGTTCCGATGCTTTATGATGTGATTCAAATTGTACAGACAAACGATCAAAGCTGTCGTCGACGAGTGTTTTTATTGAAGATCCATGTAAAGAAAAAGAAAAATGTCCATGTAAAAACTCATAGATGTATAAAAATCTATATTAGAGATGTTTTAAATGCACTGGATAAAAGCCATTTTCCAGCCTGGACATCCATTCGCAAGTTTAACAGCTCATAACAATGAAACAAAAAATCATGTCATCAATTTTAATTGGTGACAAAGTTTTATGGCTCAATTTTGCCCCATTTTAGAGAAATCTTAATGTAAACTTTGCAGTAAAGTCATGGTGCGTTCCAGGTAACTGGTAAATTTCCCACCTCCCACTTGGAAAAATGCCTTTGAACGCCGCTCGAAGTGGTAATTATAACTTGTAAACTCGGACTCCTCAAGACTGCTACAAGTTTGTACGGGATGAAGACAGTAATGGCGCCCCCCAGTGGCGGAGCGCAGCTAATGATAAAACTGTAACAAAACCACTGCATCAGTGACGTGAATGTTTTATGGTCACAGCTTCAACATAACGTTATGTCACATGTTTTTTAACGTTAGCATCGTATGAGCTAACTGTGTAGCATTAGCCGTTTTGTTTACATACGAGTTTATTCACCTGGAAAGCTCTGCGGTCGTAATTTTCAAGTGGGAAAGATACCAGCTGCCTGTGACGCAGCTTAACTGACGCAATTACTACCATAGAAATAAAAAGGAGAAGGGCGTTCGATCCTATAATGTTTGCGGACAGTTAGCAAGTCAGCTGCTCCAGGAGAGTTGGCCTGTTCAATGTATTTATTCCTAAAGCCGTTCGCATTAGCCATCAGTCATTGCAAATTATGAACGATCCAGATGTTTTCAGCTGTTGTCAACCCATCGACCACATTTAGGTTAAAGCCATTAATGAATGTACAGACCTTTTGAGATTTGACTTTAGACACAAATGAGCTAAATGGGCTAATATGTTAATGAAGGAGAAACCACAGAAATTATACGAATACAAAGAAAATGACAAAACCTACCTCCCCACACTTTAACATTGTGCCTGGCTTTGTATGGGGATAGAACTCTCCATTTAAATGGGTCTGGGAATCGACGGCTAACATAAACAGTCTCACAGCTAAAGGCGTTTCTATTATTTCTATGGTTTTAACTGATCATGTTGACTGGTTCACTCAGAGTTGTTTGGTTACTGCAAATTGAATGGAGTCTTACTCTGAAATGGGATTCATTACAGCCATGAAACTTTCACAATATCTACTGTATCTGTACATCGAAAACTCTTCAGCTCTTAATGTGTTTTCTCACATCACCCCATATAAAGCACTTTAACTACACAGGTTGGGGTAAAAAAGTCAGTGTTACTGGTTCTAACAGATTAAACGATACTAATGTTGCAGTATTACAGGAATACTCTACCCATAACTATGACAACATCTAAACTTTAAGGCCGTTTTTCTCCCTGCACTTTGCCTTTGTAGGACAGAAGGTCAAATCAATGTATGTTCATCTCATTTCAGAAACCACGGCCTTAGCATTGTGATATTTGGCATTTCTTCCATAAAGAAAGTAGGAAATGTAGGCAGGAGCAATGATCTCTTTGTGTTTGACCTGAAGTTAAGCTAAGGACCAGCTGCAAATCTGTACGGACGATAAAAATGTAGTGTTTATCTGTCATTTATTGAACGATTAGTTAATACAGTCATTATTGTGACAGGCCTGCCAGATGTCAGCATTCAAACCCACACAAAATCTGCAAATTTCATATGAATTCCCAAGGTGGTTTCTGAGTTTACGCTGCCACTGCGCTCTAATGATCCTAACCCACACAATCCTCTCTCTCTTGAGGTTTTGTCATTCGAAATAGCTCTACCGAAACCACTATATGCAGAAAGACTCAATAATCCGGCCAATTCTTCGGGAGGTTTGCGACCTGGCATAGAGAAATAAGATAATCTATCCCTCTACTGATCTTTAAGCAGGACTTTGCTGCTCTGTTCTACCAAAGTGGCTTCAGTATTATCTAAAATAACTTTGACCAAACACTAAAATAACGCTCGTAAAGGGACTTGAAGTATTGGGTGCCCAGGCTGGACGTTTTCAGAAAGTTACATTGTGAGAGTTTTGGACCCTTCGAAGTTTGAATGTAAATCATCGTTCTCTTCCGCCTCGTCGCCGAATCACAGCGGACTCTGGACTGGACGAGTTTGTGTTTTACGAATGGTTTGTTTTTGTCTCTTGATTTCAGTCAAAAAGCAATTTACAGTCGCTGATCGTGTGGTCTTTCTTTTCACTGGGACTGGGATATAATATTTTAGTGAATCATCGATATGAAGACAATCACACACTGTATTCAAAAAGCCAAACGTGACACTAATATTAACTATAAGCCCCGGTTTCTGCAGAGGTTTTCTACTTTAGCTAAGATTTTCATAAAGTAGCATCAGAATCGACTGTTTAGGCCAGTTGACTACTTTTTGGAAAACCTTTGCTGTAATTTCTTGGAGTTTCATTGCACTTTACAAGATTAACAAGCCTCTCGAAGCGTTACACCAGGCCACAGTTAATTTACTCCCCATTCTGGTTGTTTAACCTCTTACCCCCTCTTTACCCAAATCTAAAAGCTTCTAGAAAAAATAAATAGAGTCAAAATAGCAACAAAACAGGCTACAAAAAAGTGATCAAAATGCAACCAATGACCGTCTTGAATATTACAATATTTTTCTAAACCATTTCCACCACAGCATTATCAATTGCTTATGATTTTTGTATCGATTTAATTGATCGTGTTAACACAAGGCGAGACACTGCAGGTGAATATATCGATTTAAAGATATCGATTTGAAACTTCTGCTGTAGATTTCTGGCATAAATATGAAGAAAATGTATTGCAAGTTTTCTGTCATTTTATGTGTTCATATAAAAATAAGGTGTTTTATGCCTAAAAATGCCCAAAATGTTACAATTTTCCGGCGACGAAAACTGAATAATGGATTGAGCCAGATTCAAATGTATGGTTTTATTTTGTTGAGATATTAGTTACAAAGACTTTTTCAGAGGGGACTGTGGAAATTTGTTTAGTTTTAAAAAATCTGTAAAAATGTAAATTTCACTTTGTTTTTTAACATTCAAAACTCAATAAATCAGGCTCGGAATTAGATATTAAAAATCCCTCTGAAAAAATCTTCCAAATATTGTTCAATCCAAGGCTGGAAAATCTGAAGTCTTTCCAGGAGGAGATGTTGCCCCGATGAGAGGAAATGGCCCTTGAAATTACGATTTCCCATATAAATCTATGGAGAAACATTGAATCAGCGCAATATTTAAACATGTTATTGTGAAGATTAGGTATAATTTTCATTTCGAGGTGAAAGTTTATATGTTCAGACACCAATTTGGCTCAAAAACTGAAAACATTTAGTTTCGCCTGCAGTGTCTCCCCTAAATCATCCCCAGAGCTACAAGGTTCGATGTCCTTATTCCTGGACCTATATTCTGCACACTATTTGTATAATTTGGTTAATTTTTGAGGTTTTTATGAGCAAAATCTTTCCACTAATTTCCATTTTGTTCCATGACTGATCAAAACAATAACCCTGAAAAATTCGTTGAACCTTTTTATAGAGGAAAGGTTTTGACCATTTCAGTCCAAAGCTTTACCTCTCGGCAATTAGGTTTTCTGGTTGTCATCATGGAAAAACTCCACACAGACAGAAAGGCCCCACATGTTTTCATTTTACAGAGAATCTAGTCTATTTTTACATTATGCAAACACGTATCATAAAAGTCTATAGATGTATCGCCCCGTCCCGCTAATGTAAACCGTACCAGCCTAAAATGAACCACCTTTGACGAAGAGTTTAACGGTTTTGTTCAATTATTTCTCGTTCATGGTCCTGTTCCGACTCAAAAAGGTGCAATTTATTTGACTAAACCGTAGCATTTTGTTTGTTAATAAAACAATATGGACTTCTGTATAACGTGCATGCAGCAGAAAAAGCTTGGGATTTGATTATGTTTATGCTATTTTAGTTTGTTGTATGGTTTGATTGATTGTTTTTTTTTTTTAATATATATATATAAATATAGGTTGGAAATGTTTGAAAAGCCAAAAATCTGCTTCCTGTTTTTGTTACAAAGTAGACTTCATCAGACTCTGTACATTATGTAAAATAAATCCTTCTAGAAAATGGAGAAAGTGAGCTGTCTTTGTTCATTGAAACCTGGGAGTTGGAAGTGTTTTAAAACAACAGAGCTCATGGACTAAAAGTAAGCGTTTGTGATGTTTTTAACCATGTGTCGCCATTCGTTTCATGTTCAGATATTTTCGTCGACTAAATTGAGATTAAATAAAAATGAAAAGAAGAGATTAAAATCATCCAAACTTCCATAGACGGTTTGAAAGAGCCTCAGATCATTTCAATTCGCTGCTGAAGGAACAGCTCTGAGCTTTGTACATGTGAGGGGAGCTCCATGATGCAGAGACCTTGATTACAGTAAATATGATTATAGTAAATATTATAAATGTAAAGTCGACTAAATTTACATGCAATTTTAGTCGACTAAATCTAGACTAAAATTTAAGAAATGTAATTGACTAAATCCCCTCCTGGAGCCGCCACCTTAACGAGGTGGAGGGGTTTGAGCGCCCGAATGATCCTGGAGCTCTGTTGTCGGGGCTTCGTGCCCCTGGTAGGGTCTCCCATGGCAACAGGTCCTAGGTGACGGGTCAGACAAAGAGCGGTTCAGAAGCCCCTTATGAGAGACCAACAGGCCCGGTTAGAACCATGAGGCCGTCCTTCTGTGGACCCACCACCTGCAGGAGGAACCATAGGGCTGGTGCACCACGACCCAGCAACGGACAAGTGGAAGAGAATGGATAAATGGATAATTGACTAAATCTCAAATAAAATTAAAGGACATTTTCGTCAAAAGAATAAGACTATAACTAGATTAAAATATGTTGTCAAAATTAACAGTGCCCAGAGACATTAATTTATACTCTGAGTATAGACCCTTTAACTGCTGACGTCATCAGTGACATCAGCTGGAGGCAGGAAGTGATCAAGAGAAATAAGATTAAACTAAAACTAGCGATTTTAAGTGTAAAACTACAACTGAAAAATGTGGTCCTGTTGTGGCTTAAGGTGCCAGAACAAGAGGAATGACATTTGAGACGATAAAATAAGTTTATCCGATATTTCCAAAAACAGTTAGACATTTGTTTATCGTTACTATGACAACAGCTACAATGGAAATAGATAGGAATCGAGCTTCCCGCCTCCAGCTAAACCCGGAATGTTTACAAACAATTAAAGGGTCTATAGTTAACAATTTCCTGACAACCCAAACAAATATCTGATAAATAAAATGTATGTTTTTGTACCACCGCTAGGAACCACCATACCAAGGTGCCAACGCACTCGGGGGCTGAGGAAGCATGAAGAATATTTGTGGCAGTGTTTCCTCATTAGCGCCTCCCCACCTGCAGAAGCCTTTTGTTCTGCAGCAATAATCACTGATTGTTAAGACTAGCATCTTTATAGAATATAAAATAAAAATGAATATTAATGCTGCCTTTACTATAATTGATTAACTTGTGTTGTTGTTTTATTGATTGATTTAACTGTTTTCTTGTAATTTTTCTGCAACTGTGAAGCACTTGAATTGCCTCGTTATGAATTGTGCTCTACAAATAAACTTGCTTGCTTGCCTATAGTGCAAGTTGGCACAATGAACATTACCATTACTCAGCAAAAAAATAATGCTGACTGGCACTTTGTAAGTAACACAGTCCAATTTGTTGTGTTGGCTTTAGTTAATGGTGGCACAGCTTGGATTTTGGTTGGTCCAGCAAGGAGATATTTCCTCACTAATATTAAATGGCATTTGTTGTGCTGCTTTTGCCTGCTTGTTTTAAGTTTTATTCAGCACATGACATAAAATTAAATTAGACCTAAAGCTGTAAAATAACCAGATCTGTTTAATTGGTATTCCTCACTTTACGTTGTGCTCCTTCAAGTAATGGAAAATATAGCCCAGGTTCAATAAACGCTCCGTTTCCATTCCTTTTTAAAGCAATTATTTCATGGTTTGGGATTTCCTTAAAGTTCTTTGGTATAAATTAAAGACACAAGAGGCAGCATTAAAACCATATTTATTATTGATTGATTCAGCAAAGTCAGTTCAGGATCAAGTGCTATAACATGTAGTTTCAAAACAAGACCCCACCTCACAATAATGCGCTCACGACTTTATTTCTTGACCCCTTTTCGGAGATTGTTCAAACTTTACGGGCAACAGGACTCGGAGTACGTGAGGGCAAACTAGTGCACCGTAAAAGTTTTAAATCCAATTTGAATGACATTAATGGGAGAGAGCCACATTGTTGTGAAGTGGTAACGTAACATCGTGACATCCTTTATCTTTGTAAACATAAGACAAAAAGAAGGAAAAATAATATGGCATTCAGGCGCATTGTAACCAAACTGTGTGGAAATGTGTCTGACCAGTCACATTGGGAGGTTTATGTGGGGAAAACTGTTGGCTGCACAATAAATCCTTCTTAGTGGCACAATTTAGATGAGAAACAACTACAAACCTGAATTTTCTGAACATTTTTACACATTTTCCAGATTAATAAACATGTTAGTGCCAAGAGAACAGCATTTAGTGGATACAAGTTTCAATTAAAGAGGAATTTGAGACATAAAAATAAAAGTTAAAAAGGCAACAGTTGGGGCAAAACGAAGGAGCAGCGAAGAAAGTTAAAAGACAATTTTACCGTATTTACTAAATATTAGCTCAGCGATTCTCTCCTTGGCAAACTACTCCAAAAAAGTGATATTTAACATACTGATTTTTAACATACTGCAATGGAAAAATGAGTCAGAAGACACAAATGAGGAGCCGATATCTTACTTAAAAAAAAAAAATTATAGTAAGTAGAAGAAGGGCTGCACAATATACGGTCAAATTATCCTTATTGCAATATTGGGAGACAGAATATCCACAGTAAATCCTCGATATAGCCTTATGACAGATTTTTTTGAAACCACAGCCAAAACTCAACTCAAAATCGTGCAGAAGTTTAATTTTAGTCATGATCTTTCTATCTTTTCCATTTTAGCTAAAGTCGACCAATATATCAGCCGGCCGATATTGGGGATTTTACAATATTGGCTATTGGCCGATCTGGTGCCGAAAAAAGCCGATATCTCCGGGACCGAAAGTGATGGAGACTTCCCACAACTCCCTCGGCCTCAGGGGAGCAGAGAAACATCGCAATGAAAATTGGTTAGCTACAAGTTTGTAAAATACAATTTCACTAAATCTCAGTGAATATGGACATACCGCATTTAATCTGAGTTAATTATAACCTGTGCAATTGTATTTTTGATCGCCACGCAAAACGCCGCGGCTAGCAACAGTATGCTAATGCTAACCAATCAAAGATGGGACAGAAACTATGATTGAATCACCTGAAGTAATAAAATAAAATCGGCCAGTGCTGCAGTGGCCAAGTATTTATGTTTTTACAGGATTATAGACCAGACATTTGGAAAAATCGTTCAAAAATATCGGCTGAGCATATCGGCAGCGGCCTCAGAAAAACCCATATCGGTCGACCTCTAATTTTAGCCATGTTTTAATCCTGAATTTGTTTTTTGCAACGCTTTTGGATGAAAAACAAACAAATTGCTTACAGTTCTTGCTAAATTGAATGGAAATGGGTTGGTAAAAGACTGGAATAATATTGTTACAGCATCATTCAAGTTGTCTCATATTGTGCAGCCCTATACTCAGCAGCAGCAGTAGTCTAGAACCTTCTATAGTGAAACTCAATCCGATATTAAAACATCTCTTTATGTAAACCTCGTCGCTCCTGCTTCCTTTTTACACGTACATCACCGCAGTAAAGATAAAACATTAATTTAACATTTGTTTGACAGCAGCAGCAACAGCAGCAGCAGCAGCTTAAGGCCATTCAGACGTTTCAGCAACAGTGATTACTTTGGTTTAGTGCATAGTTTATTTACATACGACACATTTTGTATTAGATTATTAGACGGTGCACCGCAGAGTGAGGAACATCTACATCCAGATCAATTTAAGTCTTGTAGATGCTCATTTCTTTGCAGTGCGGTGAGTAACGTTGCAGCAGGATTATAGTAGTAGCTTAACTCGACATAAAGCCCTTTCTTTTGTTACAGAGAGAGTCCAGGAGGAGGCGCCAAAGGGCTGGAGTGGGTTACGGCACAATCGTCAATGGCCAGTGAAGGAAAGTATAGGTTTTAGAGGCCCTTTATATTAATACACATTAGCGTTAATATTATTGGTAGTATGATTGGAAAACGAGAACAGAATGTACAGAAAATGCAACTATTAAGATGTTATAAGACGTGTTGCAGGAGCAGAACCCTGATTATTTGTGACATTTCCTTCCCTGTCCGGTATCCCCAAAGTCCCGCCTCCCCGCTGGGACTGGATCCACAGCCGGACCTCCTCCCTGTGACCCCCGATCGTCCCGAAGTCTCCGTCGATGCAGCTTGTGTGTCGCCATGTTCAAAAGTCCGAAGAGGAGCAGCAGCTGAACTCACTGCGGGTCCTCTTTCCTCTGAGAGTGATTGATCCGCTCAATCTGGGGGAAACATTACACACGGTTTATAAAAGGTTCATTTTAAGGCCTTTTAATGCCGTAAACCCAACAAATCTAAGCATTTTTTAAAGGAAGTGTGGAAAATTGGGCAGTTTTTACGGTAAATCAGTTTCAGTCGTTAGAACAGAGGAGCGTCATATTTACCTTCCTGTTGGACTTGTTTCTTGCAGCAGGTTTTAAACTAGAGCCTGAAACGATAATGAATCCACATTTTAAAGTAAATCTGACGTGATGTGACGCTCAGGTGTGTGGGGGTGTGTTAGACGCACCTATGGCTGGTCGATGACGAGCCACCGCACCGAGCTGGTCTGGACGTCCTGCCCGCTCAGAGGCTCCCGCAGTCGGACTTTCACCTCCACTCTGCCCCCCGTGTGTTTACGACCGTCCATCACCTGAGCACAACACAAGACGAACAGCAGTGAGTGTGTGAAGAGAGACTTGTTCTTTTGATACAAGTCATTAAGACGCCAGGGGTCTCATTTATAAAAGACGTAGATATTTTGCTCAGCACGCCGAGAGACCATGTTTGGTGCACACAAAAAGTGAGTTATGAATTAGATTTACCTAAACAATATAGGTCAAGTTCAGTAAGTCATTTGTATTTTTCCTTCATGCCGTTTGACTAGGGATGCACCGATCCGATACTGGTATCAGATATCGGAGCCGATACTGGAAAAAATACGATATCGGTATCGGCTACAAATATCCGATACCAGTTTTGGCTCTCACCGCCTTAAAAACACAACTTGTACCACCTAAATCTAAGTGAATATGGACATGCTGCATATCATTTTAAAAAGGGGAGAACCAGGGGAATCCAACCAGTGAGTCAATTGTAACCTCCGCGAATGTATTTTTGATCGCCGCGCAAAATTCCGGGGTTAGCATCAGTATGCTAAAGCTAGCGGGAGCTAACGCTAATGCTAACGAAAACTAATCAAGGCTGAAACTATGATAGAAATTCCTAAAGCAGCCTAATAAAGACATAACTGATCGAACATATTTGTAATGATCAGATCACTTTATGTGAGTTGTTTATATTAATGTGACGTAAAGCCTGTCATACAGCCAAGGATATTTAGTGTAGAAAAGTCCAGTGATCCTTGTTAAATTTTATCCAAGAGTTTATCAATAGATATTATTGATAATTGATCTGTAATATCATGACGATAAAATATGACTTTATTGATCTTAAAATGGAGAAAAAAGTCAATTAAATGTTTCACTCAGAGAATCCCACTTTTAAGAAAGTCTCTTGGTATCGGTAAATATCGAATATCGGCAGATACTCAAATCCCAGTATCGGTATCAAAAAAGCTGGATCGGTGCATCTCTAGTTTTGACATTGTGATTATGCGAGATTAAGTTTTGGAAAATGAGAGGATGATAAGAGACAGTCACGTCTTTGTGATGAAATGTGAGAGTCGGGTGTTCATGTTGGGCGAGGTGAACGCTGGCGCCCAAGAGGAGCTCCGTGCACGCCGTATGTGCACAGTTTAGGTGCGTATGTTCAGGTGACGTGAGGACTTTCTGCTCGTTTCTCCTCTACTTTAGTTAGTTTAGAGTCAGCCGCTCCGATTATGTGCACGTTCACAAGATTCTGCTTTGACTTGTGTGTGTGACAGATGGCTGCACAACGTCCGTCGGGAATCGGGATTAAGAAAGAAAGAATCAAAGAAGGAAATGCAGAAAAAAATGAAGAAATGAATCAATGAAATAAATAAATAAAAACAAAGAACGAAAGAAACACAGAAATAAATTACCGTAAATTCTGGACTTTTGAGTGCACCTGGATATACTAAGCCGCACCATCAAAATGTATAAAGACTTTATTTATTTTTTTACATATACTGTAAGTATCTATCTAAAGGCGTCTTTCCGAGTTCCAACTTTTGACAAACGCATCATAAAAATCTCCATCTTCCCGTTTCTCACCTCGACGATCTCCCTGATTTCACTCTGATTCTCCAGACCTTCCAGTTTGACCACAGCCGTCCCGATCGGTTTGTCACTCCTCAGGAAACCTCTGGGAAAGATCATCATTAGCGGCAATACTTCCACGCGTATTCCTAGATTAAAACGAGTCCCAAAGGAGAGCGCCCCCTGCTGTTCAGCCACTCACCCTTTATGAAACAGCTCCAGCTTTAGGCCTTTGGACGTCACCAGGCGCCTGAAGCCTCGGTGGTTACGGTTTATCGACAACGTGAAGCTCTGGTCGTACTCTGTGAGGGGGAAAGTGTTCAACCGCCGTGTCTCGCCTTTCACGGCTAAAATTATAAACGAAGATTCCTCTCGTCTCACCTGGACAGTTGGTGTTCTTGACGACAGATGTTTTGTGCTTCTGCGCCTGCTCCTGAAAACATGAAACATCAAAAAGTCATTAATAAAACATGTGAGGAAAAAGAAAGATCCAAGTATGTCCCAAACTCTGTTACCGTGCTGGGGTAGGGGAAGTCGAATTTCACAAAGGCGTCGAGGTCATTCGTCTGGATTCCTACAAATACCAAAAAATGATCAGAGTAAATTAGAGCGTGATTATGTTTTTACTAAAGAGGTTTAAAGAGGGGGTATTATGCTTTTTTCAGTCACATAGCACCAGTCTATAGCATACTACAATGATGACGTAACCTTCTGTTGGTCTGTATATGCAGTAAATTAAAATAACTGCCTTGAATAAAATTGCTCTCTCAAAATGGCTGTACTGAACGTCTTGAAATAGGCCTCTGTCTCTTTAAGAAGCTTTCCGACACGCCCCCTTCAGCACACTGCTGTGGCATCTAAACAACACTACTGTGCGGGGAGGGGGCTCTGCTGAGCTGAGGAGCAGTGGTTGGTGGCTTGGCTGGTGACGAAAGGTCCAGAGGCGTCTCCAGGAGGTGGGGGCGTTCCTAGGAGGACTGAGGCATAGCTACACCTAAAATGGCTGCCGTCTAAGTTTTTACTGATTACTCAAAAATATGTGAATGAGCCAAGGCAACACTCCAGGCATGTGTTTAATGAGGGAATGACATAATAACATGATATAAAGCTTGAAAAAGTCGATTTTACATAATACCCCCCTTTAAAGCGTCTTACCACTGGGAGCCGGTAGATTCATGCCTTTGACAATCGTGACCACCATCTCTGTACTGCTCAGCTCCGGGAATATACTGGGAAAGAGGAAACCACATGGAGTCAAATAAATCAGATGGAGGCTCAAGAGTGTCTGAAGTTACAATGGAGTCGACTGAGATCAGATTCTTTACCGTCACCTTCAATTCCTTGCTGCAAACAACTGCTTGATAGTTTTAGTTTTTGGTGCTGCTACTATTACGTAGCTAATTGGACTGTCTGAATTTCCAGCTCAATCTGACAACATAATGACTGTTATTGTTATCGTATTTAAAGGTTGAAGGTTTTTCTATTGGCCGATATTTAAAAATGTCCTGGATATGAAGCTTCTAAACAGTGAAAAAGCTTTATTAGAGGCATAGGGCTGATTTATTCAGGACACTCATGTTTCGTAGGTACTTCAGATGGAGCTCGTTTGAAAGACAAAAATCAGCAGATCTGAAATTATAAGCAAATTCGGCAACATAGAATATATAAAATATGATCCGAGGTGTGCAAACTTGTAACCAATTTCATTGCTATGCTTCTGAGCTCCCTGAGGCCTAGGAAGTTGAGCGAGGGGACATTTTAAGGCCGTGTCTGAGCCCTTTCCGATGCAAAATAAAACGGGGAAACTGTATCACTTTTAGTTCAGGAGATATCGGCCTTTATTCCACATGATATCAACCTCTTCTTCTATCATCCCAATTCTTCACAGATATGAGTTTATAAGCACTTCACAACTTTCACAATAACTTCTTTGAAAAGGTTCATACGGACTTCTTAGATTAAACTATAGATGGTTCTTTAAGTAAGACTAAAGGTTTGTTTGCCTGCTTTACTAGTTCGATCGCTTCCAGTTATCTTCCTCAGAAGCGTCACCTGGTGGTGAAAGTGACATGTCGTGCACACCTGGGAGAGTAGGGGAAAGCTGCAGACCCGGAGCCAAGACAGATCTACCGTGAAGCGAATCCACCGTGATAGTGCGCCCTCTGCTGGATAAGGCGGATCTAGACCGATCAGCTTTTAGGAAGGTTGATGTTGATTGATATGTTGATCTACTTCGGCACGCGAGGAGTTAGTTGGCTTAGTTAAAACAAGATGCTTCTGTTGATTGATAAAGATAACATAACTTCGAACAGCATACAAATTGCTTGTTATTTTTGTTCCTAAACAACCCTAACCTAACCATAACCCTAATCTTAACCTATCCCTAATCATATCTATTTAAACTAACCCTAACAATAATTGTAAAACATAAAATATTAACAAATATTCGTTGTGGATCTGCTCCTACCAGCAGAGGGCGCACTATCACGGCGGATCCGCCTCACCGTCGTGGATCTGTCTCGGCTCCGGGTCTGCAGCTTCTATTCTTGACCTGGGATGCCGTCCTGGGGAAGGTGTCAGTCAGTAGAAGGCGTAAACTCTCCCTCCTGACTGGTAAATTCATGTAAGCTGCCTACGACACGTCACTGTCACCACCAGGTGGCGCTTCTAAAGCAGGTAACCAAACCTTCTGTCTTCTTACTAAAAGAACAATCTATAATAGTTCAAGACGCCTTGCCTTCTAGTCCTTAAGCAGAAAAAGCAATACAATTAGATGCACAGTGTCTTTTCACAAATTAATACAAACTTCACTTTCCACTACCATAAAAGCTTTCAGGTACAAGGCCTTTAAATCAAACTAACTTGCTTCACATGGACTTGATTTTTGATAGATTTCATTTTAAGACCTCTATGTCTTGCAGAACCACGTTTAGAAGTCTGTGGTTCTCACTGTGACCTCTGCAGTGAACGTCCCACAAGGTGTATTAAAGAGGTGTGAACTGGATATTAGCACAGGCTACGTTCACCAAAAAAAAGTGAGTTATAACACTGGCCATTGAGGATAAAACGACGGTGCTCCATCTTCTTCTGCTGGTGATGTACCTGACCGTGTGGAAGGCCCTCTCCTCAAAGTGGTGCTTCGGAGGCGGTAACCCTCGAGACTGACTCAGCTTCAGCAACTCCAGACTCTTCTTACAGCTTTCAGCCATTTTCTCGAACCTGGAAATTAAATCATTGTAATCGTTGTTTTTGTTTATTTTCTACACCACATCTCAGGCAAACAATATAAAAAGTGCATGAAGGGGTCGTGTTTCTTGGCATGTTTTTGTGATCAGAAAACTAGTTCCAATCGCTCAACTGTGTCAATATTTCATCCTATGGTTTGCATCCTAAATTGCACCATCATTTCATCATCTACGATCTCCCAGAATGCTTTGCAATGTGTGGGAAGTTAACTAAATGTAAACCTTAGTCTATTTTTTTATCACAATTTGAACCTAATGGCTTCCTCCAGTCATTTGCATCTGTTTTACGCCACATTTACACCACATACGTTACGTCCACGGTCCGTTTTACGTACGTCTGCCTTAACAATAGGAATGAAGTAAATCAATCAGGTGGTTTACACCTGTCCGTCAGGTGTCCGTTCAGTCTACGGCTCTGCGGCAGGAATACGCATCGATTCTATTTTTGACGGACGCCGGAGCGTCATCAAAGGCTTTTTTCTACAGCGCAGTAGTTTTTTTATGCTGCATAATGAGCCATGTGCTCGACAAAAGGGAAAAACACCGGATAATGGCCTAGTTATAACATTAACGTCAAGGCGGAACTGCTTCTCCGTGTTTCGGTGGGACAATAAACAGCGTAACACCACTTCAGAACAACATAACAACATCTCATGGATAAAGTTTTGTCCGTGACTCGCGTCTCGTCTCTTCTGAAGATATTCAACCGAAAATGAGCGAGCTAAAGCCGGGTCTCGGCGCACGGCCCGCCTTTCTTTTTCTCTCACACACGGACTATGATCTGAAACTCCGGGGAAACAACGAGGACCAAGAGCACGTTTGCTTCAGACGTTGGATGTAACAATGGTGATGATCGGAGGTCTACAGAGGCCAGGAGAGGAGGACCAGAGAACAACAGACAAGCAGAAAACCGAGGGGGAAAGATGAGGACATATGAGCGGATGATGAGAGAAGAGGAGGAGTGGACACAGACCAACGGTGGCTCCATGTGATGTTTCTTGAGGTGCAGGTAAACGCATAAACACTAAACATTCACTAATAAATGCAGTTAAAATGCAGGAAATGAATGTAAGCTCTTATATTGTATTTTAAAGTCAGAAAGTAAGCTGTCATTACTGATTTACATGTGATTTAAAAGGCATTTAAAAAAAGGCATTTAAAAACATTATTACATGACGGATTAAAGACGTACGGACCCTGTGTAAACTAGAATGCGTGATTTGACGTACGTAAAACAGACCGTGGACGTAACGTATGCGGTGTAAATGAGGCGTTAGTGATCCTTATGGTGAAATAAAGCTCACTTGGTTGTCTCTTTCACGTTGCCCAGATGAGTGAACTGCTTGGAGAACGTCATGCATTTCTGCGAAGAGAAACAGCAGCCGTTCATCAAAAAGTCTGAGTAAGTTATAGTATAATGAAGCACAACATTGTCCTTACTTCAAACTGCTCTTTGAGGATTTTGGCGAGTTGGGTGTAAACTTCCTCCGATTTTTCCGAGAGCTGAACGTCGCTGAGATTCACCATGATGAAGTCGTCCTCCTCGTCTCCAGGGGGCGACGGCACCTGACCAGAGAGAGAACAGTGTCAAAGTGCTTCAGGGCTCGGTAAATAAACAGTGACATCTTGATTAGTGAGGGGGATCTGAACACAAACCTGGCTGATGTCCACTGGTTTCCCGCCGCGCGCCGCTTCGATCATCGGGTCGAGTCCTTTCGCCTTCCGCAGCAGAGTCTTGGCCTGGTCCAGGTCGTTCTTCTGTTTGGCCTGAAGCGCCGCCTTTAGAAACTGCTTCTTCCTGTTCTCCAGAAACTCCACCTGATCAGCGGCTGGAAAACAGGAAGCGGGAAAATTCAGATACATTTCTATAAAGTAGGAAGGTTAAGGTGATCATTTCACAGGGTTTCAAAACGTCCAAATGTAATGCCTTTTAATGCCTAAATACTACATTTTAATGCCATAGCTGCAAAAACTCTTGGCATATTTCCTTTTGTAACATCTGTAAAAATTCAATTGAACAGAAGAACGAGGAGAAATGTTGATATTCAAAACCAGATTGGACACAACGCGCAAAAATGAATGTGTAAAATTTCAGTCAAAACTGCAGCAGAATTTGAACAGTTGTTGAGCCATGTTCTGTCTCAAAGAAATTATATTATCTAAGAAATTTAGATTGAATGCCAGCTTGAATCCTATTTAAGTAAGGGATAATGCAGCCCGGAAGCAACCGTTCACGCCGCTGCATCGTCCAGTTATATCTGATAATGGACACCTCAGAGTGCATTATCCCGCTTATACGATGGTCCCGCGAACTGAAACTGTTCATTGGGGCCTGTTTGCTTATTTTTTTAAGTCCTGGGCAGGAGTTATTTAACTTTTTAATCAGTTTTATTGAAATTAGTTCCAGCTCAATTGTTTACCGTTACTATGGGAACAGCTGCAGTGGAGTGATATAGAACGCGATTTAACTGTTGCCAGGCTAGGTGTACATTATCACTTTTCCAGTCAGAATCGAGTATTCACCCAGACCATGGTATAATGCTTTTAATGACCATCAAGGCCTTAATTTTGGCCAGATGAATTCAAAGACTTTTGATGTTTTTTAATGCCCCGCAGAAACCCTGTTTTAGGCGCGTCGCAGCCCCAAAAGATTTCCACCCAATATTCAAATTTTGACTGTAGGTTAAACTACAGATTTAAATCAGTAAATTTCAACAGATACATAACAGTGGGAGGAAAAAGAAAGTGGAAATTTCTCACATTTCTGCCTAAATTGGTCATAAAATGTCTGATCTGTAGTAACATCTTAAGAATGAGTAAACAGTGCTTAAACTAATACCACCCAAACATTTACATGTCATCATAGTTTTATTGACGTTAACATGTAAACATTCACAGGACAGGGAGGAATAAGTGAGTGCACCCTTGGATTCAATAGCTGGTTGACCCTCGTTTGGCAGCAATAACTTCCCCCAGACATTTCCTGTAGCTGCAGATTAGACGTGCACAACGATCAGGATGAATCTCTTTCCTCTTTACAAAACTGTTGCAGTTCAGCGAGTTTCCTGGGATGTGCTGTCAACGCGCTGTCCTGTGAATGTTTTCATATTAAGGCCAATAAAAATGATAACAGACCCCATTTGGTAACTACTATTTTAGTCCGTAATAATCCATTTTATTGATTAAAGTGCTCAATGAGAATGAGAGTATGGGAGAGCGAAGGGAAAAAAGCTCACGGCTATAATCTGGAGTCCCATGTGTGTTCATTAATCTGCACCATCACAAACAAATAAGGTATAAAAAAAAATATAAACAATATTTAGAGAGAAAAACATAATCATCATCTGCAAAAGTTCTTAAAAAAGGCCAAACTTGAGTGTTTTGTGACTGACGTGTTGGAGAAAGTCCCTCCTTCTGTGATCTTCTGTCCGGTGACGGCGTCCTCTTCCTCTGTGGAGCGCCGGGTAGGTCCAGCAGGGGCTTTTGGGCTCCTCGGGCTTGGCCTAAAAACAAAAACATGTTTATGAAAACCCAATAACCACATACAGTAGTAAAATAGTAAGCCTTAAAGCCCCACCTCCTCCTCTTTCTCCTCTTCTTCGTCTTCAGCCGCTTCGTTGACATCGGTCGTGGCCAGTTTTTCCGCCGACTTGAGAGCCGCCACGAACCCCTGCTCCGCTTCGGGAGATTTCTGCCCCGGGATGGGAGGGAAGCCTGGCGACGCATTGAACAACATTTATGTGTATTAACAAATGGCTTTTTGATATGTTTTATATCGACTAAAACCAGGAACTCACCAGGAGGGACGGGGAGTTCGTCAAAGTTAACCGGTTCCCTAATTTGTGAGCGCGAATGGCAGTTTGGTATTGCTGCAACGGAGAGAGAGAGAGAAAAGGGGAAATATGATGAGAGAAAACCTCAAATCAGTGACTAAAGCAGTAATATTATGTAGGGTTGCAAATTTTCAATGGGAATTTATGGAACTGAAGATTGTTTCTTTACAGACATATGAATTGCAGCATAAGAATCTGATTTGTTATACACTATCTATCACAGAGAGAGGAAAAGTATCTAAGAAGGGTTTGAAGAGGAGAGTAAAGAAGAGCTTTTGGAAATAAGGTTAAGGTGCACTTGATTGTCCCCGACGGGTAATTTGTCCTCTGCATTTGAAATCGTTTTCCTCGTGTCTTTGCCATTTTGTCACTTTTTTGTTGCTTCTTTTTTCAAGAAGCTCTAAGGTTTGGGTAATGCCAAACTGGAGAAAATGTTAAGCGAACCTAGGTTTAGGGAAGTTGAGGATCATGTTCTGGGCCTCCCTCTTGTATAAGTGACGTGCAAATGCGTATTTTATAATAAAAAACAAAACACAAATTTTGTTAAAAAAAACATTAATGGGTAAATAATAGTTCAGTTTATGCTAAAATTCTAAAATATAATATTAATTTAAGCATTTTGACCCAAATTCCCAGGCTAAAGATCCCATTGAAAGTTTTCAGAAATGTAACACTGCAGATTAGGAGTGTGACAATATATCGATTTTCCAATATATCGCGATATTTTGCGGGACAAGACTTTTTATTCCGATATCGATACTTTTGATGACGTCATGCATATTAATGAGCAACGTCATGCATATTAATGAGGCAGCAGGGCTCCACTGTTTTCACAGTCAATAGAGGCCAATGGCCGCTGACTGCTCTGCTTTGTAACTACGACACTGGAGGCCGCCATTGCTCCGCTATTGCTGTAGTACCTCCATATGGCCGCTATTCCCCCATTGGAATGCATTGGACTTTAGACACACGTTAAAAACAGAAGTGGCTAGAGCTAGATATTCCTCCTGTGATTACGCTGGGTTAAAAACAATCTGGGGCACCGGGCTGGTTATGGTAATTCTTTAGAAATCTCCTACTTAACGGGGGTCTGACTGTTAGCATTGGAGCTGCGCGAGCTACACGTCACGCAAGGGCCGAGTCTACAGTGAAGCTCCCGCCCTTATGCCCTTATTAGGAACATGCTTCGTCAGAGCTGGGGAGGAGGAGTCTGTAAATCCGCCATGATTTCCCCCTCGAACGTGGTCATTGTGGTAAACAGGGAGGAGTGAGGAATGACGGTCTATTAATAATATGTCTATGATAGAGGCCAATAATGATCAAGAATTCAGTCAGGACAGCAGGGGGCAGCACAACAGTTGGACCAAACACTGTCACACAAATAAATTACTTTTAATGATAGTTTTTATAATTATAAAGAAGATTAATTTGGGGTTGATTTACTCCTTTTTAAATAGGACTGTGGTTTCTTGTTTATTTAAATGTAAATGAAGTCACTGACAGATCTATAGACCCAGTGAGTAAGTCAGGGATCATTTATAAAAATGGTTCAGAGCACATGAAAAGAAATGTAAATGATGAATAATATGTTAAAATAAAGGTTAAAAGTAGCATGTTTTTTTTTTTTTTTAATCGTGATGTATCGTAGATTATTTTTGTGCAGTATATCGATTATCGCAGTATCGGCGTATCGTGAGATAATCGTTATCGTGTATCGTATCTAATCGTGATTTACCCAGAGGTTCCCACTCCTACTGCAGATAAATTTGGGGTGACACAAGAGGAAGCCTGACACTGTATGATGTAAATAGGTGGCTGAATACAATCCCCCCATAAACATTGATACAGACCTAGATTTGGATTTGCTGAAATTGCTTGGTCATAGAAGCGGTTTTGCAAACGGAAGCGCTTTAAGATAAATAAGTTTAGGATAGTATTTATGATTTTGGTCACCTTGGCGATGCGGTCGTGCATGCGAGCCTTCCGATCGTCTCCGCTGGCTTTGGCCTGAGCAGACGCCTCCAGATACTTGGCTTTTCTCTGTTCAAGCGCCTCTAGAGCGTCTTTAGGAGGAGCAGGCGCTGACGAGGTAACGGGTGCTAGAGGAGGAGAGGAAACATCTGTGAGTGGAATCCTGCCAATATCCATTCATCAGGGGATTTCTAACTCTCTCTAAAGACTTTCTACATTTTGACTGAACCTGAGAACATTTATAAGCTGATCATTATCCAAAGCCGTCCTTGAAGTGGCCTAGAAAGGTTCAGAACTGCCCTCAACTGTTTAAATGATGTTATGAAGCTCTACCTGAAGCAGCGGTGGGTAAACTTGGAGCGACGTCTGGGTTTGAAGGAGACATTTTTACCGGAGCAGCGCTTCCTCCAGCACCTGCAGCACAAAAGCCATCAAAATAAGCACCTCATGTAAAATATGATTAGACCATAAGCATTGTTTCTGTTTTATTGTGTCCTTACCGGCCTCTAAAGATGGAGAAAGATTGCTGAGATCCACCGTCTCTCCTCTTCCCAAGGCCTCGATCGCTGCATCGAAGCTCTGTACACGTGAAAACAAAACAAAAACATTTGTGGTTGGCCCTCATGCCTCAGTGTAATAATGACAAAAAATAATGAATGAACTGTTGTTGTTTTTTATCTGGGTATTGGTTTCTGGGGGAATGTGGGAAAAGCTCGTTTATCTTGGATACTGACTCAGAGCTTTAAACAATTATACAGTCCTGATTAAAAGTTTAAGAAAAATTTACTTTTTGCATGGTTGGATCTTATCAAGTTTCCGAGTAGAACCTTAATGTGCAACAAGAAGAAACGGGAGTCGGCTACAGTAACGGCTTCATTTGGGTCGAGGATCATCCAGTGTCTTGACACAGTGTCTCAGCGCTGAGGACATTTTTATGAGTTTTCCACTTGACTTTTTTGTTCCATAGCCCTCAGGATCATTTAAGAAATTCAAAATGACTGTTTTACTGCGTCCCACCTAAGCAGTGATGCCGCTCGGCGAGAGGCCAGACTTATGCAGCTCAACAACACGACCATGATCAAAATGAGAAGGTTTTTTTGCCATTGGGACGTCATGACAGTGTGAAAACCCGACAGAAAATAACACTGAAGCCACAACTTTTCTTCTTGTTGCATATCCAACTGTGCAAAATGTGAATTTTTACATTTTTTTCAAATGGTCTTAAACTTGTGATTGGGACTGTAGTTACACCCTGGAAAATCACAATAATTAATACATTTTGCTTCACTACTAAAATATAATCTGCTAAAAACACTGAGTGTGGCTTGTTGAGTTTAGTAAATCCCCTTCAAAGACTCAACAGGCAGCCAGATTCCTAGAAAACTTCAGCCATTTCCACAACATTTATAAGATTTTTACAAACAAAGCTCTGTAACCAAGTCTGTGCATAAAACAGAGGTCACAAATTACATTTCCCTGAGAGGGGCCAAATATTTCTCCATAGACACAATGGAGGTCAGCTCTCGTGAAATTGAGCGCAATAACTATTGAAACAATGAGAAGCTACTTTTGAAATCAGTTCTCGTTTACATTATCAATATAATCTAACCCTCATGTGTGTGCATAGCTTAGCATGTAAAACAATTTTAGAACTGGGAGCACGTTCATCCATAAAGTTATGACCAAATGAAAGGAACAAATTAGTTTTCATGAAAGTAAAAATGGAAAAAGAGACTGTCAGGTTTAGGTAATTTTCGCCTCACCTTGCTCATTCTGAAGAACTGCATTGCTTGCTCCTTGTCCCCCTGTTTCTTGGCTCTCAGCGCAGCCATCTTGTATTCCTTTTGCCTCTCCAGAAGCATGGTCCGCGTCGCTTCATTCTCTGTGAATTCACAACAAAACCAGAGAAAAATTCACATCGGTCACACAGGGAGAAGGCGGCTGTTTAGCCACGACCAGAGGAAAATGTAAATACAGACAAAATGTGAACTTAACTTGTTCAGGCTAAGCAATTTTTCAAGTTCAGTGCATTAAAACTTGAGAATAAAGACTGAAAAATCCACATTTCTCATTTAACATTTACCATCTTACCTTCACTTATGTTTTCCTGAGCTGTGGGCTGTTCCTCCGGCGATGCTCGTTCACTTAAATTGACCACAGCCTCAGAGGACGTCTGCTCCTCCTCAGCGCTGGTCTCCACTGTGATCTCTGGAACGACCGGAGGGGCGGCTGGCTCAGACTCTTCCCCAGGAGCGGGGCACTCTGCTGGGGATGCGTCTGACGGAGGGGAGGGCACGGCGGGTGGAGGGGGTCGTGGGGCTGAAGCTCCAGTGGCCACAGGAGGAGGGATATCGGCCTCATTCACGGATCGGCCCTTTTTCGCTGCAGTCAACATGGACTGCAGCGACTGAGAGGCACAAGACAAACCACCACTCAGATAACATGGTTGGATTTACAGATTTTATGTACAGTAGCTATAAAATCATTTATGTTAAGGCAAATGTGCTCTATTTTATAAGTCTTCAATTAAGGTTTTTGAGTCATCTTCTGTCCTCTGTAGTTGAAGTGTATTTTGAAGTCTTTTTTGTAAGAAAACTAAACCTCCACCTGAACCAAGCACATTTTTACCCACATTTTAAAGCTTCTTAAAAAAAGCGTCAAAATAGCGATAAAAACGATTAGAAAATGATGATGAAAACGCAACAAAAGCGTCAAAATGAACTGATGAACGTGCGACAAAGTGACGAAAAAGCCACAAAAATTTGATGGAAAAAGAACAGGAAAAAAGTGATGAAAACACGGCAACAAAGTGAGGAAAAGATCCATTTAAATCAGTTTTGTAGGTCTTAGCTTTTCAAGAGAAAATACACTCGGTTATGGTGGGGGTTAAGAGGTTAAATGTATCACAAACTGTAATCCTACATTTGTTAGATAAGTTTCCAAATATATAATGATATTAATTACTTATGCAAGTTTGTGAAGTAGTTTAGCAGCTACATTAGCGCTCACTCAAAAAACAATTACTGTGAACGCCAAGACAAAGAAAATATTACCACTCATACTGTATTTTACATATTATGCCGGCAATGGAGCTGTAATGTTTTGGTAAATGCCCACCTTGAGCCCTCGTTCCAGCCTCCTGACTTTGGAGGTCTCTCCTGCTGCCTTGGCGTTCTTCAGAGCCGTCTGGTACATGGTCAGTCTCTCCTCTAGAGTGTGCTGGACACTGCCAGGAGCCGCCGAGGAGACAGGGGCTGACTGCTGCTGCTCAGGATGGGATAGGACATTAAGCAACATTGTGGCTTAGAAAATGGCTTTAGATTTGAGACTTTTCAAGTTCTTTCGACAAAAAAAAAAATCATTTGTCAGCTTCCATACAGACTTTGCGATCCATTATTGTTGTACAGATCAATAATTACTGTACCTAGTTCACTGATCTGATATCTTCACTGGTGCCGTACCTGTGGAGCAGGAGACTCTGGTGTCACAGCTTCGCTCGACTCCGGTGGTGCAGAGGATGTGGTTGAACCAGAGTCTTCTTCCTCTGTCTCCCCTTCGCCCACCACTTCCTGTAGCTCTGCCTGAAGGTAAACATTTCATTGTCATTTCTGAAGAGCCGTGAATCCGTGCCAATGTAATGCAATACTGTAAATGTGTAAATACTTCAAATTAATTACAAACCAAGAGATCTTCATCATCCTCAATGTTTTCATCATCGTTGTCATCAATGTCCCTCAAACACTCATCAGCCATTCGGGCGATGTCTTCCATCGGCAGAGGAGCTATGACCATACAACACACATCTGCTCAGATCACAAATCTCACTTCTTACATGGATTTTTGCTCGAGTACAGACGGGGAAGTTGGGATAATACTGGGTGAAACAATATGAATTCAATGTCTTCAATCAAGAAACTCCAAACGATACAAATACTATAAACAAGTGTTGTCCTTTACAAAAGGTCCCTGAAGGCTGACAAGACTAAACAAAGGATATGTTTGGGAAATCAGAGAACACAGACACATTGTGTAGAAGAGGTTTATTGCCTGGACCTTTGTACAGTCTACAGTGTTCAGAGTATTGATTATTTAGAGTGCCGTCTTACTTTCACGTAAAGAGGATGGAATAAATACCTTGGTCGTACGTCATAAGATAAGGAGGAATGACAATAAGCATTTTAAAGATAGGTATATGGCGCCAAACAGCCAAAAGTTGTGTCTGAACCACTGGTGGAAAAACAATGTTCCTGTTTGACCGTATAATATGACCCCATTAAAGCAGATATTAGTTAAGGTTGCTAAGTATTAGAGAAGGCTGAATGGATTCTCTATCATTCCCAAGCAGTTTGTATGTATTTCAAGGGTTAGGTTTATTGGCTAATTATACATGTGTAATGACAATGTACTGACTGTTCCATAGCATAAATACACCCACCTTTACCCTTAGGCTTGGCTCTCCCACTCGCTACAGCTTTGCCCCCTGTGAGAGCAGCCAGTTCTGCCTCTAGGTCTGGGTCATCCAGGTTTTCCTCCATGCCCTTCATCATGTCATCCGGGTCCATAAACAACCCCATCTGAAACCAGGAAGTGCCGATATAACACCTCTTTCATGACAACTGCTGCCATGTGATAAGAAACAAAGGCCTTTGCAAGTATGTAAATGAAGCGATCAGTGTGAAAACAAAACAATAAGTAGCTTTAAATCAATGAATAATACAGATTGTTAGTTGCAAGGGTACAGTTACACCTGGTTCTGTCTTGATTTATACCATAATAAAATATATTTTTTCCAAAACCAGTCCTTATTTATTCTTATATTAGTCAATCCTCATAATTTAGTGCGTTTAATTCATTTAAAAGGTGGTAATTTGAAAAGAAAATTGGTGAAATGTTTTACCTGTTTGGCAGCAGCAGCCCCTTGGCCTCTAGACGCTGGCTCCCTTTCTTTTTACCAAACATATTGTTGACGTCGCACAACAGCCTACAAAGACACACAGCATATTGAGTAATGTCAACAATGCTCCTTGTAGAAATCATGTGACGTGTTTGTCATGTGCCTCTTAATTGCACTGTCACCTAAATAGAAAGATAGAACACCAACATAGTATGAACACAACTCCTAAAACCTTGTAAACAAGTATTAAAAAGGAATAGCAGCTAATTTAAGCATTTATAAAGCCAGTTTTGTTCACACTTCTTGTGTTCTGCGTGGTTTTCTTCCGTTTCTTCACGTTAAAGCACGTTTCACCACGACTGTTGTAAGTTTTTGACAGATGACCACAGCACGGGTAACGTACTGTCAAATGACGTTAGCACACCGGCTAGCTGCTAGTTAGCTAAACAAATCATTAGCATTGGCATCTAAAAGTTTAACAGCAGACACGAAGCCGCCGGACGCAGAGGTTTTAAAACAATTTGAGAGAAGTTTATAAAGCAAAGAAAGCCGTTGTGCTCACCTATCAGTTAATCACTTCATAAAAGAGTTTCAGATGTTTCAGAAGGACTGTTTTATTTCGGAGGTTATTGACATGGTAATGAGTGTTTCAGTACGCATGCGCAGAAGCAGGGAGCGCCCGATATCAGAGAAGTGATCCCTAAGTTTTGTCTGTCAGGCGATGCAATCCTAACGTACGGCGTAATTTAGTAGCAATGACATTAATAGAAGACAATAAAGTATCAGTTGACATATTAACATTACAGTGCAATTTTGCTCTATATAGGTTTCAAGTTTGTGAATAATAATAATAACACTTGATACTTCAGTAATGTAGCTTTTTTTTTTTACTTCTTTTTTTTAACCGCCTTAACCGAGTGCATTTTCTCCAGCTTCTTGGAAAAAAGTCAAAGCGTTGACAAACTGATAAAAAAGCGACAAAAAAGTGACAAAAAAAACGATGTAAAATTGACAAAAATGTGATAAAAACTCAACAGAAAATCAACAAAAGTGTGATGAAAATAACTCAAAAGTAACGGCAACAACGCAAGGAAAAAAAACATTTAGAGTTTTGTAGGTCTTAGCTTTCAAATGACACATGACACGGGCCTATACGCTGTAAGCTCCAGTCGAAAAGCTTTTAGATTTGGGTAAAGCCGAAATGGAGAAAAGGTGGGGGTTATGAGGTTAAACATTTACAAATGTATTTATTTAGTTTTATTATTCATTGCAAAAATGACGAATTTCCTCCAAAAATAACCTTGCCATTTCAGACATAAACATAAAGCATACTTACAACTTAACATATTTTACATTTATTTATTGTATATTTTTATTATATATTTGAAAATATACAAATCTTTAGTCTTAACGTGAAACCCTGACCCACATGTCAACATTGAAAAACACAAGGACAAATATCGATATATCAAAATGAATATTATAGTACCCAAAATGTATAGGTCCACAAGGGAAAGTACTTAACTTATTGTTTTTGTTCCCAATAAAAAAATACAAGTTTATATACTAAAGCTTAACTGTTTGTAATGCTGTTTAGTGCAAAGAAATTAGTATTCAGCCTTTAATTATGCAAATTGTAGAAAATGTATACAAGCGGTGTATTAAACTTAAAGTACACTATCACTCTTCTGTATTTGACCGCTCCTCCTACAGATCCCTGTGGTTGCTGCTGAGTAGTTTGGGGTAGGACGTGCCGATAGATCTGCCATGGCGATAAACAATCAGCTCCAAAACGTACTCGTCGATTTTGGTCTTCACAGAAGTCATCTTTTCATTGGACATGAGGAAGATTATGGTGAAAAGAGCCATTTCGAACTCTGGGCTCACACCGATGAAAGCGCCTCCGATAGGTTTGACCAGGCCCCTCCAACTGAACTGCAGGTTGAGAACATGGTCATCCTCGTCGGGCTGAAAGGCAGGACATCCATAAACAACTGTGTGTTTCTGCTGTGGTCATTTGCATAAAACCTTACCGTATTTTTGTTGCCTTGCGCCTTGTAGCCCTTATAGTCCACATGTCCGTGCTTCTCCTGGAGGTAGAACTGCACCCAGTTGTGGAGGCCCAATATCTTCTGATGGTTTCTAGTTTCTCCCACAAAAACATGCTCGAATCCACACGAATCCTCTCTGCAACAACAAAGAAGGTTAGTACCAAAACCGTGAGATGCTGTACATATTTGGACAACAATTTGTTTAAAGGATTTCAGCTATTGTGTTAAAGATGATACTGTTGTTGTGCATTGCCAAATTAAATCCGAACCACAACTTTAGAGTCAACTCAGAGTCCCAATCCAAATATTGTTAGTGCTGTTGTCGTTTGTTTGTAAAATGTGCTATAAAATTAAACAGATATTGTCTACAACAGTGGTTCCCAACCTTTTTAGTCTCACGTACCCCTTGACTCCCGAGTAGCCACAACCCCACTCCCAATATTTTTATAAAGTGATCAACTAAACTCAAATTATTCAGTATTTAGTAGAGCAGGGGTGTCAAGCTCATTTGGAGCGGGGGCCAAAAATGTAAGCATAGTGTTGGTCGGGGGCCGAAATGGAAAGTCTGTTTTGATAGATTAAATATGACACATTTTTATTATTTTACATAATATGCTTTTAAATAGACTGCACATAACCTATCCCCATTTTTTAAGCTTCTAGGGCTTCATACGGCTACTATTTGTTGTACTTTGTTCGAAATAATTTGCCACAAACTGTAATAAACTCATGTTAGCGATCCATGTATTACTAATTAATGACACAGTGACCAGCATCAGACTGGGTATTTCATCTGCTGATGGGAAATGTATTTCAACTAATCAGTGGGCCGGTTATATTATAAGTTAGTGAACATGATGGGGCCCAACAAAAATCATCTTGCCGGCTGGATTTGGCCCCCGGGCCTTGAGTTTGAGATGTTTTTACTGAAAAACAACATTCAAATTATCTTTCCTTTGAAAGTTATATAGACATTTCAGTTTTTTAAAGTTGAGGTTATTCCAAGTACCCTGAGCTAAGTGCTCCCTGGTTGGGAAACACTGGTCTACTACGCTTTGGGTTCCCGAAGCAGGGATCAGGACTCCCCGTCGCCGGACACTGGTGTGGGGGTTGTGAAATATAATGTATTACTACTTGTTTAAAACTTATAAAATACTCATTTCGGAGAATAACAACGTGATCTTTGTCTTATAATTTTGCTTGTGACATTGTTACAATAAATGTTCTACCTTGAAAAGTACTGGCAGATCCATCTTAGCCGAGATACAATGTTAGTGACAAAAACAAACTTATTTTTCTCAAACTTGCACGTGATGTCTGCGATAAGGTCAGTTTGTGTGTCTGGATTAGAGGCGGGACTAGTATATAATGCTAAGATAGACTTACACAGACAGACTTCCTGATATTGTTATGATGTAACTTGTGTGTCTGCGCTATTGATCAAAATAAAGGCTTCTTCGAAAGAATTCATTCTCCTGAGGTTTTTTGCTTTAAGTCCCGGACCAGGAAAAGACTGACAGGGTCGACAGATGATTTCATTTTGGTTTAATTTATAACACTGATAATTTTGATGTATTTCTGATCTAAATGTTTTATTTTGTTTTGTTTTGTTTTATAAATGCTGATTACTTTTAACAATGCAGGGTCCCGAGTGGTTGGTCGCAGCTCGAAAAGTTTAGGAACCCCTGTACCACAGCAATTAGAGACACAACACTTGCTGTAAACAATGTAACTCAACATATTAAAATGATCAAGTGTGGTCTTTAGCTGAGCCAACACTATGACCTCATTAAAGCCCTTTGTTCACACTGGAATATGTACAAAAAAAAGATTAACGGTGCTCTCTGGTGTTACTCACCTGTCTCCTCTCTCTCTGTGGTACAGTTTGAACCAGATGTCGTACAGCTGCCTCTTAAACTCATTTGTGTTTGAGGACGAGTGGCCCTTTCTCACCAGGTACTTGTGAGCGCACTGGAAAACAAAACAACTTCCACCATGTCATCCACAAGATAAAATTAACCATATTATTTGTACAAGTTGTAAGCAGAATTTGTATTTTGACTAATGCCAGGATTTCCACAGCAGCTTGGTTTGGCATACTGACAAATGTGGGAACAAACCCTGTACCTTCATGACCTCAGACTCCACAACGGTGTCAATAAACAGCCTGTTCTCCTTCATCTCCTCAGAAGTGACAGTCTCTCCCACGCCTGACAACATCTCGTAATTGTCCAAGAGGTTGATGAAATCTGCGGTAAAGGAAAACAAAGAAAGAAGGGAGACACTGCAGGTGAACAAGGAAAACAAATTATTTAGATATAATTTTGACTTTTGGCTGTAGATCAAGTTTTCTTTATTTAAATATTTTCAGATGGAAATAATGGACTGTGCCAGGTTTGAAACGATGGGTTAATTTTGTTGACATATTAGGTACGAAACAGAATTTTGATGAACAACTTTAGAGTTTTTCTACAACTCACGCGCATATGTCTCGATGTGCTTGAGCTTGTCTTCGTTCACGTAAGTAAAAAGATCATGTCGGGCTCTGTCTCTGGCGTGGTTACTGCCGTGCGCCACATGACCCGCTTCGCCCTGAAGGAATAAAACACAGAATAAACATTACAGGCTGCAGCAACAAGGGGCCAAACTCTTGTCACTCTTTCATGAAAATCTGTGCCCCAACTTTCCAATATGTTTTTCTATGACTTTCTCAAAGCCTTACAAAGTAACACTTCTCTAGCCTCGGCTTCCCGTGCAGCTGTAGTTTGCATAATTTCCCTTTATCTCATTGTGAATGGTTGTGCAATGCAGAGAAGGCATATTGTTACAACCTGTGGTGAGATAATGTAGTCAGTTCCCGGTTTAAGGCGATTGACATCGAGACGCCAAAGTTGGTTGAACACCTCGGTGAGCTCCTCCTGACTGCTGTTTTGACTGCAAGAAAGAAAAAGAAATGTTGTTTGATCGATGTGGTCCAAGGTTTATAACTATTCAGCATTTATCTTAGAGTTGTTGAATCTGTATCTGGGCTAGAACTTTGCCGCTACTCTACTTTCAGTTTTGTTCACAGCTGTCCTTTTGTCCAAAGACACACAAAGAAAAATTTGAGCAGAGGAACAACTTATGCATCAAACGGTCTCCGCATTTTTCAATAAGTTTCAGTAAAGACTTAAAGATCTTCATATATCGAGGATATATTTAAAAACTTCACACTTAAACAATTGGTGTTCACTTAAAATGTGTGCTTTTGACTTTAAATTGCCAACATAAACAACATTTCTGCAAGGTTGATTTAAAACAATAAGGGAATGTGACCCTTACACTATTTCTATAGATAATAGTAAGAATAAAAAGTTTAAGATGGCTTGAAATAGTATTCCAAATCACAAAAATAGCAGCCTATAGATCTATTATAAGATATTTGTGTCAACATTTCTCATATTTAAGGTTGTTCCTCCAGCACTGTTCCAGCCATTGTGTGTGTGCGCGGTGGTGGGCATGAATTTATGAACAGGGAAAGTGTCTCTGACAGGGAGACGCTGAGCTGAGCGTGAGACATACTGTTAATAAGCCTCTATCGTTATCAGCTATTCTCCGGTCGGGTTTTATTTTGTGAGCAGACAACACGGAAGCCGTGCGCAATTACGCACGAGCGCACGAGAGAGGGAACTGTTTCTGTAGAGACAGAGAAAGAGAGAGAGATGAAATGTCCCCTCTCGGTTTCAGGGGAGGAAATAGCTACTTGTTGTGGAGTTTAGGCTGGTCTCTAATCGGGCAGGAAGCACTAAAACAACACTGCGCAAATTAGTGGTATCTTTGCCCAATTTGTGGTACAATACGGTAATTCTGCAGGCCTTCTAGTGGTTATACGGCGTATACCTGCGTATCACGTAGACTACACCACTGTCTCGGGGGGCACAAGCATCTTGAGGGACGGGCACGGCCCCCTATGGCCCGCTCATAGCGACGGGTATGACTAGTCATACAGGCACGCCTTAGCAAATGCCCAGTTGTATAGCCTAAAACAAATATGGGAAGATCCACACAATCACATGCAAGTAATTATCCCGACTACTTCTTCGAATCCATCTTAAGCAACCAACACTATTATGTCAGATTTGGTTGCAACTTGCTTACATACCATCCGGGCAAAAATGCTCATCAAACTTTCCTTCCTTTGCAACAACACGTTTTAAAGCAGGTGTCGCTTCAGACCCGAGGGATATTTATTTACTTTTCAAAATTGGTTTGTCTGAGTAGGACACATATTCAAAAGTATCACATTCAGCGTTGTGTTTACATACAACAATTGGATCTTAAAAGGTCATTTAACCTCGTCAACATAAGATTGGCAAACTTCACAAGCAATGAAATGACCTCGTTACATGATAAAAGTGTAGCAACATTTGGGAAAACTTACCTTCTTCTATCCATGGTTTCGCCTGAGCGTGTCCGTTAACTCTGTGATGCGCACTGTTATGTTCACTCCAGGCCAGATCCAATGAAAGGCGACGAATGCAGACGCAGCCTCCTCCCGCTAACAAAGGGGCGTTTTTTTAAGGAAACACTTTTATTTGTACTTTTTTTCCCTCTTAACTTGGAATTATCAATTATAGAACTATTCAAAACAAATAAATAAATAAATAAATCAACTCATTATTATGTTCATTTTCTTTTACTTAAAGGGATATTTCAGGATTTTTGACATAGGGCTTCATTTCCTAGTTATCCAAAGTGTTTGATGTCTGGAGATATTTTTTTTTAAAGGGGGGGTATTATGTAAAATCGACTTTTTCAAGCTTTATATCATGTTATTATGTCATTCCCTCATTAAACACATGCCTGGAGTGTTGCCTTGGCTCATTCACATATTTTTGAGTAATCAGTAAAAACTTAGACGGTGTAATATTATGTATATTAAATACACGAAGATCTGTGTCGGTATCAACTGTTTTTTCGTTTATTTACTTCTTCCTCTGCTCATACATATACGCAGATTCACAACACAGGGGTCAGACTCCACCTAGTGGTCATAGGCATATATCACATACATCACATCTTTCCCTTAAGTTGCGCTCCATAACCAAATCTTCAACAATTGTATTTATTGACTTAGAGGTTCACCGTTTAACATAGTTAACTCTTCTTCAAAAAAATAAAATAAAAAACATCCGGAAATACTAGTGTTACTTTTGAATTTCCTATAAAAAAAATCCTATACCTCAGAACCATGCAGCATCTGATTTCAACTGAAAATTACGTTTCCCATCAGAGGTAAATTGGCATATAACCTAAACTCTGAACCTAAATTTACCAACTTAAATTATCTTAAGTGACCTTATGAACAATCACAATTAAGTAAACTTAAATCCTTTTCTTTTACAATGGATCAGTCTCTATATAATGAAAAACTTCTTTTCATTGAGAGTAACGTTTTGGTAGAATAATTGGCCTGCCACACCTTGATCTTTTAACTGAATCATCACAGTCCACAGTAGGTGTCACAGTCCCTTTGTTTGGTGATGGCACAGGTGATTGCATCGGCATGCTAGTCTCTGTGGCTGTACTAGTGTCTGAATGAAACTCCTCCACATCTTCTGAGCGTTGTGGAAAAGCCATTTCTCTGGTTCTCAGCAGGTGTCGGCGATTTCTCCTGTACGTGTTCCCATCTTCAGTTTGGATTATCACCGATCTGGGTTTGTTATGTCTTCTCAAGACTACTGCTGGCTGCCAGTTGTCTTTGGTTCTTACTCTCACCTTCTCTCCTTCCACCAGAAGTGGAAGTTGTTTTGCTCCTCGGTCAAAATACTGCTTTTGTTTTAGTTGTCTCTCCTTGATGCTGTGGTGCACTCCATCATACAGCTGGGGCTTCAGTAACTGTGCTGATGTTGGCAGTCTAGTTTTCAGTCTTCGACCCATGAGGAGTTGGGCAGGAGACAGCTTGACTCCATCTAAAGGAGAGTTCCGGTACTCCAACAAAGCGATGTATGGATCACTCTGGCTCTCATGTGCTTTCTTCAGTAAGTTTTTTACAGTCTGAATTGCTCGCTCACTTTGTCCATTAGATTGTGGGTATCCAGGACTAGATGTAGTGTGTGCAAATTCCCAGCTCTCTGAAAATGTCCTGAACTCAGCACTTCCAAATTGTGGACCATTATCTGAGACGACCTCATCCGGAATCCCATGTCTCGCAAACATTGATTTTAGGGCTGTTATCACATGTTGGCTGGTCGTCCCAGTGAGTTTGGCAACTTCTGGATACTTTGAGTAGTAGTCTACACATAGCACATAATTACCCTGCTCATAGTGAAATAGATCCACCCCAACTTTTGCCCAGGCCCTCTCTGGTATGTTATGGCAGATAAGTGGTTCCTTTGTGTTGCACCGCCTGAAAGTGTTACAAACAGCACACTTTAACACAACATCTTCGATTTCTTTAGCCATGTTTGGCCAGAACATGACATCTCTTGCTCTTTCCTTACACTTCACTATTCCGAGATGAGATTCATGGACTCTTGTTAACATCTCTGCTCTGAGGCTACGTGGAACAACAAGTCGTGTGTTCCTTTGAGGCTACGTGGAACAACAAGTCGTGTGTTCTTAAAAAGTAACCCATCAGAACATGACAGTTCCTCTCTGAACGTCCAATATTTCCTCACCTCTGCTGGTACATGTCGTATTTCTGATGGCCATCCTGCTTGGACCATGTCCATAACCAGCTGCAGTTCCTCATCAGCTGCTGTTTGTGCTCTGAACATGTTTAGTTTTTCTTCTGTAACTGGTAGCTGAGCTGTTAGCAGATGAATCTGTAGTTCATCTTCCAGAAGTTTCTCTGGGTGTTCTTTCAGAAAAGCTCGACTCAGGGTGTCTGCTATGTAGAGTTCCTTACCAGGTTTGTAGCTGACCCTCAGATCATAGGGTTGGAGGTTCATCAACATCCTCTGGAGTCTTGGTGGAGCCTTCTGGAGTGATTTTTTAAACACAGTCTCTAAGGGCTTGTGGTCTGTTTCAACATGCACAGTCTTTCCAAAAACATATTGTTTGAATTTCTCACACCCGTACACTATGGCCAAAGTTCTTTTTCAATCTGTGCATACCTCTTCTGACAGTCCGTCAGCGCTCTTGATCCATAGGCGACTGGCTGTCCCTCCTGGATTAACACGGCTCCTAGACCTTCAGAACTTGCGTCAACAGACAGTATTACATCTTTTTTAACATCAAAATACCTGAGCACCGGAGCTTTACTCACAAGCATCTTCAGCCTTTTAAAGCTCTTCTGCTGCTCAGCTTCCCAATGCCATGCCACGTCACCCTCCAAGAGTTTCCGGAGTGGCGCACTCACGTCTGAAAGACTTGGGACAAACTTGGCAAGATACTGCAGCATCCCTAAGAATCTCAACAGACCTGCTTTGTCTTGTGGCTCGGGCATCTCCTGTATAGCTCTGACTTTTTCCTGGTCTGGTTTAACACCCTCTGCAGACAGAATGTGGCCAACATATGTAACCTCACTCCTTCTAATCTTGCATTTGTCCTTGTTTAACTTCAGGTTGATGCTCCTGATTCTGTCCATCAGTGCTCTCAGTCTCCTGTCATGTTGTTCCTCATCTTCACCCCACACTAAGATATCATCCACTATGTTCACAACTCCCTCCAAGCCTTCTAATCTCTGTGCAATGCACTTCTGAAACACTTCTGGAGCTGAGGACACTCCAAATGGGAGTCGCAAAAAACGGTATCGTCCAAATGGGGTGTTAAATGTGCATAACTTGGAACTTTCCTCATCAAGTTTTACTTGCCAGAACTCGTGATTGGCATCCACTACAGAGAAAACCTTTGCATTTGGCATCTCCGCGATGATCTCCTCAACTGTTCTTAGTGGATAATGCTCCCTTTTTATAGCTTTATTGAGGTCTTGTGGATCGATGCAAATTCTCAGTTTGTTGGGCTTTACTACAGTGACCATGCTGTTAACCCAGTCTGTGGGCTCAGCCTCCTTCACAATAACTTCAAGACCCTCCATCCTATCCAGTTCTGCTTTTATTTTTTCCTTCAGTGCTATTGGCACTTTCCGTGGTGGGTGAATGACTGGAGTGACGCCCGGGTTGAGCTGGATGTGGTGCTGTCCAGGCACGCATCCTAGACCAGTGAACACATCTTCATATTCACTGTAAATGTCAGTGTTGTCATTCTTATTCACACTGTACACTCTTCTGATGAGTCCTAGTTTTGTGCAGGATTCTCTTCCAAGGATAGCAGGTGAATTTCTCTCTATAACCTGGAATTCCAGTTCATATTCCTTGTCTTTGTAGTCACACTTTAGCTTGGTTTTGCCTTTTGTCACTATCATGTGACCCGAGTAAGTAACCAGCTTACATCCCGACTTACTTAGCACTGCATCCTCATTTGTGATTTTCTCAAAGTCCTTCATTGATAACACATTGCACTCTGCTCCTGTATCAAGCTTTACAGTCAGCACACTGTTGTTTATTTTGAGCTCTTGAGTCCACTTGTTACTGTCGTTATCCATTTTTGTGACTGTATCTAGCTGAAACTCTGCACTTGTTTGCTCACTTGGCCTGATCTCTAAACATCCCAGAAACATGACGTCATCCTCTTCTTGTTCAATCCCATGTACTCTTCTCTCCGTTTTCTTCTGTTTGAACGTTGTTTATGTGACCTACACATGCGACTGAAGTGGTTCTTTAATTTGCACTGCTTGCATATTTTTCCATATGCAGGACACTTCATTGGCTCGTGAACGTAGCCACACCTCTTACATTCTGCCTTTTCTCTATCTTTCTCACATGGCTTGCTAGTTGACTGCTTCATTTTGTTAACTTTTATCTTGTTCACGGCTACGTCTGCTTCCTCATGTAGAGCTTTCATGTGACTTTGCGTTACCTCACTTGCTCGACATATATCCAGAGCCTTCGCTAGGTCCAAATCCGTCTCCCTGAGTAGCCTAGCTCTCACAGTGTCATTGGTTATGCCACAGACTACACGGTCTTTTATTAGCTCATTTGTCAGTTGTGCAAATTCACAGTCCTTTGCTTTGTTCTTCAGATCTGTCACATAGGCATCAATTGTCTCATTAGCTCCTTGCACTCGGGTGAAGAACACGTGTCTCAGATAAGTGATATTCTTCCGGGGCTCACAGTAGTTTCTAAACAGTTCTTTCAGCCCTTCGAAACCATCCACATCTTCATCAAAGACCATAGTGTTGTATATCTTTATTGCTTCACTTCCAGCAACATGAAGGAATGTCGCACATTTCACCTTCTCAGACTTCTCTTCGATGCCTGTTGCTACGAGATAGAGTTCAAACTGCTGAATCCACGTTCGCCAGTTTTCCGCCAGATTTCCTTCAAAGCTCAGACAACCCGGAGGCTTTAACTGCTCCATTTTTGTCTTCTGACACCATGTAATATTATGTATATTAAATACACGAAGATCTGTGTCGGTATCAACTCGTGTTTTTTCGTTTATTTACTTCTTCCTCTGCTCATACATATACGCAGATTCACAACACAGGGGTCAGACTCCACCTAGTGGTCATAGGTATATATCACATACATCACAGACGGCAGCCATTTTAGGTGTAGCTATGCCTCAGTCCTCCTAGGAACGCCCCCACCTCCTGGAGACGCCTCTGGACCTTTTGTCACCAGCCAAGCCACCAACCACTGCTCCTCAGCTCAGCAGAGCCCCCTCCCCGCACAGTGTTGTTGTTTAAATGCCACAGCAGTGTGCTGAAGGGGGCCTGTCGGAAAGCTTCTTAAAGAGACAGAGGCCTATTTCAAGACGTTCAGTACAGCCATTTTGAGAGAGCAATTTTATTCAAGGCAGTTATTTTAATTTACTGCATATACAGACCAATGGAAGGTTACGTCATCATTGTAGTATGCTATAGACTGGTGCTATGTGATTGAAAAAAGCATAATACCCCCCTTTAAATTCATGCAGTTCTTATATTTGAAGAGTCTAGTGGCGCTAGGCTAGGGCAAGGCTAAAGCATTTCTATGGTAACAGTTAGCCTGCATTAAAAACAGTCTGACCCACTCCACAGTGCACCTGAGGTAAATCACTTATAACGCCAGACTAACCATATAAATGTCTGTGTGAATAATTTTTGAAATATAACTGACCTTGTATCACATGAATTACCGCATTTTGAGGGACTATTTTCTCGCAGATCACTCCTCCGCTGCGTTAGCTTACAGCCACGAAGCTGATGCTGCTCAATATAAGTTATGTTAAATGCAAAATGGTTAAAATTATTCTATCGACACAGACATTTATATCATTAGTCTGGCGTTATAAGTGATTTACCTCAGGTGCACTGTGGAGTTTTTAATGCAGGCTAACTGATAACACCTAGAAGGGGTCGACCCGTCATTCCGATCGGACACACCACCATTCCGACACACCGTCATTCCGACACCCCTCTATTGCGACATCCGACACTTTTTGGTACCGCTATTCCGACAATCGTTTTGAGCGTGTCTGTTTGCCCTCGGCTTTTGTCTGTGTTTCGTGAGAATAGCTGATAATGATGGAGGCTTATTAACGATCCTCATGGCGGTAGAGGAGTCAGCTCAGCGTCTCCTTCCCTGTTCATCCCCGCTCTGAGCGTCCCCGCTGTCGGCCCATCTATGCGCATTTCTCAGTCCCTCTACAGCGGCTCATGAGATAGTTTTGGGCAAAGGCAGTGACAGGTGCAGGTTAGTCTGTATTTCACAACAAAGCGCTGAAGTCCGCGGGAAAGACGCCGCGCACTGTCTCAAGGCTTTAAAGAGACTGAAAAGTGCTCACAGCGCTGACCAAACCACGCGCTCCCCTTCGTTCAAAACATTGTCCAAAAACAAGTCCTTTTCCAAGAAGCAGCACGCATGGGGGTGTGTATGTGTGGGTCACTGTGCTTTACGCATAATGGACACGCATGTGACGCGCCCCATGTGTGACCTATGTTGTATGGCTCTGCGTTGTGTTGTGCTCTGACCCATAAAGAGAGACTTTGCTGAAGTTGGGGTAGGGCAACGCCCAGAAGCCCATTTATTCCTGGCAGAGGAAATCAAAAATGTGGCGTTAGCCCAACTCATTTGCCCAATGCGGCCTAAGAACATAAAAAGGGAACAGAAAACACGTAAGTAATAAATAATAACATGGATGACGATAAAACAACATGATAACATAAAGGACAAAGCAAAAACCTCCTAATTATATTATTAGTAACAAGATGCCTCTGGATATAATATGCAGCTAACCTTTCTCATCAGATGTTCAGGAACAGAGAAAGAGGAAGAGGCGGAGTCTACCATATATACCGGCAAACCGGACGTGCCAACCATTGGGACGGACAACCAAAATAAAAGACATACATGGGCTACACACACTGCCAGGTACACTAAACATCACAATAAGACAACAAATAGGGACAACACACACACAGTCCCGACTGTTGTCGTACTCTGCGTGCTATCTCACGCTGCACCACGCTGTGGCGCTCTAATCCTATTACCAGAATTTAACGTAACCTTTACACTCTGTTACACCCCCCCCCCCCCCCCCCCCAAAAATTCTGAGTAATAGGGGGTGTAAAACAAAAAGACAGAAAGAAGAGGGAAAAAAAATATGAACAAGAGCAACCCAAACCCGGTATAAACCCATCCCAAGGGATCGCACAGAGTAGAGCCCTACCCTGCGCGGGTATGAAGAGTGCTGTTTACACCCCTCGTACTGCAGTGATACTCTTGAAAAAAAAGTCCTACTCCTCTTCCACTTCATGGGAGTTACATAACCTCCCTAACACAAAACTAACAGGAGCTGGTAAGCCTTCCCTTGCGTGAACATACTATTTACAAAAGAGATAACGAATCTTGCAGGCATTGAGGGCCCCCCTAACTCTACACTTTGTCCATTCATTTCACAGATTAACCGAGCGGGGGGTTAACCAATCTGCCTGTTCTGGTACGCACAGGTAACAGTTGCGCGTCAGCTACTGCGTCACACGTCACCACGTCTGCGGAGACTAGTTCTGATTGATCCTCAGGTAGGGTGTGGTCGCCCACGCTAAGTGGCAATTGAGAGAGCGCGCCATCAGATCCAACACAGACAGAAACGCCATCACATGGACCCAACGCCACAGAATCTATATCAGACTCAGCAAACGGATCAGACACGGTATCTTCGTCGACTAGACTTTACACCCGGTCTCACGGAAATAACTTCAAAAACCGTCGAAACCCATTTGTCCGCAACCTTCCGCTTCCCTCTCTCTCCTCGATTTGCGAGTAAAACCTGATCACCCACGACGAGGGCCGCGCCTTTAGCCTTACGATTGTAGTTTTCCGTCTGACGGGCCTGAGCTGTCCTACTGTTTTGGAGAGCAATGCGCGATGCCTCAGCTAAATCCCGCCTCAAAGCTGCAATAAACTCATGGTGGTCAACGACAGGTGTACCCTCGAGCACATGCTGGAAAACGACATCGACTGGCAAGCGGGGAACTCTCCCAAACATGAGGTAGAAGGGCGCAAATCCTGTAGTCTCATGTTCTGTGCAGTTGTAACAAAAAGTCAGCATTTGCAACATCTGGGGCCATCTTGCTTTCGACTGCGGGGGCAAGGCTCGGATCATGTTCCCCAGAGTCCTGTTGAACCGTTATGTAATGCCATTCCCCATAGGATGGTATGGCGTCGTGTGCGATTTCTGGACCCCAGACAGCGTCAAAAGCTCTTTCATGAGACTGCTCTCGAAATTTGCACCTTGGTCTGAATGGATGCGCTTTGGGAAGCCATACACGCAGAAAAAGTCATTCCACAATCGGCGGGCGACTTGTTTAGCCGATTGCATTTCCCTTGCAGGGAAAAGTGGTCAGTGACGACCAAAACATCGACGCATTTCTTGTCTGTTTGTTCAGCAGTCCAGAAGTCTAAAAACCTTTGCCTGGCCAGAGACAGCGTCCGCGCTTGGCCCTCCTGGCCCGCTGAATCGTGGAGGCCGGTGAGGACTTGTTGTTTCAAGGCGCTCGGTACAACGAACTGATGGAGCGTCACGTTAATTTTATTGTCTCTAAGGTTCTTCACACCACCTGGTTCACGTGCGCGCTCACGCTTGGTGGGTCTTCTCCGCCTTTGCACGTAATAGAAGACTCTATTCAGGGTGTCGTCCTGTTCTTGCATGGACACAAGCTGGCTCAGCGGGAGCGAAGCACTGTCGGTGATACACGCTAGCACAAGTGACACGCAACGGACTGGCGTTCCCTTCACTCTGGGCGCTTAACACCGCTTGGACTTCGTCGAGTGACAGAGATGGCTGTGGGGAGAGCGAATTGGCGGAATCCCCAGACTCGTCTACGCGTTGGCAGTTGTTAGTGCACCTAAACGCGTCTTGGACTCTCTGATCCGCTAACTCACTAACTTGGGCGAGCAGATGAGAATACGGTTCAGACACAAGACGGTGGGCCACGCAGGACTTAACAAAAGGTTCCCTACTACAGTAAGTGCGTCAGCAACTGCGTTCTTAGGGCCCGGGACATAGTTAAGATCGAGGCTATACGCCGCCAACTTCGCCACCCACCTCTGTTCGCAAGCGTCAAGTTTGGGCTTAGTCAATATATACGTCAGTGGATTATTGTCAGTCCAAACAGAGAAGGTCCGTCCCTTTAACCAATGGCCAAATTTGTCGCATACAGCCCACTTAAGAGCTAAAAACTCCAGGCGGTGAGCTGGATAATTCAACTGGGCTTGAGACAAAGTTTTACTGGCAAAAGCCACTGGTCTGGCGATACTACTACTATTACTACCAGTTGGCAATTGCGAAAGAACAGCGCCTATCCCGTCGAAAGAAGTGTCAACAGCTAGGATAAAAGGGGCGTCAAAATCTGGATGAGCCAACGTCACACTGTGTATCAAATCATGTTTGAGGGTCTCGAAAGCTTCCCTACAGTCGTCAGTCCAGTCAGTGGGGGTCAATCTCACTAAACCTTTCTTGAACTTAGGCTTGGGAGGTCTACCCTTTTCTTGGGAGTGGAGGGTTCTGACACGAGGTTAAACAGGGGCCTAGCTTTGGCTGAACAACCTTCAATAAAGTGGTGGTAATACAAGGCCATGCCTAAAAAGGACCTAATCTTTTTAGCGCAGGGGTTTTACCGTCTGCCTCCATGAGGTCCGTTTCCCTAATGTCCCCGATGGCCTGGACTTTACTGGGGTCGGTTTTCATGCCCTCTTCGCAGACGATGTGGCCCAAAAACTTTACAGAACGCCGGAGGAAATGACATCAAATGATTTCTTGGGGGAAAGCTTAAGATTGTTTGCAGCTAACCGCGAAAATACCATCTCCAAACGCTCTAGCGCAATCTGTTCGGACGGCGCAAACACCATCAAATCGTCCAGGTAACACAACAGGCTGGTAAAGTTTTCGTCACCGAAGATCGACATCATCATGCGCATGAACGTCGCGGGGCTGTTGGTCAGTCCTTGAGGCATCCTGTTATACTCGTGCAGCCCGAACGGGGAGGAGAAGGCGGTGTACCGTTTGTCATCCTCGTGTAGCGGGACGTTGTAAAACCCCAAGGTGAGATCCATGGTGGAGAAGAACACATTGCCCCCAAGCGCCGCGAGCGAATCAGTCTGGTGGGGCAAGGGGTGTGCATCTTTAATAGTTCTTGCATTAAGCCACCGAAAGTCATTACAGATGCGTAAATCACCATTGGGTTTCACGACGAGGACTAGCGGAGACGCATACTCGCTCTGGGACTTCTTGATGATCCCGACTTCCTCCATCTCGTTCAAAGCTGTCCTCAGTTTCTCATAATGGCAAGGAGGGACACGCCGGTATGGAAGTCTGAACGGCTTGTCATCCATCAACCGTATCCTGTGCACAAAGTCTTTCGCCTTTCCACAATCCATCTTGTGCCTAGAGAATGTGGAGTCGTATCGTTCGATCAGGTTGAGTAGCTTATTTTTCCACTCCAAGGACACTTCACACGACGTGATATCAACTTCCGAGAGTCCCATGTCGATGAGGGTCTTGTTTATCTCGTCCTCAGTTTTCAAACTGGAGTCTCCGTCGTGCGCTGGGTATTTGACTGAACTCGTTGTGGCTCCGGTAGATCTTGTACTGACAAACTAGGCGAAACATCCACTAGTTTGGCATTTTTCTTCAGGGTGAGTGCTTTCTCCGTAGGGTTAACTATTTTAACGGGAACCCACCCATCCCCATATAGAGTGGTGACAACTCTCCCCACCAAGATCTGCGCTGGTCTCGTTTTAGATCGAGTGGGTTCTACGATGACAGAGCTCCCCACCGCCGAAGCGTCTACAGATGGTAATTTAGCCCACACCAAATGTTCAGTCAAAGGCTGTAACGTGACACATCGTTTTAATTTCGCACTCCCAAAATCCAGTGACGAGGTGTCAGTACGGTGCACTGTATGGGACAACAGTGACAGCAGTTGGGGTAGCTCTTTGCCAGAAGCGTCCATTTTACTCGAGTCTATTTCTCCATCTTCGATCCGCCTCATGAGCCATTTCAAGACGTTGCTTCCCAAGATCAGAATCAGAATCAGAATCCGAATGGGTTTTATTGCCATGGTTTGAGAACAGGTTCACAAACTAGGAATTTTTCTCAGTGCAAACGTGCGACATAGAACATACAGTATAACACAGTTAAGATAAAATAAGCTAAAAAACTTTAAAACTATAAGGCTATTAAGGGCATGCGTGAAAAATATTAATAAGATACAATAAAGTGACATATGACATATAGACAACAACAATTTGACATTGAACAACAGCGTGATTGTATTAACAGATGTGTAGGCATATAAAGTGATAAAGTGATTTAGTGATAAGTGATAGCAGTGGGTCTAAGTGTGGACACACCACACAGTGCAGTGCAGATACATCCATGAGTCTGTAACTAGGTTATTGGGTCTTGTTATTGTTCATGAGTCTGATGGCGGAGGGGAAAAAACTGTTCAAGTGGCGGGAGGCATGGGTCTGGATAGAACGTAGCCTTCTGCCCGAGGGGAGAGGGGTGAATAGTCCATGTCCAGGGTGAGAAGGGTCAGCTGTGATCCGACCCACACGCCTCCGGGTCCTGGAGGTGAACAGGTCCTGGAGAGATGGGAGCGCGCAGCCAATCACCTTCTCAGCAGCACGCACAATGCGCTGCAGTCGATGCTTGTCCCGTTCTGTAGCGCCGGGGAACCACACGGTGATGGAGGAGGTGAGGATGAACTCGATGATGGCCGTGTAGAACTGCACCAGCATCTTGGTTGGCAGCTTAAGTTTCCTCAGCTGCCGCAGGAAGAACATCCTCTGCTGGGCCTTCTTGATGAGGGAGCAGATGGTCGGCTCCCATCTGAGCTCCTGGGTGATGGTTGTGCCCAGGAAACGGAAGGAGTCCACGATGGAGATGGGGGTGGGAGAGTCTGTCAGGGCGAGGGGGACGGTGGGGCTGTGTCTTTCCTGAAGTCCACGATCATCTCCACTGTCTTCTGGGCGTTCAGCTCCAGGTTGTTGTGGCTGCACCAGGACGCCAGCCGGTCCACCTCTCTCCTGTAGGCGGACTCATCACCGTCCGAGATGAGCCCGATAAGGGTGGTGTCGTCCGCAAACTTGATCAGTTTAATGGACTGGTGACTGGAGGTGCAGCAGTTTGTGTACAGGGAGAAGAGCCAGGGGGAAAGTACACAGCCCTGAGGAGTTCCAGTGTTTGTAGTCCGAGTGTCCGAGACGATCTTCCCCAGCCGCACGTGCTGACTCCGGTCCGTCAGGAAGTCAGTGATCCACCTGCAGAGGGAGTCGGGCACGTTGAGCTGGTAGAGCTTGTCTCGTAGCAGTCCAGGGAGGATGGTGTTGAAGGCAGATCTGAAGTCCACAAACAGGATCCTGGCGTAGGTTCCTGGTGAGTCCAGATGCTTCAGGGTGAAGTGGAGAGCCAGATTGACTGCGTCGTCCACAGACCTGTTGGCTCTGTAGGCGAACTGCAGCGGGTCCAGGAGGGGGCGGTGATGTCCTTGAGGTGGGGCAGGACCAAGCGCTCAAAAGACTTCATGACCACAGACGTCAGCGCCACCGGCCTGTAGTCATTAAGTCCTGTGATCCGTGTTTTTTTGGGGACAGGAACGATGGTGGATGATTTGAAGCAGGACGGCACGTGGCATGTCTCCAGGGAGGTGTTGAAAATGTCTGTGAAGACGGGAGCCAGCTGATCCGCGCAGTGTCTCAGGGTGGAGGGGGAGACGCCATCCGGCCCGGGGGCCTTCCGCAGTTTCAGTCTCAGGAACTGCCGGCGCACTTCCTCCTCTTGGATGGAGAGAGCAGGGGGGGGGGAGGGTCTGTGGAGGCCTTTGATGAAGTGCTGGGGTCATTGATGGTGGTGGTGGAGGTGGGGGGGCAGAGGTGGCTGGGTTCTCTGGAGAGTGAGGAGCTGATGGGCGCTCATGCTGTCAAACTGGCCTGGTACTACCAGGACTGGGACGATGACTTTGATACCGTACACTAGAACAGAGAGGTCGTACAGAGCAGTGGGCATTACCGGTTGACCTCCGCAGTCCACGATGACATACTCATCCGCCCGCTTCCTGTCAATCTCCGGATAATCCCTCTTCAGCATCGAATCAGTCTCTTCGCTAATAGTGCACGCCATAGATCCACTGTCCACTAAGGCCTTGATGACGTAACCGTTGTCCATGATAACGTCCGTGTGAAATAACGAGTCGGTTTCTGAAAGTCTTTGTAATACCTGTACAACCGGTGTCTTGCCCAGCGGCACTTTGTCGCTGTAAGCTGCACGCCCGGAACCAAGATGTACTGCACTGTCCATTGTGGGAGGTGAAGAATCCCCATCTACGCTGTCCTCCCCTACGCGCAGACTGACTAGTTTCCCTGAGGCCTGAGGGAGAAGTGTTAACACCCTGGGGACACGCATTGCTGGAGTGGCCCTGCTCATGGCACCGAAAACACAGTTCATGCTTCCTACAATGTGTGTACGTGGTGTGGGACACATCTCTACAGACCGCACACGGCATGCTATTTAAACCGCCTGCTCTGGGAAACCGTGCGTCACGACGCGGCCTCTGTGCAACCTGGGCGCCATCTTGGGACTGCGACAAAACCTTTTCCAACATGGCGGTTAGCTTCTCGACATAGACATTTGCCTGTGGAGGCGAATCAGGAGCCCTAGGAGACTCGGCGGATGAGTTAGACGTGTTCAACCTAGACACAATATTATCAGCTAACATGTGACCCATTTGTTGCATCATTTCACTCATCTGGTTCATTCCCCCCACAGTGTCATCATCAGATACATGTCCCGTGCTGCACTTAGGCAGACCAAAACTCACGTTATTCATATTACGAGGCACAGCTCTGCCCCGAGCTACATTAACACCCACATCACTTAAAGGAACGGGAGAGGAGACACCAAAGCTCCGCGCCCCCTGCCAGCCATGGCAGGCGTGTGCAGCTCCTCCGAATCCATCTCAGTGGCACGAGGGAGATGTAGACGTCGATGAGATCGGCTCCCGCCCCGTTGGTACGAGCGCTAGCGGCCCTACGTATGGTGATGGTGGCTCCCAGCGGCGATGGCACAGGAAGACCGTCCTGTAGCCCAATTACGAGAACCCGTGGACCCAGCAACGTCTGGTCCGGTTCGAACGGAGTCACGGCACCAATGTGACCTATTTTGTATGGCTCTGCGTTGTGTTTGCTGTGCTCTGATACACTCGGAGTGACCCAGGCTGTAGTTGGGGGGAGCACGCTCCAAGCCCATTTATTCTGGTGACAGAATCAAAAAGATTGGCGTTAGCCCACTAGCATGTGGGGTTGACCCAACGTGGTCTCGTCTCAAGACACAGAAATCAGAGAGAAACATAAGAATATAACTATACCTGGTGACAGAATCAAAAAGATTGGCGTTAGCCCACTAGCATGTGGGGTTGACCCAACGTGGTCTTCGGGAATAACAAAACAAAAACACCTAAGTACAAAATACAGACATGACTAATGATAAAACAATATAAACAACATAAAAGACAAGTTAAAAGCTTATGATATGCATTTTAACAATGTGATGGCTAACGATGCCTTAAACCCGCTCACCTCGTCTCAAGACACAGAATCAGAGAGGGAGGAAGAGGAGGAGCCATCCCTATATACTCTCAGACCGGATGTTCTCAGCGTTGGACCAACAAATAAAATACACAAGACGACTAACGCACACTCAACCAGGTACATAAAACATATATATAACCAAAAAGGTGGGACAATATGTACACAGCCCCGAGTAACACTTACTCGGGGGCACTCCCACACCATGCCACACCGTGGCGCTCAAAACCCATTACCAGGATTTTAACCCGTCTATAATAACACCATTACATAAGCTCCAGTCGAAAAGCTTTTAGATTTGGGTAAAGCCGAAATGGAGAAAAGGTGGGGGTTATGAGGTTAAACATTTACAAATGTATTTATTTAGTTTTATTATTCATTGCAAAAATGACAAATTTCCTCCAAAAATAACCTTGCCATTTCAGACATAAACATAAAGCATACTTACAACTTAACATATTTTACATTTATTTATTGTATATTTTTATTATATATTGAAAATATACAAATCTTTAGTGAAACGTGAAACCCTGACCCACATGTCAACATTGAAAAACACAAGGACAAATATCGATATATCAAAATAAATATTATAGTACTCAAAATGTATAGATCCACTAGCCTGGCTAACGCCAGACTAAAATCACAAATGATATTTAGTCTGGGGACCACCAATTCATTTTCTCGTAGGAGAGGTGTGGTTTACGATTGTCCATAGCCGTTTATTGGGCGCTACGAATGTCTCTCATGCGTCTGCACGTAGCCATAGCCAATCGTATCATGGTATCAGATGACGTATGACGTACCTGCTGTAAACTTTTGAGCTAAACTATTTAGAACACGTTCTAAAGCTTGATCGAAAGATGGCATCGCGTCTGCTGCTGTCATGTTGGATCCGTAAATATTTTTTTATTTTTTTTATCCCTAACAAACTACAAGCTTCCGTATGTCAAATAGCGCGTCATCGTCTTACCGTCCCTCCTCGTTCTGTGATTGGTGCCCAAATCCATGGAAAATGTCGGCCATGGTCCCCAGGCTGTTGTGAAGTTCGAAAAGATTCGAGCGCACACAGCAGTCTGGCGTTAGCCAGGCTATAGGTCCACAAGGGAAAGTACTTAACTTATTGTTTTTGTTCCCAATAAAAAATACAAGTTTATATACTAAGCTTAACTGTTTGTAATGCTGTTTAGTGCAAAGAAATTAGTATTCAGCCTTTAATTATGCAAATTGTAGAAAATGTATACAAGCGGTGTATTAAACTTAAAGTACACTATCACTCTTCTGTATTTGACCGCTCCTCCTACAGATCCCTGTGGTTGCTGCTGAGCAGTTTGGGGTAGGACGTGCCGATAGATCTGCCATGGCGATAAACAATCAGCTCCAAAACGTACTCGTCGATTTTGGTCTCCACAGAAGTCATCTTTTCATTGGACATGAGGAAGATTATGGTGAAAAGAGCCATTTCGAACTCTGGGCTCACACCGATGAAAGCGCCTCCGATAGGTTTGACCGGGCCCTTCCAACTGAACTGCAGGTTGAGAACATGGTCATCCTCGTCGGGCTGAAAGGCAGGACATCCATAAACAACTGTGTGTTTCTGCTGTGGTCATTTGCATAAACAACCCATTCCTTACCGTATTTTGTTGCCTCGCGCCTTGTAGCCCTTATAGTCCACATGTCCGTGCTTCTCCTGGAGGTAGAACTGCACCCAGTTGTGGAGGCCCAATATCTTCTGATGGTTTCTAGTTTCTCCCACAAAAACATGCTCGAATCCACACGAATCCTCTCTGCAACAACAAAGAAGGTTAGTACCAAAACCGTGAGATGCTGTACGTATTTGGACAACAATTTGTTTAAAGGATTTCAGCTATTGTGTTAAAGATGATACTGTTGTTGTGCATTGCCAAATTAAATCCGAACCACAACTTTAGAGTCAATTCAGAGTCCCAATCCAAATATTGTTAGTGCTGTTGTCGTTTGTTTGTAAAATGTGCTATAAAATTAAACAGATATTGTCTACAACAGTGGTTCACAACCTTTTTAGTCTCACGTACCCCTTGACTCGTTCATTTAAACTCCGAGTAGCCACAACCCCACTCCCAATATTTTTATAAAGTGATCAACTAAACTCAAATTATTCAGTATTTAGTAGAGCAGGGGTGTCAAGCTCATTTGGAGCGGGGGCCAAAAATGTAAACATAGTGTTGGTCGGGGGCCGAAATGGAAAGTCTGTTTTGATAGATTAAATATGACACATTTTTATTATTTTACATAATATGCTTTTAAATAGACTGCACATAACCTATCCCCATTTTCTTAAGCTTCTAGGGCTTCATACGGCTACTATTTGTTGTACTTTGTTTGAAATAATTTGCCACAAACTGTAAGAAACTCATGTTAGCGATCCATGTATTACTAATTAATGACACAGTGACCAGCATCAGACTGGGTATTTCATCTGCTGATGGGAAATGTATTTCAACTAATCAGTGGGCCGGTTATATTATAAGTTAGTGAACATGATGGGGCCCAACAAAAATCATCTTGCCGGCTGGATTTGGCCCCCGGGCCTTGAGTTTGACATGTTTTTACTGAAAAACAACATTCAAATTAACTTTCCTTTGAAAGTTATATAGACATTTCAGTTTTTTAAAGTTGAGGTTATTCCAAGTACCCTGAGCTAAGTGCTCCCTGGTTGGGAAACACTGGTCTACTACGCTTTGGGTTCCCGAAGCAGGGATCAGGACCAATGGCCGCTGGCTGCTCTGCTTTATGACCGCAACACTGGAGGCCGCCATTGCTCCGCCATTGCTCCGCCATTGCTGTAGTACCTCCATATAGCCGCTAGTCTCCCATTGAAAAGCATTGGATTTTAGACATGTTAAAAACAACTTTAACGCCTGGTTTCTCATTTTTAAACACTTTCTATGGCTACATATTCCTCCTGAGATAACGCTGGGTTAGTCACAATTAAAGAAACCAGGCTGGTTTTCGAAAGACATTTTTTTGAAATCTCGTACTAATGAGGGTCGGACTGTTAGCATTGGAGCTGCACGAGCTACACGTCACGCAAGGGCCGAGTCTACAGTGAAGATCCCGCCCTTATGCCCTTTTTAGGAACATGCTTCGTCAGAGCTGGGGAGGAGGAGTCTGTAAATCCGCCATGATTTCCCCCTCGAACGTGGTCATTATGGTAAACGGGGATGAGAGGTGGAGTTGTCTATTCTTTTTAACGGTCTATGATCAGGACTCCCCGTCGCCGGACACTGGTGTGGGGGTCAACAGATGATTTCATTTTGATTAATTTATAACACTGATAATTTTGATGTATTTCTGATCTAAATGTTTTATAAATGCTGATTACATTTGACAATGCAGGGTCGCAGCTCGAAAAGTTTAGGAACCCCTGTACCACAGCAATTAGAGACACAACACTTGCTGTAAACAATGTAACTCAACATATTAAAATGATCAAGTGTGGTCTTTAGCTGAGCCAACACTATGACCTCATTAAAAAGGGTGCTTAAAAGCCCTTTGTTCACACTGGAATACGTAAAAAAAAAAGAAAAAAAAGAGGTAACGCTTTAGAATACAGCCCGCGAGTTCCAGGTGTAACAAGAAAGTAATTACACATATAAGTACAGGTACTCTTACAACATGTAACAAGGGGGAACAATGTGTAACAAGGAAGTACAAAGTGTAACAAGGGGGAACAATGTGTAACAAGGGGGAACAATGTGTAACAAGCAGTGTTGGGAACGTTACTTTTAAAAAGTAATTAGTTATAGTTACTCACTACTTGTTCCAAAAGTAACTGAGTTAGTAACTGAATTACTCTATAATGAATACCAGGACAAGTAACTATTTGCGTTACTGTTAAAAAAAAAATTGCTTTATATCAAAGAATTTTGATTTAGATTTTTTTTGTTTTTTTGTTGCACTTTTCAAAAGTCAGTTGAAAGGAGTAGAACAGACAGAGGTGTTTGTATTCATGTACTATCATGTAAAATATGTTCATAGTAACTGAATGAACTGAATGGGGGGTAGAGTGGGGGAAGCCTCTGTGACTGAATGGTATTGACCAGTATTTGCGTCGCTGTTTTATTAATGTCAATGTCAATTAATACGGCCGTATTCACAGAGAATGGGGAGGAACAGGAGTAAAAGAAACATGTGCCAACGCGGCCAACGAGGGGGGAAAGACGCGTCTTTGGGTTAAAAATAAGTTCCAACACTACTGATCGATTCTCCCCTTTGCTGTGGCAAAACGGAATGTGGTATTGTGTATATATTTTAATGTTGCAGGACAACAGTATTACTGTTGTGAAAGTGAAGACATGACTCGAGGCATTTTTATTGATTTGATTTTTATAGTTGCCTGTAACAACCAGAAACAAGAGTGAACAGACAAAAATACAGTAAAACAAGGAAAATTACCACGATATCAATGTGCATGTATACTGTAACTAATGTGTAGGTAGAGGAGTGCACGCGCTGTAAATTGAAGTGAAGTAATTTACAGCCCGTGCTCTCCTGTCCCTACACATTAGTTACAGTATACTGTACATGCACATTCATAACGTGGTACTTTTCCTTGTTTCGCTTTATTTTTCTCTGTTGACTCTTGTTTCTGCTTGTTACAGGCAACGGTGTCTCACTACAAAAAATAAACATCAATAAAAATTCCTGGAGTCATATCTTTACTTTCACAACAGTAATACTGTTGTCCTGCAACATTAAAATTAATGCACAATTTATGAAACCACATTCCCTTTTGCCACAACTATGTGACAGCTCAGCACCATTAATTGCTCTTTGAATACCTTTACTACACTTTGACACATACTGTAGTTGCACGTTGTACTACCTTGTTACAGTGTTCCCCCTTGTTACACATTGTTCCTCCTTGTAACACTTTGTACTTCCTTGTTACACAGTGTTCCCCTTGTTACATGTTGTAAGAGTACCTGTACTTACATGTGTAATTCCTTTCTTGTTACCCCTACTTACACCTGGAACTGGCGGGCTGTATTCTAAAGCGTTACCAAAAAAAGATTAACGGCGCTCTCTGGTGTTACTCACCCGTCTCCTCTCTCTCTGTGGTACAGTTTGAACCAGATGTCGTACAGCTGCCTCTTAAACTCATTTGTGTTTGAGGACGAGTGGCCCTTTCTCACCAGGTACTTGTGAGCGCACTGGAAAACAAAACAACTTCCACCATGTCATCCACAAGATAAAATTAACCACATTATTTGTACAAGTTGTAAGCAGAATTTGTATTTTGACTAATGCCAGGATTTCCACAGCAGCTTGGTTTGGCATACTGACAAATGTGGGAACAAACTCTGTACCTTCATGACCTCAGACTCCACAACGGCGTCAATAAACAGCCTGTTCTCCTTCATCTCCTCAGAAGTGACAGTCTCTCCACGCCTGTCGACATCTCGTAATTGTCCAAGAGGTTGATGAAATCTGCGGTAAAGGAAAACAAAGAAAGAAGGTGAGACACTGCAGGTGAACAGACGGAAACAAATTATTTAGATATAATTTTGACTTTTGGCTGTAGATCAAGTTTTCTTTATTTAAATATTTTCAGATGGAAATAATGGACTGTGCCAGGTTTGAAACGATGGGTTAATTTTGTTGACATATTAGGTACGAAACAGAATTTTGATGAACAACTCACGCGCATATGTCTCGATGTGCTTGAGCTTGTCTTCGTTCACGTAAGTAAAAAGATCATGTCGGGCTCTGTCTCTGGCGTGGTTACTACCGTGCGCCACATGACCCGCTTCGCCCTGAAGGAATAAAACACAGAATAAACATTACAGGCTGCAGCAACAAGGGGCCAAACTCTTGTCACTCTTTCATGAAAATCTGTGTCCCAACTTTCCAATATGTTTTTCTATGACTTTCTCGAAGCCTTACAAAGTAGCACTTCTCTATCCTCGGTGTTAAAAGGCTCAGCCCCTGAGAAGTTACGTGCTGCTGCGGTTTCTATGGCAACGAGAGAAGCGAGTTACCGTTTTGTTCAGTCAAGTGTCATGATTTTGTTGAGTCCAACAACCCTTTTAGACGACTCCAGCTGCTGATGATGTATTTTTAGTCACTGATGATATGCAAGTGTTCTTTCATATCTGTGTTTGTTTCTGTTACACATTTTACCGTAGTTCAGATCCTAATAACATTAGCGGCAGTTCCCTTTGGGTTAACGTTTTTTTCTGCTGCGCTCCGCGGCCCTTTAGCTGTTGCCAACAGCCATTTTAATGTGTCATTTCTACGTTGATATTTGTGTACTGTGGACTTTGCCAATATAATCTACTGCTAAGTTAAAACGGGCTGCTACAGGTATCATTAGCCTGTATTTATGTAGCTTCAGTTGCCGTTGGCGCTGTGTTTATGTTCGCCACTAGATGGTGGCATTACTCCACGTATTTTCCTGCCCTCATTGTGAGTGCTTTTCTGAGAACTGCGGTTATTAGGCAGAACTCAGTAAATTATTATCCTTTCAGGGTATTAGCATTTATAGTAAATCAGATAATCACCTTTATGTATTTATTTATTATTTCCTTTGTGATTGCTCTGGTAACCTTGTTAGTCCTAATATCCTTCTTGTTCTGTTGTTACAGACTTGTTTAAATACAATCACTTCAGCCTAATAAACCTGCTGGAACGTGAACCTGGACTCCAGTCTCTTCCATCCCTCCTGCATTCTGACCGATGCCCCATCTTGTCACCCTGTTAAACCCTAAAGAGCTAACCCTACATACAGTCCACCCCACCTTAACTATTTGGTCCTTCAATTAGTCAATTCCTCCATTTAACTCGGCTTCCCGTGCAGCTGTAGTTTGCATAATTTCCCTTTATCTCATTGTGAATGGTTGTGCAATGCAGAGAAGGGCATATTGTTACAACCTGTGGTGAGATAGTGTAGTCAGTTCCCGGTTTAAGGCGGTTTACATCGAGACGCCAAAGTTGGTTGAACACCTCGGTGAGCTCCTCCTGACTGCTGTTTTGACTGCAAGAAAGAAAAAGAAATGTTGTTTGATCGATGTGCTCCAAGGTTTATAACTATTCAGCATTTATCTTAGAGTTGTTGTATCCGTATCTGGGCTAGAACTTTGCCGCTACTCTACTTTCAGTTTTGTTCACAGCTGTCCTTTTGTCCAAAGACACACAAAGAAAAATTTGAGCAGAGGAACAACTTATGCCTCAAACGGTCTCCACATTTTTCAATAAGTTTCAGTAAAGACTTAAAGAACTTCATATATCGAGGATATATTTAAAAACTTCACACTTAAACCAATTGGTGTTCACTTAAAATGTGTGCTTTTGACTTTAAATTGCCAACATAAACAACATTTCTGCAAGGTTGATTTAAAACAATAAGGGAATGTGACCCTTACACTATTTACTATAAATAGTAAGAATAAAAAGGTTAAGAAGGCTTGAAATAGTATTCCAAATCACCAAAAAATAGCAGCCTATAGATCTATTGAAAGATATTTGTGTCAACATTTCTCATATTTAAGGTTGTTCCTCCAGCACTGACATATTTTCACAAGTGGATCTTTGTGAGTAAGAAGCAGATGACAGGAGGGGCAACTAGACATACAGGCACGCCTTAGCAAATGTCCAGTTGTATAGTCTAAAACAAATATGGGAAAATCCACACAATCACATGCAAGTAATTATGCCGACTACTTCTTCGAATCCGTCTTAAGCAACCCACACTAATTATTGCCAGATTTTAGTTGCAAAAATGCTCATCAAACTTCCCTTCCTTTGCAACTACACGTTTTAAAGCAGGTGTCGCTTCAGACCCGAGGGATATTTATTTACTTTTCAAAAACGGGTTTGCCTGAGTAGGACACATATTCAAAAGTATCACATTCAGCGTTGCTCATGTGTTTACATACAACAATTGGATCTTAAAAGGTCATTTAACCAGTGGTGCCACCAGGGGGTGGCCAGGGGTGGCCGTGGCCACCCCACTGGCCAGTGTTAACTGCAAAATAAAACTGAATTATTGAGAAACTCTAAATGTTAACTGTACTGTTATTGGATCATTAGTAACATTAAATATATATATATATTAAAAAAGTATAGCAGTAGACGTTTCCTTAAGTCTTTCAGATACTTTTCTACAGGCCAGTTTACTACAACAGTAAATACAATTGTGAAATTATGGCTGATAGTTTTGGTTTGCCACCCCAAGATTTTAAGTGGCCCATCTGGCCACCCCTATGAACAATTTCTGGAGGCGCCACTGCATTTAACCTCGTCAACATAAGATTGGCAAACTTCACAAGCAATGAAATGACCTCGTTACATGATAAAAGTGTAGCAACATTAGGGAAAACTTACCTTCTTCTAGCCATGGTTTCGCCTGTACTTTTTTCTAAAGCATCCTCGTAAATGCAGTCTTTGATTTGCCTGGCCTGCCAGACACTCCTCTTTTCTGTTCAAAAGAAGAACCTGTATGTCTTTGAAATACCTATGAAAAGGCATGTCGTTTGGCAGGCCAGGCAAGTCTTCGATGTGCGCACTGTTCTGTTCATTCCGAGGCCAGAACCAATGAAATGCGACTTATGCAGATGCACCCTCCTCCCACTAACAAAGGGGCGTTTTTTAAAGGAAACACTTTTATTTTTACTTTTTTTTACTTTTTGGAATGATCAATTATAGAACTATTCAAAACAAATAAATAAATCAACTCATTATTATGTTCATTTTCTTTTACTTAAAGGGATATTTCAGGATTTTTGACACAAGGGCCTCATTTCCTAGTTATCCAGAGTGTTGTTGATGTCTGGAGATATTTTTTCTTAAATTCATGCAGTTCTTATATTTGAAGAGTCTAGTGGCGCTAGGCTAGGGCAAGGCTAAAGCATTTCTATGGTATCAGTTAGCCTGCATTAAAAACAGTCTGACCCACTCCACAGTGCACCTGAGGCAAATCACTTATAACACCAGACTAACCATATAAATGTCTGTGTTAATTGAATAATGTTTGAAATATAACTGACCTTGTATCACATGAATTACCGCATTTTGAGGGACTATTTTCTCGCAGATCACTCCGCCGCTGCGTTAGCTTACAGCCACGAAGCTGATGCTGCTCAAATATAAGTTATTTTAAATGCAAAATGGTTAAAATTATTCTATCGACACAGACATTTATATCATTAGTCTGGCGTTATAAGTGATTTATCTCAGGTGCACTGTGGAGTGGGTCAGACTGTTTTTAATGCAGGCTAACTGATACCATAGAAATGCTATAGCCTAGCATTAGCCTAGCGCCACTAGACTCGTCAAATATAAGAACTGCATGAATTTAAGAAAAAAATATCTCCAGACATCAACAACACTCTGGATAACTAGGAAATGAGGCCCTATGTAAAAAAAAATCCTGAAATATCCCTTTAAATATTACAAAAACCTTTATTTTGAAGAGCACGGGTCCGCCCACTCTCAGGAAGAGTGACACTGCGCATGCGCATGTGCCTCATGTTTTGGTCTGGGGAAAGTTGTTAGCTTCGAGAGAACAAAAATATCTTTCTAAATATATCTATTGTTGGGCTATTTTGCATCGTGTGTAGTTGTCGCTGGGCTTCTCCTTGTTTTTGTCATCTGGTACTAATCGATATTAGTTTTGTAGTCAATTTGTATGAACTAGAGAAAGCATGGCAGCAGTGTTGGAGCTAGTAGCAGGGAGCTACGAGCAAGTGGTGTGCGGCTACAGAGTGAAAACTGACGACAAGGTAAGTTCAGAGGTATTGGTACTTCTAACTTATGCATAATTTAGAAGTGAGAAAGAAAAAATAAAGTATTTCAAAAGGCGTTTATGCCCCTGTTGTTTGTCTCGGGCCTTTTTTGATTAAAATGTAGTTCAAATTGTTCTGCTAGAAAATGGAGACAAGTAGCCTAATATAATGCATTATTTGGTCAATTTCATGCCACATTTTCCATAGTAAGGATAGCCCTTTTAATTGTTGGTGGCTTAATTATGTATTATATTAACCTCTTAACCCCCACCTGCACCGACCACATTTTCTTCATAAAAATAGAAAACATAAAATTAAAAAAAATGTGACAAAAGAACCACAAAATACCAACAAAAATATGACGAAACATTGCTCTAGAATCTCTAATAATTTTGAGGTAATTAAATTTGGCCAAAAACAGACCAATGTGCAGTTTGATGCAGTAGATACTATGATGTAGATACAAGTCCAAAACATAAGCTTTCAAAGTTGCCAATTGGACCAGATTGTTAGAGTTGAGGACATTTCACCTCTAATCCGAATGGCCTCTCCACACTCATCTGTTCATCCTCCAGTGCTTTACTACAACATCAACCAGGATGCTAACGTAGTGCTAACCCAGCTCAGGACTGGCCCAGTTTCATTGTTTCACTTATTCCCCTGCAGGAGTGGAGGGCAGAGGCAAACTTCACGCATCACGCTCACACGGCCTCCATCTCAGCCGTCGCCTCCAGTGAACGGTTCGTCGTCACCGGCAGCAAAGATGAAACTATCCAACTGTACGACCTGAAGAAGAGAGTGGAGCACGGAGCGTTACTGCACCACAACGGTGAGACATGAGCGCAAGGTGTTAAAGGGGGGGATGTAATGCAAAGTCGACCTTTTTTAGAGCTTTTTACCACGTTACTTATTGTTCTCTCATCAAAAAACAGACCTGGAGTTGTGTTTCAAGCTGCTAGCCTGATTTAAAGTCTCTAGATCTTCTCCAGTGGTTATTCTTGGCTACGAGGCAACAGCTCACCAAAAAGGAGGGGGGGTTGTAGGGGTTCATGTAGAATTCATGTGAATATTAGAATGTCATTTGAATCAAATTTTTTGTGGGACATGAGACCCTTGAGGCTCATTTATACTTCACAAGATGCAAGAACTTCTTGTTCTTGCATGAATGAGCCTTTAGGGTTAGGGCTTAAAGGCACTATACCTGATTTTTTTTCTTTTTTTTTCTAGTACTGGAGCATATTTTGTTTTGTTCTGCTTTAGTATATTGTAAAACCAGACACTTGTGGGTAAAAAAAAAACATTGTGCATCTAAATACAAAGCATTTGTATCCATTTCATGAAATTACAGAGGAGCTTTCCAGCATTTCTGTGACAATGACCCCGAAAAGTGACCCCGCAAGTTGTGAAATGTCCCTATAAACTCGTTCCTGTGAAGAATCAGGATTTTTCCAATATGTTAGAAAGGTTAGGAATGAGTTTGAACCACAACCAACATGTTCATTTGGTGGCTTCCTCTTTCATTGTTTGTAATCATGTATTGAGCCTTTAAGGTTAGAGTCTTATGTCTTATTACATTATGCACCTCCAGACTACAAATACATAAATTTCCATCATGTATGTAACACATGGGCACAGGTTATTACACATTGTTACAGAGCTCATTACATTCTACTAAATTTGGCAGGTACAATGTAAATAAAGTGTTACCGGTTTTTGTTTGGGTTGCAACTTGACACCATGACCTGTATGGTGGAGTCAAAAAAATATCTAAAGTTGCTTGTTATATATATTTTCGCAGGCACCATCACCTGCCTGGAGTTTTACGGTTCGTCTCATTTACTGAGCGGAGCCGAGGACGGAATCATCTGCGTCTGGAGCACCAAGAAATGGGAATGTCTCAAATCCATCAAAGCGCACAAGTCAGTCAAACCAACGGGCTTTTACAAATGTAGACAAACCTTTTGCACTCCATTCACAATATGTTGTTCCTGTTCCATGTTATTTTAGGGGCCACGTCACATCGCTGTCTGTCCATCCTTCGGGGAAACTTGCACTTTCAGTCGGCACAGACAAAACACTTAGGTAATTCTTTTTCCCCCTAACACTTCTCCCAAAGAGCCATTATTTATTTTTAATTGATTATGTGCTGATCTATCCTTTTAGGACATGGAATCTTGTTAGTGGACGCTCAGCTTTTATTAAAAACATCAAACTGAGTGAGTTTTACTTTGCAACTTTTTAGGCTTATTTTTCATGACAATTTGATTAAATCCATCCACATACTTGTTTCTCATTCCTTTAGACGCACACATAGTCCGGTGGTCTCCAGAGGGCGACAGATACGTGGTTGTGTACAATAATAAAGTTGACGTTTATGACACACAAACGGCTTCAGTGACCGGAACGATGACCAACCCCAAAAGGATTTCCTCCATCAACTTCATAAATGTAAGTTACGATATAAATGTCTGTGTTAATAGAATAATTTTTGAAATATAACTGACCTTGTATCACATGAATTACCGCATTTTGAGGGACTATTTTCTCGCAGATCACTCCGCCGCTGCATTAGCTTACAGCCACGAAGCTAATGCTGCTCAAATATAAGTTATTTTAAATGCAAAATGGTTAAAATTATTCTATCGACACAGACATTTATATCATTAGTCTGGCGTTATAAGTGATTTGCCTCGGGTGCACTGTGGAGTGGGTCAGACTGGTTTTAATGCAGGCTAACTGATACCATAGAAATGCTTTAGCCTTGCCCTAGCCTAGCGCCACTAGACTTTTCAAATATAAGAACCGCATGAATTTAAGAAAAAAATATCTCCAGACATCAACAACACTCTGGATAACTAGGAAATGAGGCTCTATGTCAAAAATCCCGAAATATCCCTTTTAAGTTCCTTGTTTTTATATGAAAACATAAAATGACAGAAAACTTGCAATACATCTTTTCCTCATATTTATTTCACTAATCTGCAGCAAATCGATATATCTAACCTTTCTCCTATTCACCTGCAGTGTCTTATTATTATTATTATTATACTTTGTTTCAGAATTCAGTCCTGGCCGTTGCAGGAGACGATGAGACCGTGCGATTGTGTGACATCGCAAAACAGGAATGGGTTTGTGAATTCAAAGCTCATGAAACGAGGTACATTTGTAACACATTTTAGATGAGGCTTTTACATTAGCCAGTTTGTGTGATGTCTTATCTACGTATGTGGGCATTTTTCAGGGTAAAAGCAGTGGACAGTTTTAACTGGGAGGACCACACGGTGCTGGTGACCGCATCAAATGACGGCTTCATCAAAATGTGGAAACTCCAGCTCAAGGAGGTGTTTATTTTTTCCAAATTATTATATTTTTATGTCCTTTTCGAGCTTTTAGGGGCAGGGATTTTTAGACCCTTTTTATATAGAATTGAAATGTACAATAAATAAGGTATACATGATTCTTTCTTCATGTTTAGGAGCTGGAAAGTCCCACTCTTCTCGGGGAAGTGAACACATTGGCCAGGCTCACCTGTTTAGCCGTTTGGAAACCGACATCAGTGAAAAATACAGAAGAAACTAAAGGGGAAGCAACAACATCTAAAGGTAATACAGTTTGAGACTCTAGTTTTGCAAAAATATCAGAAAGAACCTTTTTGTTAACAGGCAGATCTAGATACACAAAACAATGCAAAGCATCAAAAAGACGAACTCTCATGTACTTTTCCTTCATTTGCAGAAGTGGTCAGTGAGCTGCTGAGGCCAAAGAAAGTGCGTATGGTCGAGGAGGTCATTCTTGAAGACGAGAGCAAACCCCCCAAGAAGAAGAAGAAACAAAGCAACAAATGAACATTAAATAAAACGTTTTATGCAATTCATGCTGCTTCGCTGACTCCACTTCTCTTGCTTAGTAAGTCGTGTAATAAGTGTAGTCATATAAACTGTTGTATCCTGTATGTGTCGTCTTAATTCCTCAGATTAGTGCTCTTTAATTGCAATATAATGGTGGCTTACCACGTGTGAAGCACTTTAAAAACCTGTATCATGAGTTTCTCAAAGTGCCGCACTTTATTCATCATTCACTCGCTCCAAACTCTGTGGTGGTCAGCAACTATTGAAGCCTCAACTGCACAGGGGTATATTGATGGAAGTCACTGAGTGAAACCTGTTGTCCCAAATATTCTGGAAAAGTCATGTGTCTACTTAAATGCCCTGTGCCTGATATTAAGTAATTTGTTTTGTCCTCTTGTAGTATATTGTAAACTGTCAGCTGTTTGTGGAAATACTGCAGGGTTATTGAGGAAAAGGCTGAGAATGAAAGAGCTGTGAAACAAATAATGCAGAATGTTTTATTGCAGTATCGCCCTGTCGGTACTTATTTTCCCGATAATGACCGGCGTTCTATACATGATCCCTTACATAAAAGAGTCAAGATGAGTGCATTCCATTACTCGCTCTTATTCATAACACATCTGGACAGTAATGCTGGTGTTCTGACCGTTTGAGTCGCTCCCCTTGATGTTTTCATATGTTTTTTAGCCGGAGGACGTCAGGTACAGTAAAGCCTACAGTAAACATGAAAGTCCACTCACCTCCGCTTCCTGTGTCAAATCACCTCTTAAAACGACCAGAAATACCTACGATAAGGACACATTTTTGAACCCATGTCACTGTGGGATAGGTGTAAAGCAGAGGAAAATTAAGAATCGTACAAAGGCCATAACTATGTCTTTCCTGCAGGTGGAATACATTTTGGTTTGCCACTTGAATGCCCTATGGCTGTTTTTAAGTAATTTGTTTTGTCCACCTGTAGTATAATGTAAACTCAGCTGTTTGTGGAAATACTGCAGGGTTATTGAGGAAAAGGCTGAGAATGAAAGAGCTGTGAAACAAATAATGCAGAATGTTTTTTTATTGCAGTATCACAGAAGGACTAGACATCACAGATATATTCCAGATGCTCTGTGATCCACTGGGCTCAGTCCTCAGTGGGTCTTCATGTGGCTTTGGAGGGTACTCTTGCGAGCAAAGGTTTTATCACAGACGGTACAAGCGAAGGGTTTCTCACCTGTGTGTGTTCTTCTATGTGCATATAGATTAGATATTTGGGAGAAGGTTTTTTCACAGGTTTGACAGCTGTAAGGTCGCTATCCTGTGTGTGTTCTTCTATGTGCAACTAGACTAGATCTCTGCTTAAAACTTTTCTCACAGGTTTGACAGCTGTAAGGTCGTTCTCCTGTGTGTGTTCTCAGATGTGCCTTAAGGGTTGAGTGCAGTGCAAATTTTGTCTCACAGGTTGGACAGGTGAATGGTTTTTCTCCTGTATGTGTTCTCATGTGTGTATCTAGATTACATTTTTGTGTAAATGCTTTCTCACAGGAGGAACATCTGTACGATTTCTGTCCTGTATGAACCCTAATGTGTCTTTGTAATCTAGATTCAAACCCAAATCCTTTGTTACAAACTGAGCACTGGTGTTTCTTCTTCTGCTCAGCACCGTTAGGTCCTGACTTGTCTTCATTGTGGACAGTGGTCTCTGGTGCAGACTTGTTGTTGGGGGACAGTTTGGTTCTTCTGTCTCTGCCCTGGACTTGATTGTAGTCGTCTCCATCAGCCTCTGCCTCCATCAGCTGCTCAAACGGAGACTCTTCGCTCTTCACACAGACAGCACTGGACTCTGGAACAGGCCTGAAACATGATTTAAAACACACACATTAAACTCTATTGCCAACATTAGTCAGTGAATTTGGCCGTGTTTGAAAGTGTTGGACTTACACTGTCAGCTGCTCTTCCTCCTGAGAGACGCTGTGTTCCTCTGGCTCCTCTTTAATCTGTGGAGTCTGTGTAAAGTCCTGGTTCAGACCCTGGTTCAGCAGGACTCTACCACCCAAAGCCTGGTCCAGGAGCTGCTGTCTCCTCTGATTCTCCTCTTCGGAGCGAGACAGTTCCCCGTCATACTCCGCTGTGGTTCTTTCAAACAGCGCAGATATCTCTTCAGCCACCGCAGCCAGACGCTCGATCACCAAAGCTTTCAACGTTTGGAGTTTAGACATTTTTACAAACCGCTGCAGAGACAACAGAGAAAACAATAACTGTTTAAACCTACTTAGAGATGATACAGATCTAGCTTTTTTTCCCGTCAGCAGATTGCATCGTTCATCGTATTATTAGGGCATAAATATAAAAGAATGAAACTGCTGGTTCCTATATTTAGCAAACAAACAGAGTACATTGGCATGAAACTAGCTTGAACTATAGCTTTATCTAACATCAGGATTAAAGGCAATAACAAAACTAATTCTTCAATGAGCGTTAAACCTATTTAACATACGGGATTAAGTAGACATAGGACTTACCAGGACAATCTCCCTAAGTAATAGAGTCACAGCTAAAATCGTCTGCTTTCAAACAGTAAGAATGCGTTGCCATGGTAACATGCTTTAAAATCAAATAAGCACAAATAAAATGTGGTTTCCATAGACATCAGGAGAGTTCTCCTCTTCAAACATGTACAATACTTGTTATTTAAAGCGCATATGACAAATTAGACACAATTTTTGCCAAAACTTAACAGTTATATTTAAGATTTTGCTCATGATTGTACCCAGCTTTTTATAGTTTCACTTCCTTATTGGACACCGACAGGAAGTGACATACATGAAGGCAAACAATTTTAAACTGTTGCCGTGCAACCATGTTAAGTTAATACGTTTGTAATAATGCTACCGAGCTAAAGTGCAGTCAAAGATTTCATTTTAGAAAACTACTAAAAACTCTTTAATACCACAATCAATATTTCTGAAACTCAACAGAGAGTTACTGAACATACTTATTTATCAGGCCCATTAGCCAAAAATGCTGTATCTACTGCTATAAAAGTAATATTTACCAAAATCAGTACTTCCGGGTTAGCGGGAAAATGCTAACGGCGCAGCAGCTACGCTAAACCCCAGAAGTACCGACTTTAGTAAATAATACTTTTTTAGCAGTAGGTGCGGCATTTTTGGCTAATGAGTCTGATCAATAAGTATGTTCAGTAACTCTCTGTTGAGTTTCAGAAATATTGATGGTTGTTTTTAATGTTTTTTTCTCGCATATTTGCCGGTCTGCCAGGACCCGGAAGCGGAAGTCGTGACGTCACACTTAACAAACACATAATGCCACCGAGCTAAAGTGCAGTCAAAGATTTCATTTTCCTTTGCTTTTTCCATTCTCTCGTGTTTTGTTTTGACAACATTAGCTACATGCAACTGTAGATTTATACACCAACTTCCAACTTGATTTAGCATGCTGCATTATATTTGGGGGAGTTTGACATTTTCCTTAGTACATCAGTACAAACCATAAATTGCACTTGTAACTTGAGTTACTTACATTTTAATGACTAATATATTACCACATTTTGTATAAGTAATATGTTATATTCCTTAGTTACTAAAAAAAACAGTAATATATTTTTGTAACACGTTACTTTTGTAATGCATTTGTAACACTGGTAGGCTTCATAACATCCAGCTAAAAGGCATAAAAATGTATTATCAATACTCTGTCGTGCTGAAAGGTTAACGGTTATCTCATCTCTGGAACTTGGGTATCAAAATTATTTCCCAGTTTCCCTGAGGAAGATAAGAGATGAGGTGGTGTTCATGTGCAATTTTCCACTCAGCAAGTGGTATTTACCATAACTACGTGACCTCATGAAGGCAGCATCAAAACAGCCACTGAAGATCCAAAGATTTTTCACAGATGCAGCTCAAAACACAACTCCAGGTATGTTTTTGATGAGAGAACCACTTTGTAACATAAAAAAAAAAAGTTCTAGTGCAGTACATTTCAAAAATCCCCGATTAAAATGACTAATGCTTACAGTGGGATTCACTTTAACCTTTGAAATGTGTGTCATGTCAAGGAAACCTTAGGGAAAAATGAAAGAAAAGAGACTCCAGCTGCCGTTTGGAAATGTTGCTTTCTGTAGGCGCAAAAAGATGACCCTTTAGGGCAACTTCCACTTTTATATGTGCGTTTGTGATTACATTTTTACAAAAGAGTCAAGATGAGTGTATTCCATTACTCGCTCTTATTCATAACACATCTGGACAGTAATGCTGGTGTTCTGACCGTTTGAGTCGCTCCCCTTGATGTTTTCATATGTTTTTTAGCCGGAGGACGTCAGGTACAGTAAAGCCTAAACATGAGAGTCCACTCACCTCCGCTTCCTGTGTCAAATCACCTCTTAAAACGACCAGAAATACCTACGATAAGGACACATTTTTGAACCCATGTCACTGTGGGATAGGTGTAAAGCAGAGGAAAATTAAGAATCGTACAACGGCCATAACTATGTCTTTCCTGCAGGTGGAATACATTTTGATTTGCCACTTAAATGCCCTATGGCTGTTTTTAAGTAATTTGTTTTGTCCACCTGTAGTATAATGTAAACTCAGCTGTTTGTGGAAATACTGCAGGGTTATTGAGGAAAGGCTGAGAATAAAAGAGCTGTGAAACAAATAATGCAGAATGTTTTTTATTGCAGTATCACAGAAGGACTAGACATCACAGATATATTCCAGATGCTCTGTGATCCACTGGGCTCAGTCCTCAGTGAGTCTTCATGTGGCTTTGGAGGGTACTCTTGCGAGCAAAAGTTTATCACAGACGGTACAAGCGAAAGGTTTCTCACCTGTGTGTGTTCTTCTATGTGCATATAGATTTGATATTTTGTTGAAGGTTTTCTCACAGGTTTGACAGCTGTAAGGCCGCTCTCCTGTGTGTGTTCTTCTATGTGCAACTAGACTAGATCTCTGCTTAAAACTTTTCTCACAGGTTTGACAGCTGTAAGGTCGTTCTCCTGTGTGTGTTCTCAGATGTGCCTTAAGGGTTGAGTGCAGTGCAAATTTTGTCTCACAGGTTGGACAGGTGAATGGTTTTTCTCCTGTATGTGTTCTCATGTGTCTATCTAGATGACATTCTTGTGTAAATGCTTTCTCACAGGAGGAACATCTGTACGGTTTCTCTCCTGTATGAACCCTAATGTGTCTTTGTAATCCAGATTCAGACCCAAATCTTTTGTTACAAACTGAGCACTGGTGTTTCTTCTGCTCAGCGCCGTCAGGTCCTGACTTGTCTTCATTGTGGACAGTGGTCTCTGGTGCAGACTTGTTGTTGGGGGACAGTTTGGTTCTTCTGTCTCTGCTCTGGACTTGGTTGTAGTCGTCTCCATCAGCCTCTGCCTCCATCAGCTGCTCAAACTGAGACTCTTCGCTCTTCACACAGACAGCACTGGACTCTGGAACAGGCCTGAAACATGATTTAAAACACACACATTAAACTCTGTTGCCAACATTAGTCAGTGAATTTGGCCCTGTTTGAAAGTGTTGGACTTACACTGGCAGCTGCTCTCCCTCCTGAGAGACGCTGTGTTCCTCTGGCTCCTCTTTAATCTGTGGAGTCTGTGTAAAGTCCTGGTTCAGCAGGACTCTACCACCCAGAGCCTGGTCCAGGAGCTGCTGTCTCCTCTGATTCTCCTCTTCGGAGCGAGACAGTTCCCCGTCATACTCCGCTGTGGTTCTTTCAAACAGCGCAGATATCTCTTCAGCCGCCGCAGCCAGACGCTCGATCATCAAAGCTCTCAGCATTTTGAGTTTAGACATTTTTACAAACTCACAAATCGCTTCAGTCCTGAACAGAGACATGTTTCTATTGTCAGCAGATTGCATTGTTCACTGTATTGTTAGGGCATAAATATAAGGGGGAAAGAAACTGCTGGTCCCTAAATTTAGCAAACAAACATCAGAATACATTAGCATGAAACTAGCTTGAATGCTAACTGTATCTAACATCAGGATTAAGGGCAATAATAACAAAACTAAGTCTTCAATAAGCGTTAAAACAAACCTATTTAACATATGGGATTAGTTAAACAGGACTTACCAAGACAATCTTCCAAAGTAATAAAGTCACAGCTAAAATCGTCGGCTTTCAAACAGTAGAGTGCGTTGCCATGCTAACATGATTTAAAATCAAATAAGCACAAATAAAATGTGGTTTCCATAGACATCAGGAGAGTTCTCCTCTTCAAACATGTACAATACTTGTTATTTAAAGCGCATATGACACATTAGCTGAAGATTCCCGAATATTGTCCAGTTTTCTGTTGGAAAATCCTGTCACCCTATCCATAGATAAACACAGCAACAACTTTATCTGAATCTCCTGCTGAAATAACAACAGGTAAAAGGCCAAAACCTGTTTTAGACTGAATAAGACTATATATCTCCCCATTTCCCCAGACAAAATGAAGATATTTGTATTTTTAAAAAGTCTTCATTGTGTATGGAAAAAGTAATTTGATAATTAATGTTAGAAAAGACTTACTAAAGAAAATCTGGAATAAAACTAATATTTCTGTGTGATCAGATGTTTAAAAAGAGCCTTGTAGTCGACTCTACAGCAGGATAAAATCAGCTAAATCCCATTGTAGTGAATACGACTAAAGTTCCATTGGACCCGGAAGTAGACTGCTCTGGAACTTTACCTTTATCAATGTCACTTCCTGTCAGCGGCTTAAAAATTCAAATAAAAATAACTTTTCTGCCCAAAATTTCTTCATAAAAATTGCTGCTTCACTTAGGCTACATTAATATAAAGAATTTATAACTATTCCAAGGCTAGTTTTGAAGCAAATTTTCGAGTAAGTGAATCTGTAAAGTGCGCCTGCCTGTTGTGAAATGTGCTCATTCTCACCACTCAACGGTAGAGGGCGCCAATTTGCAATAACAAACCTGCGAAATCGAGAAGAAGGAACACGGAAGAAAAACAAAACTCCCTTAAAAAAAACTACAAAAACAGGTACAAATAGGTAATGATTAAAATAACTTAATATAGACAATGGATGTTCGCACGCCATACTTGTTATTTATCATATAATGTGCTGTTTCTCGTTTTTTTAGCCAGGTGAAGTCTTTGAAGCATGGCTGTAGACAGGATTGGATTGTGTTATGCTGCTTTAGTGACTGCGGGAGGAATCATTGGTTTCATAAAAGCGGGTACAATAACATTTATACATTTTTATCCACTGTTGCTCGCCTCTGACCCACAATGATCTGAAGAGTTAATTCCTGAAGCTCAAGAGGTGTGAATATTTACTCAAGTAAGAGAAAAAAGTACTTGCATTTGACTTGTGTAGTGTGAGTACTGATACTGTCAATGGTACTGAGTAACTGGGCGTAAAGTTTGATTCGTGTTTCAGTAGTGACATAAATTATGAGGAATAAAATATGAAATAATGTAAAAGTTTAAAGAAAATCCCATAAAAATGTACAATGAAATCTTTATGAAATATTAAGTAACAATTCACAAATACATAGATTTTACTCATCAAAATGAAGATTTGTCACTTAAGGATTTACTCACAGTGGCACGAGTTTGAGTTTTTTTAGTAAGAGTACAGATACTTCATTGTAATATTACTCAAGTAGACGTAAAAAGTACTGTTTGAAAAAAAAAATACTTGAAAATGTTACTTAAATATATGAAGTACTACCCACTTCTGAGTACAAGTTAAAAGTGGTGACCCAAATAAATACTCAAAAGTAAAAAAAAAGTGCTTGAGAAAATGTTGCTTGAGCACTGAATAACTGTTTGAGTGCAAACGTATGATTTATGTTTCAGTTGTGACATAAATTATAGGAAACAAAACTTGTAATAATGTGAAAATCCTAATATTTCCAAATAAACTCTCTCTCTCTCTCCTATGAAGAAAAAGGAGCACTAAACACAAACTACATATATTTTAGGTTATTATGTTACTCAAGTTGAAGTAAAAAGTACTGAGGTTCTTCAAAAAGTTACTCAAGTACTTGTGTAAATGTAACTAAGTACTTCTTGCCTCTCCTGAAGCTTTAGTCAGGCCTGCCTAAAAGTTACTAATATTGCCAAAAAATGGCCTCCACAAATGTACAGTATACTTAGCTCATTTGAAACTTACCAATAGCACTTAAATTATGACGGACTGACCATAGCAAACAATATAAGTGGAAAATACAAGATCACAGATAAATACACGGACTAAAATTAAATTGAAAGTTTTTCATGAGACTAAAACTATGACTAAAATGTCCAGATATTTTAGTCGACTAAAATAAGGCTAAATAAAAATAAAAAGGAGAGACTAAAATCATCCAAACTTCTATTGACCGTCTGAAAGAGCCTCATATCATGTAAATTCACTGCCAAAGGAACAGCTCTGAGCTTTGTTCATGTAGGAGCCGCTCCATGAAGCAGAGGACCTGATTAAATATGATTATAATGAATATTATAAATGCAAAGTCGACTAAATTTGTCTTTAATTTAGTCGACTAAATTTACTTGCAATTAGTCGACTAAAACTAGACTAAAATTGAAGATATTTTTTGACTAAATCTCGACTAAAATTGAATTACATTTTTGTCAAAAGACTAAGACTAAAACTAAATTAAAATATGTTGTCAAAATTAACACTGCTTCCTATTTCCTTTAGGCAGTACCACGTCTCTTGCTGCTGGACTCCTCTTTGGTTTATTGGCTGCCTTGGGTGCATATCTCAACAATACATGGCTTTCTTTAGGTAAGTATTTCACTCGTTGACTCAATTGACCCTCCCATTTCTAAAAAAGTACGGTAACTGTGCCCTCATTGTGTCACAGGCGCCTCTGGGACATTATCCGTGGTGATGGGACAACGGTTTCTCAATTCTTTTAAGTTCATGCCGGCTGGTTTGATGCTGATAATGAGGTCATTTATAATCAGGCTTTGACAAGTTCATTTTGGCTTCAGCTGTAATTTTGTGTTGTGTTTCAGTGTTTTGATGGTGCTGAAGACGATTTCCACGATGACCAAAAGGACACGTCAGTCTTGACAGTCATTTGCTGTGAACTCTTTTATATGTCATTCCATTCACAGTTGTATAATGCTTTATATTTTTTATCGACTAGCTGCCAAATCAAGTGTTTATATATTTCTACTGATTTAAGAGCCAATTTGACCAATATTGTGTGAAACTGGACTTTTATGTTTAGATATAAATGGTTGCTTACTTTTTTATATTTTGAACAAATTATCAAATAAAAATACTTTTGTTCACGCTTAAAATGTAAAGAAATATGACTGTACTGTCCAAAAATAAACATGTCTACTCCATTATGAAACATTTCTTTATTAAACAGTCCATGTTTACAAAATGCTGACATGTCTTGACATTTATAAGGACAGGGACATGGGAATAGCCTCACGATGTCCGCTGGGATCTGTGCAGCGTGCTCAAACTACACGTCCTCGCTTTGTTTCTTGGCAAAAGTGCAAAAAGTTTGTTTTCCTTCAACAGCAGCAGGAATAGGACTCTAGAGTGGACATTTCTGTGGTAACCCAGGGTGATTGGCGGCCATGTTTGGACTGCAAGTTTGCAAACAGGGAGGTTGAACTGATAATATACTTGTGCTACATATATTCTACTAAATATGTTTTATCTGTTTGACGTTTGCTGTATTTGTCTGATCTAACGTCCAGTTTAACCCAAACTTTTGTTGAAAAAAAGAAAAACCTTTAAGCAGCACTGTGTAACTTTTCCACCAATAAATAGAATAAAATACAAGCATTTATAAAATTACATTTATAACTCTGAAAAATGCCTAAAAAGTGAACAAATGTGTCTTCACTCTGAGTGGCTCACCTCTCCTAAGACCTGACTGTTACTTTATAGGGAGCGGGACGTCCCCTGCTCGTCTCCATGGAGATGCTGACTAATGCAGCCAAATATGAGATTTAAAAAGGTTAACTCCTCATCCAAATCCATTCTTGATTACCCACTGCAACAATGGCATTGTCTGTGTCGAGCTGGCCATTAGGAGCATGTTTTTATATGTGTCAACAGCAGAATCCATAATGTTATGCAATGTGAATTAAATTGTGAATTATTATTTTTAAATGTAGATGGTAGCACATCAGTGTTTCATAAATAACTATCCACTCAGTATCTGTCTGAGTATCTCTAAGATACTCAGTATCTCAGGATAGTAATTTATGAAACATTGATCATCCATCCATCCATTTTCTTCCACTTGTCTGTTGCCGGGTTGTGGGGCAGCTGTTGAAGCTGCCCAAGTCACATTGCACCAGACATTGATCATACTTTTTTTTTCATCGGTCATTTTTTGGGGTTTAGCACTCAGAAGATTTGAAGATGTGCAACACCCCTAGTGTCCAGATGGAAAATACCTACTTCGCTAAATCTGGTACAAATCATCTCTTCTTTTGTAAAGACTGATGATTTTGTACATTGTCCCTGTTTCAATAAACAATAAACTAACAATAAACCAGCTCTATACAATCTTGTGGAAAAAAAAAAAATTTGTGGAAGGGCAACAAGCCTAAAAATCTCCAAGGGCCAATAGCCTGGCTAACGCCAGACTGCTGTGTGCGCTCGAATCCTTTCGAACTTCACAACAGTCTGGGGACCATGGCCGACATTTTTCCATGGATTTGGGCACCAATCACAGAACGAGGAGGGACGGTAAGACGATGACGCGCTATTTGACATACGGAAGCTTGTAGTTTGTTTAGGGATTAAAAAAATAAACAAATATTTACGGATCCAACATGACAGCAGCAGACGCGATGGCATCTTTCGATCAAGCTTTAGAACATGTTCTAAATAGTTTAGCTCAAAAGTTTACAGCAGGTACGTCATACGTCATCTGATACCATGATACGATTGGCTATGGCTACGTGCAGACGCATGAGAGACATTCGTAGCGCCCAATAAACGGCTCTGGACAATCGTAAACCACACCTCTCCTACGAGAAAATGAATTGGTGGTCCCCAGACTAAATATCACTTGTGATTTTAGTCTGGCGTTAGCCAGGCTAAAGGGCCAATGAAAAAATAAAATAAAAATGTACTTACCACAAATTGCTTTAAAACTGAAAAGCACTTTTCAAAATGACTATAACAAATACATTTATTATTATTAAAACTAATTTGTGTAAAATAACTAAGTTGATTAATAATCGTTTGCCATTGTTGTAACTATAAACAAGAGCTATTAGGGTTGATGTTCTTCAGGCTACGTAGTTGCATCGAAATGCAGGAAAGTTCTCTGTTTTTCATTTTATTCTCTTCATGTAATTTCACGTTCCTTAACATTAATCTTGGCCTCATCCGACTGTCCTAACATGGAGGCCTTAATAGAGGTTTTATTGTCCACTCTTCTGTGCTTTTGAGTCATCTCTATGTGCTACCGGAAACCTCCATATTTGGCCATCCAATCCACTCTCCCGTGCACCGGGGCGAGATTTGAGTTTCGACCAAAAGTAGTCTTCACAGTCCTGGTAGATCTTGGTGTTTCGTTGCAGAATGATCTGTTGCTCCATCTATTCTCATCTGGAGAAATTAAGAGAAAAAACATGTTTAAACTTTGTAACAATAATGAATTTTTAAAAAGTAAATGATTGTACTGTTACCGTCATGTGATGTGAAAAGCTTGTTTGAATTGTCCCTCTTAGAAGTTTTTGGATTCATGTCTTTTCTCAAGTTGGCAGCAGTGGACAGGTCAACTACAAGAAACAAAAAGCAAAACAATGTTTGAGCCACTGTGGACACCAGGGGGCAGTGTACTACCAGCTCTGAATTAAATAAGATCCAGTTTCGGGGTCTGGAAGGTAGACAAAACTTCAAAATAGAAATAAAAACTTTATACTATATTGCATTATAAGGGTTTATCTACTGGTAACTTCTATAATTCGTAAAGTGGATTTATATTCTTATTGGAAAGGCTGGTAAAGCAACAGCAGAATGCATTATTTGCTATAAAGACTATTTCAATGTAAATCGAGAGTTACGTCTGTAACTAAGGTTACGTGACTTCGTTGGTATTTAGGAATGAATGACATTTTTTTGCCCATTTATGCTGCTATATTCTACTAATATTATACTGGCAATGTTTCTACTCACTGGCAGATGCAACTATCGGGGCCAGAGTGTTCTTCTGTCTGTCTAGCAAAGACGATGAGTAATACCCACTGTTGTAAAAGGGGCTGATGAAGGAATCTGAAATTAGACAATTATATACATTAAAAATAAGATAAGTAGCTGTACTGGGGCAAAATCTGGCAAGCCAGCAGTTCTGTACTACAAGCAATACGATGGGATTGTGACAGGGTCAATTATCAAGGCAGGTGCTAAATACCGAGTGCAGCTGAAAAATAAATATTTTATGAGCATGTTGCACCTAATTTAGCATTTGAAATAGCCTGCATTACAGTAGTAGGGCCCCAAATCAGATATGTAAATGAAAGAATGCTGTGTGAGTAAAAATGCACATTGTGACTCAATGGCTGCATGTGTGGTCAGCATGGCGCCTTTACTTTCGATCACAGTGGCTTCTACAACGCTCCAGGATAAATTGTTTTGTAGGTTTTCTGGTGAGAGGCTCCGTCAGCCGTGACATTAGACCCTGAAGCCACTGTGACGGAAAGTAAAGGTGCCACGCAACTGTAACAAGGTTATTTTGTTTATTGAATTTCATCAAAATGTATCTGATTATTAAAATCATAATCAGCTTTAAAGTGCATATGACAGATTTTAATGCTCTTGAAAATATGACTTATTTAGATGGATTACATCAGTTGCAAGTTCATCAGTTGCATAGTTATGATTTTTTTCAGTGAAGCAGCAATTTTAATGAAGAAATGTTGGGCAGAAAAGTTATTTTTATTTGAATTTTTAAGCTGCTGACTAAGGGTGTCCATGGTTAACCGATTAACCGATTAACCGTTAAAAATCGCGTAACCGAGTAAAAGCATTTTGCTCGGTTAACTGGCGTGTATAATTTGATAATTTGCCGTGCCATCTAAAATACCTGTAATTCATTTTGCACCACCAGAGACCGCCAGAGCGCTCCCAAACATTTTGTTCACGAGAAGCCGTCATCGCACATGGCTAGCTAGTTTAACTTTCAATATAAAGCGGGCCATAAACAGCACAACGTGGGAGCGCTTTACAACCGAGAATGACGGATCAAAATGCAAGTACTGCATTGCAGTGCTTAGATATACTTCAACTTCGTTGTTGTACCATCTCACAGCCATAGGCCGTTAAAAAGAATTGGATCGATTTGATGGTCACGTTTCTGAAAAAGAAAGGGGTGGATGCTACTGACCAAGCAGAGGAGATCGTGAACAAATTAATAGGAAGAGCATTGGAACTAATGTGATCAAGCACCTGACCCATAAGTTCAAAAAGTCTGACAAATATTGGAAAATGATATCTGAAAAAACTGCATGAAAACTGATGACCGTGATGATTTCCTGTGTATGCTTGCTGGTATTCAGCGATGGCAAGGTGAAATTATTCCACATGTAGTGGGTACTGTGAAACTCAACCACGCTGTGACTCTACAGATGTGTCACCATGTCTTGCAATTAAGAGCTCCAAGCCAGCAGCACACCATTCATCAACTCAAATTGCCATGAGCTCGATAATGACCAGTTGCCAACATCTGATATTACAAAAGCCCTGAAGGAAAGTGCTTTAAATGAACTGGATTTGGAGTCTTGTGAGGTATCAGATCACTGCAAGAAAGAAATGTCCAAACTTGTACTGAACTATGCTGATGTAGAAGCAGAGCAGAAGCAGAAACATCAGCTCTTATGCAGTGTCATACAGAATGGGACACAGCCACAAGGATCAGGTCCACAGTGTTGGTAGATCATGTGCAAACTATAATGTCTCATGGCCAGGATACCCTGCCATCAATGTCTAAGCAAGAGCTCAGAGACAAGCAACAACATGACCCTGACCTGGTTCGAGTTGTATTTTATGTTGAGCGTTGTCGCAGACCATCCAGACGAGAGAGGCCAAATGAAACAACAGAGACATTGAGGTTACTGAGTTAGCAGTTGTGGATGGAATTCTATATCGTGTGTCCAGGGACATCATTACAAGAAGAAAACAACATCAGTACATTGTCCCGTTATCATTAAGAGCTGTTGCACTATCTGGTTGTCATGATGAGGATGGGCACCAGGCTCAGGAAAGAACCCTCTCACTCATGAAACAAAGGTTTCACTGGAGCACTATGGAGTGTGAAGTCAGGGATTATTGTGAAGCACTGTGCCAGGTGTGTCATGGCTAAAACATCAGAGCCCGATGGTCGTGCACCACTTGAGAGCATTAAAACAACAGCTCCACTAGAGTTAGTCTGTATAGACTTTTGGACAGCTGAGGACTTCAAAAAACGCCCAGTGGACGTCTTAATTTTCACACACCACTTCACGAGGCTGTCACATGCTTTTCTCTATCCAGATCAGACAGCTAAAAATGTTGCTTGGAAGCTGTGGGACAACTTCTTCTGTTTTTATGGGTTCCCTGAGCGAATACACTCTGATCAAGGTGCTAATTTTGAGAGTGAGTTAATCTCAGCCCTTCTCCAAGTGTCAGGGGTCAAGAAATCTCGCACCACTGCTTACCATCCGATGGGAAATGGTTTTGCTGAGCGCTTCAATAGAACTCTTGGCAATATGATCAGAACACTCTCGCCACGGGCAAAACAGGCTTGGCCTCAAATGCTGCACACTTTAACATTCATGTACAACAGCACTGCTCATGAGACCACAGCGTTCCCACCGTTCTATCTAATGTTTGGCAGAGTCCCTCGCCTCCCAGTGGATGTACTGTTCAGGTCAGTCTTAAGAGAAGATGGTGAAGTCTCATTCCCTCAATATGTGGAGGAGTTAAAACGTGATCTGAAAGAGGCCATGGCATTGGCAGAGACAGGGTTCTTGTTGCAAACAAGGGAGAAAGAGGTCGCCACAAGTTAGCTGACCGTTGGGGAGATGTGGTTTACACTGTAGTGAGCAGTAACCCTAAAACTCACACCTTTGAGATTCAAGATCCCATCTCAGGACAAAACAAAGTGGTCCATCGCAACCTCTTGCTCTGTGTCAATTTCCTACCAGTCCTTCCTGAAGCCAATGAAAGTGCATCTTTTGTGTCCTCATGTGCCTCAGACAATGAAATGGGTCTCTAACCTGCCAGTTGATCACATCTCTCATACTGAACACTGGATTGTATCAGCTGATATAGAAGCCCTCTCAAATTTCCCTGTCCCTGATTCTGACTTGACTGTCCAGAGCACTGACGAAACCGAAACACAGAGGACAATACTCTGACATTTCAAACACAGTCTTAAGATCCAGGGCGGGACACATTCTTAGACCTGTCAATAGATACACAAGCAAAATTAATAACCAGTCAGTTAATGTTGAAAGGTCTATTATTAAAACTTGGGTTTAGTCTTCAGTAGTTTATAAGACAACCATTTTTGTCTTTTACTACATTAATAACTGAGCTCTGAGGCATTGTTCATTCTTTCCTAGCAATTTGTGGTGCTGAAGCTTTAGCCACAGCGGCTCTGGGAATGACTGTTCAGTGCAAGTGCGTAACTTTGTGTCATTTCCAAATTATACCAAAAGAACACCTTATTTTGGATCTACCTTTGTTGTTGCCAAAGTCCTGTCCCTTGGATTTACAAGGCAAGTTTCCAAACTGGTTCTTGTTGCCCTTCTGTCTGTCTGTACAGGTGCTCTTTGAATTCATACCTAAAATAATGTTGACAGAAGTAAACAACATTAAGTGTTACAACAAAACATGCTTTTCTTTGAAACATTTACATTTCTTAAAGGCAAAAAGGCCCCTATTCAATTCATACAGTACATTTGTTTGGAAAAGAGGCTCCTCTCCCTGTTTTTTTTGTGAAAGAAAGAGTTACTTTGGACAGTACTAAACTAAGTGAGGGTAGCTGATAGTTTTTAGCGCACAGAGCTTTGTCTCACCTGGCAGGTATCTGGACTGGCGGAGGTAGTGCTGCTTTGCTGACGTCGCCGTTGATTCTTGTCTGTTCTGTGCAGAGTTGGCCTGTTGCTTTAAAGATGCATTTGATATTCTGTGTATAAGCGATAGTACGAAATCACTCGCATGTTAAAACATTCCAGGTTATAAGTTGTTTGTAGGGGAGGATATCTTACTGTCTGTCCAGCGTCCTGTCCCTGCTGGAGTTCATGGTGGGTTTTTTGGAGATGGAAACTCCAGCCTCAGTGTCCTCTGTGTGATCGAAGCTGTCCATAGATTTAGAGGAAGTCTGGCCCCATCTTTTACGACCTGATCGGACACTGGGGGCGCTGTTCTCTGCTCCGGAGGGAACTGCCTTTGGGGGCTATTAACAAGAATGAATGCAACAATTAAAAAATTAGTAAATATTTAAAGAGCAAAATTGATAAATTTGCTACATTTTACACATAAATCCTTTATCAACCTTTACCAACATTTAGCACACCCTTAACAGTTGGCATTATTTTTTTAGCTCACTGGTTATTGTAGCTTGGCTTTTTCGATTCACATAATTACAACCCATTACGTTTTTAACTTGCCAGAGCTGATTATTAATTCGTTGGATAAGTGGCATTTTATACAAATACCAATACAAGTACCAAGTAAATTACGTAGTTTTTCTTTCAAGGTTTATTATCAAAGTAACCTCAATTTTAATCTATCTACATAAAATCCCAAACTATGCCAGCCTTTTAGAGTAATGGGATGATATTTCTTTTTACTAGGGTGGCCCAGTGGAGGTACTAATTGTGCCTGGCAGGCATCAGGGCTACGTCTTTAAGGCTAATTAAATGTTAAATTTAGAATTGAACACATAACTTTGTGGTATACATATGTGTGCTTAATCCTGTGTATTTGAATAGCAATATCCTCATTTATGGTTTGGTTGTATACTCTAAACATCGAATTGAACTTGTGTTTGAATCCCAATATACTGCTTCAGCTCCTCCGCGTGGGATGTTTTCCCCTGTGACCATCTCCCAAACACGCCCCTGTAGCATTGATACATGGCTTGACGCCATGTATCAAACATCGCAGCAGCTGACTCCACTTAAGGCCCAAAGTAACATCGCTAGGCGACCTTTGAAACAGCGAGTTAACTTTGTCCCACAGAAGCAGAAACGAGCTCTACACCTCCCACGCCTCCTAGCCAATGGGACAAGGAAAGCCCTTCTTTTGGTCCTCATGGCCGGGAGCTGACATTGTTGCAATACCACCCCCTGGTGGCCAGGGGCAACTCCAAAAGAAACTTTGCAAAAAGGATTCCAATGGACACTTTGCACCTCCAAAACACTGCTTAAAAGTCTGGCTCCAAAGAGTTAAATCTTTTCTGAAAAATGCTGTGTCCCATGTGACAAGGCTGGACTGCATATCACCCTCACCTGCACCATGTCAACACAAACACGTACAGGGATCGCAAATGTTTGAAGCAGCAGAAGCCGCAACAGTTAGCGGGCTAACACAGTCAGAGTTTAGCATAGCAGGGTTCACTACTGACACTTACTGACAAAAATTCAAAAAGAATAGCTCAGGGCAGCTTTAAAGGGACTAGATGCAGGCTGGTCATTTTTATGCTCACTACTGCCACTCAGGTCTTACACGTAACTGCAGTCTCTACTATATTAAGCTCTTGTATGACGGTACTTCGGACCCGAATTAAGACCTTTTTGAGTGACAGTGCAGGATTTTAGAGGCAGTTGTGGTGAAAAGGTCTGGGCTCATTCTACACATTAGGACATTACTAGAACATGTAGGGGAGGAAAATATTTCATATTAACATTTTTAAACTCCGTATAGTCCTTTAAGTATAGGAATGCAAGAATTAATATTGCCACTGCCACCACTTACCTGTCGCTTGTTTGTGACCAGGCTGAGCGGCTCCTCCAGCGGTTCAATGGGACACACTGCTTTGTTGGTTTCTTGTTGTGGTTGTATCGTCTGCAGAGGCTGGAGATCAGGGCCGCACTCTTCCGTCTCTGCATGAGATTCGATTGGATTAAAGGTGCCTGGGTCAGTCTTGCAGAGAGACAGAGGTTCCTCCAACAACTTTGCCTGGACTTTAGCATTTGAAACTCCGACGTGGAAGTACGGGTATCGAAGAGCCTGCAACACGAGAAGAAGGAACTCTGAGTGCTCGATAATCAAATACAGTGGTTTCTAAACTTTTTTAGTCGCACCTGCGCAGCGCTGGGCCTCTTCTCAGGGTCCCACTGCAGCATGTCCCTCATCAGGTTAACGGCCTCTTCACTGGCGTTCGGAATCAGGCAACGGAGGCTTGTAGGGACACACTTGGGGAAGCGGAAATTCATGGAGGAGGCCAAGTTATAGCCTACAGGCCAATCAGACTGAAATGGAACAGTTTATGCAACAAATGTTATTCAGGAGATATACACAAAGCAAATACAATGTTTAATGCTTCTGCAGTTCCAACGAGTAAAAATGTATTGATTTCTTCTGGCAATGATTGGATTTGGAGCTCGTCGAAACCTAACCACTACTAGGCAATTGTACAGTGCAGAAAAGGCAGTTTGAGTGCTGAAATGTTCTGCCCTGTACTGTTGTACGCTGAAATAAATCTAACAAAACACAAATAATGTGAAAATATGGTTAAAAGCTCTAGCTCACCTTTTCAGCGTCCCCAGCACCTGGCAGATTTTGAAGATCTCGTCTACTTCGCTGTTTCCGGGGAACAGCGGCCTGAGCGTGTAAAGTTCGGCCATAATGCAGCCCATGGCCCATATGTCCACGGGGGAGCTATAGGAGGTGGATCTGAGCAGCACCTCAGGAGCTCGGTACCTGCGGGGAAGACAGAAGTACGAAACATATTTGTAGGAGCTTATAATGTTCTCATCTCAGTGTGGGAACTGGAGACTAAACATCACGCTAAACTCTATCCATAATGAACACATTATATTACCTAAATGATTGCCTCCTCAGCGATAATTATAACCATTGTGATTTTGATTCAGTTATTATTAACTGTGGAGCCCTACACTATAGCGGGATGTGAGTGTGAGTATCATGTTTGCATCCCAGGAGATCTTTCAGATTTTTTGCTACTTGGTTTGAGTATGGGGTTTGGTTAGAGTTCAGGCTTGGATTATTTAACTTCCACTTGTTGCCAATGGATAGACTAAGAAAGTACTACTCTGTTAAACGTCAGTATTCATTAATCAAGTAATTTCTGTCCATCGTTTTGCTGTGTACAAGTTAAGCAGTAACACAGATCATTCTTACCATCTCGTGGCCACGTAGTCAGTGTAGGGAGGCTGTGAGCGTATTTCACGAGCCAATCCAAAGTCTGCGATTTTTACCAGCTCTGGGCCCATGCAGAGCAGGTTTTCTGGCTTCATGTCGCGGTGGAAATAACCTGGAATAAGCGCATTTTTAAGATTCCTTTATTGCAGAATATACAGTAAACACACACATTTTTCAACAGGACGATGCACATAAAAATAAGGGGCAATATATATTTCTGAACCAAATAAATATCAAACTGCTGTGCTTTGTAAATATAGCGTTTAAATCAGTGGTTCTCAGGTGGCGGTGGCCAGGGCAGAACTATAAAGTAGGGTGCCTTTGCCAAAAATGACTGTCAATAAGCAGTTTTAATAGTTTTTGATTGTTGGCCTTTTGATCCATGCTTGAATCAACAATATACTGTAAAGAAAGATTGTGTTTTGATATTAAATATGTATGAAAACTTTTCTGTGTGTGTTTGACAAATGTGCTCTTTGGTGTTTAGGGAGCAAAAACTTATAAGAGAATAGAAAAACCAAGAAACTCTTCCTCCATCAACATTCTCTAATTACATCTTCTCTAAAAAACCCTTTATTTCAAGGGGTTAATTGATATTAAAAAGCCTTTAAAACATTGTGTAGTTGGTGTTTCCTTATACCTCTTCATAGATTCTCCCTGAAATATTTGCCTCCTGATCAATTTCATTGAACAAATGTATATGCTAAATGGTCCACCTAATTAGGCACTCAAAGCACTTTACAGAAAGGAACCACTCACACATTCACTCACGACACACAAGATTAGGATGTGGATTCAAACCACCAACCTTCTGATCATGAGACCTGCTCTACCATCTGTGCCACTGCCGCCCAATAACAAATAAAGTACTCGCTCATGTTTTTACTTTAAATTATATCTTTTTGCTTGAAGGTGGGTCTTGGAGACCACCATTTGAGAACCACTGACATAAATCATAAATTAAAAATAATGAACCTTTTTCATTTATTTACTTGGACCTGGATCATTTGCCATTTCCTTAAAAAGTTGTTAAAACAAGTCAAATCATTTGGAGTATATTGTTGTATTCATATTACATATGGCCTCTTACTGAAGTGAACACAGAGAAATTAGAAGAGAGGAAAGAGTCTCACCGTGTTTGTGCACAAAAGCCAAACCAGTCAACACCTGAAACATTATGTTTCTGATCTCGTATTCAGAAAACATTTTTTCTCTCTGCAGCAGCAAGAAGGGACAGAAAGAAGACAGAAAAGAAAAGAAAGAAAAAGAAAAAAATGGAGATAAAAGATGAAGCAATGCCTTGTTTTTTTAAACTACCCTGTAGATTAACGCATTGCTCTCCATAAGACACAGGAGGTTAAAATGGCGAAAGGAAAGCTAGAAGAATTTAGACAGTCTTAAATCGTTTTAAACTCCTGGCTGGTGTCACCTACCATTTCTATGAATGTAGGAAAGTCCCTGTAATATTTGAAATGCAATGTTTCTGACGACTGATTCAGGGAACAACTTGATTCTGTAAAAACCAACACCAAAACATCACAACTCTTTCTTTTCAATCAAAAGTTAATTAAACCATGAATCTAATCATGGTATTATTCATTGCCTCAAAAACTGAATTTGAACCATTAGAGCTTGGCAGGACTAAAGAGGTACAAAATATCAGTATTTTCCAAAATTCGGATGCATTTCTTGCTGTTGTATATTTCATACCTTTCTTTCATGAGCTGATAAAGGTTTTCCTTCATGTATTCAAACACAAAGTAGAGTTGGTCATTTTCTCGAATCACCTCCTTCAGCTTGACCACATTGGTGTGATTCAGCTTCTTCAGAGACTGCAACATGAAATTCATAGATATTTAACACATAATAAACATTGAAAAGAGCTCTCCTGAGGCAAATCTCTTCTTACCTTCACCTCTCTGAGATTTACACACTCTTCCCAAGAGAAAAACTTCCTCTTCATTCTGCAGGGAAGAGAAGGTATTAGCGTAAATTGTATAATTAGAAAGACCGCCAGAAGAAATGCCTTATATGTTTACACAGCCAACTATCTGTTAGAGAAAACTCAGCAATCAATGTGCTGCAATGAATTCCAACAGGCTTATAGGTTAAACAGGAACTCCGTAGGGCAGGCAATGTCAGGCCCCCAAGATGATTTTGAGAAATATTATGCAAAATAGGGATCAAATACCTGTTTAAGTATGAGTGTAATACTGTCAGCCCACTACAAAACGTAATTGACTGATTGATTGATTGGATTTATTTGAGTGATTTTTACAACAACATTATTACAGTGCTGAAAACAAACAAAGCAACAAAAAAAACCCCAAAAAGAATAGGCTGAAGCAAGAAAGCTTATAAGCCCTACCCCCATATTCAAGATTAATTTACAATCCGGATACAGTAATACAACATCTCATGTTACATACAATACAACACTTTACATTACAAATTCCTGAATTATCCATCCATCATCCATCCATTTTCTTCCACTTGTCCGTTGCCGGGTTGTGGGGGCAGCCGTTGGAGCTGCCCAAATCACATAGCACCAGCCCCCATGGCTCCTTCTGCAGGTGGTGGGTCCACGGAAGAAATTCCTGAATTACTTATTTTTATTTACAATTTGTACTTTTTCCCCCCTTTTAGTTATTTCTCATTCCCGTTCACATAATAACCATTTCTAATCATTACTTATAAGCACCAGTCACCATTCTATTATTTGACTATTAAATACATTAGTTTCAAATTCTGAATTTGAGCAGAATAATCCAAATTTCAGTTGTTTTGACGAGTTCAGATGTAGTTGGGCGTTTGACCCAGATCATTGAGATGATTGATAACTATTCACTTGTTCTGGTATGTTTCTAACTCGTTTAAATACATTTCTTTTTATTTCAGAATCCTTTCTTTGCAAATGGGGTAATGGGTTTCTAATTTCAAGAGATTTTGAGATTTAGAACTATATAGTCTGAAAGGCCATCAACTAGCAAAGTAAACTTGGTCAGATCAGGAGAAAAGTGAGTAAAAATCGCTCAAAACAAGATACATTACCTCAATTTAAGTCATTTAAGCCAATGCTTAAAGCCAACTACTTTTTGGGCTACAATGGTGAGGTTCGGCCCTTAGTGTTTTGGCAATGATAAAATCGTCCCTCCACGATGCAAACTTGCACTTCTAAAGAGGCCATTTAAAACCAGCTTGACTCCCAAAATGTTGATCAGCCTTGTAGTTAATAGTAAAAAAAACGTACTGTGTTGACTCTGGATACTGCTGCCCATCATATCTTTTCCACATTTCCCACAGACTGATTGGACCATGATAATCAAAAACATTTGTTGCCCACTTGTACAAAACCACACCACTCCCTCCTCTACGTTAACTAAACATTTTTAGATAATAGAGGTACAGGCTTGTATCATCAGCTCCACTATCAGCTTTAATTAACTGTGTCCATAGAACTCTCCCTTGTTCCTCTATGGGCACTTTCACTGTCGTCACAGGGGTCAGCTTACACGATAACCTTACATTTACAAACAGGACCTGCTCCAGCCCTTAGCCATTCAATATTAATGTCCGTCTTCTTCCATGCCACTCCTTAAGGCAAATACAGAGAGAAAATGGGCAACTTAAGTTTCTCAAATGTTGCTTTCAATACAGAATGTTTGCATCTATAAAGTTGCTCTAATTTCAGCAGATAGATAAGGAGACAGTCACTACTTAAGTACTACTTGTAATACTGCCACGTTGAGGAGCTTCCATTACAATTACTACTGCTACTGATACTATGTTGAAAACCTTGTTTATGGACGTTTTGTACAATGCTATACTACAACAGAAACACTGAAGAATTTGTACAGAAGGCCATTGGTTCTCAAACTATGGCTTCTTCGGGTGACACTCATCAGCACTTTTGTCACTTTAATTAGAGATTTCATTTATGCTTATGTGTTTTACTGGTTTACAAATGGTTTACATTACACACAGTTTAAACATAATTTAGTCCTATTCAGGTTATTATACAGAGCCTTTATTGACCCGGTTTAGACATTATTTGTTCTTTATCTGGATGGCCAAATACTTGGGATGGGACTTGGTGTAAAAAAAAGGGCTTGAAAACCACTGCAGCAGTTTTTACAACTACTGCGACTGGCTACAATAATCGACCTTATCATTTACATATAAGAAATGATAGTCGTTTTATTAATGCCGACAAGGTCAAAACATCATAATTTTTACACCAAAATCTGACATAGAATTCTTGCTTATTCTCAACCCCACAGGAAAAAAGGTAATTTATCATGTTTAGGCATCTACCAATAAATTCATGGCCAATTATACATTGTATTTTAATACTTTCTTACTGCTAGATCTGCATTTATTTGGGAAAGAATCTCTATACAATGTTACAGAATGCTTAAATGTTATTTTCTTGGTCTTTAACATGATGTAGGTCACGCAAACACTTGGTAGGTTGCCGGTTCAATCCTGATACGTGTCTCACAACATGGCTTAATCAGCTTAATCCTTCGAGACAGCATCATGTACACTCACTTACTTTTTAATAGCTACCAGTTCACCCGTCTCGTTGCATTTTCCCAGTAGCACACTGCCGTAAGTCCCATCTCCAAGCTGCCTAAGTGTAGTGTAGCGGTTCATTGTCCTAATACCGACAGGCTTCACCTTTCCTCAGCCACTTAGCACCCCACGTCCAAAAGTTCAGAAGAAAACAGCATTGCTTCTTTTTCTCCTATGGGGCGCAGAGCAGAGAAAATCCCATGCACGTTTAGGTTGCTTTCTGCAGGAGGCGTTATGAACGGGGAGTATTGTTCACCTGGTTGGCATCGACTGGAAAACTGAAGCTTCGGTGCTGTCTCGTCTCTCCGCGGATAAGCCTGGATGGTTCACAGAGCAATTGGATTAAGGTGACACGTCTCTAACAAAGTGACTAAGTAAGAGCGGGAGCCAGTAATCTGCAATGATAAGTCAGGACAAGTTGACCCAGTACGCGGGGATGGACATTTTAGACATTTTGAAAGTTCTTCCTACACCTTCACACAGGTGCTCAGTAACTAAGTGCATTTACTGTACAGTTTTTAAGGATCTCTATTAGATTACAGTGTTTTTAAGGAGCTGGAGTGGACCACAGTTATTTCCAATTGAGATGGAAGTTTGCTCAGTGTCTCTCCCCGCTCTTCATCTTTCATTATGAGCTGTATCCAGTAAAGCCTACACAAGCAAAATACAAAAAAAGATACTTGTAAAGAGGAATGGAGTAAGTGTCTAGGAAGTGGTTGTTTTGACCAGGAAAATAATTCTACAGGAGATTAATATTTTGAATAGAAATGTGGTCCTAAGCCCACATTCAGGTTCAAGTTTATGTTAATTTTATTTATTTGATATGGACAGCACATAACAATAGCATTAGACAAACCAGATGCATTGCTTTTGGAAACATTTAACATAACACATGTACAGTATATAAAAGTTAATGTTGTTTTGTATAAGCCCGGAGTGTCCTTAGACCCTCCTACTCGGCAAGGAAAAACTCAAAAACCCAGTGGGAGAAAAGAGGAGCCTCAGGGACAACCACAGGAAGGAGCGATCCACTCTCATGGATGGACGGGTAGATAGGCCCAGGGCTATCACTATTGTATATTTAGACACTTATTATGTTGCATTGTAACTTTTACATTGTTTTCTAAGTGGCAATGTTTGTAATTAAGGCCGTGGTAACCCAGGGTGCTGAGGGTGCTGCAGCACCTCCCCTGGTGGATGGGTTGCGCATTGCAGGTAATATTGATAAGTAGGGAATAAGGACAGAAAAAGCATTTTTGGGGAAATCTTGTCCCTCAGCACCCCCAAACAAAAATATGCTCCCACGGCAAAATGTTTGAAATGCATCTCTATTGTAAATAGGATGTTAAGGTATCATCCTATATAAATAATAAATAATATTAGCCAAAAAAGTTGTTGAACTAACCTGAATAATAGCTCCAAACAGGGGCGGACTGGGACAATAATCAGCCCGGGCATTTAAAAAATAAATAAATAGGCTGGGTAATGGTAGTAATGGAAGGGGCAGAGGGGGAGGGGCTGATCATGCGTGTGGCACATGTACCACTGATGCGCCTGTGATGGGCCATTGGATGATTCCATTCCAGAAAGCATGGGCTGCGCAGAAAATAAATAAAAATAAAATCTAACGCACCGGCCCATTTTGGAACCGGTGTAAAAATTTTAAACTACCCCCCATGTCAGGCTACCCCCCCCCCCCCCCCCGTAATTTGAAATCGATTTGAGAAATCTGAAATCAGGGGGGGAGTTTAAAATCTTTACACCGGCCCACCGGTCAAATGCCCGGTAAAATATAAGCCCAGTCCGGGCCTGGCTCCAAATACACATTATGTTTTTTGTGCTAAATTATGTTAAACAGCTTTGCTCTTGGCCCTTCCTTTTTTCCCACACCCTTGAGGAAGAGTCCTTTACATAAAACAAGCTATTGCACTGAACTTACTTTAGTTTTGTCTTTGAAATGAAGTTCAAGAAACTGAAACGAAAAGGCTCCATCCGCGGTGAGCGGCTCTGTTTCCAATGGCAACATCTGCACAGTTAACTCAGCTAAAAAAAAAGGCGGTGAGAAGAAACGATCTTTTTGTGTTCTTGTTTGGGATAATGTAGTTAGGATATAGCGTTATCAGGTATTTAAACACATTTGCGTTCTCTGAAGGTAAATTAAAAAAAAGTATTGGTAGGTCCTTTGCAATTTTTGAAATGTTACTTTATGTTAGCTAGCGAACGTTAGCTTAAGCGAGTGAAAACTAGAGAAAACAGTTTGCACATTTTAAACTCAGTTAGCCCGAGAAAGACTAGGCATAGTATTTCAGCTATGACATATATTTCAACAAAGTAATAATAACAATAAAGTAGTTTTAGTAAGCTAACACTCATGCTTTAGCATGCTAATTACAAAGATTATGAAAACTGTTAAATGGCTAACAGTGGGATATCTTACTATTAATGTTGTTAAATGTACCTATTGAGAAGTTTTGCATGTTTTATGACTGTCTTTTTGAGGTAGGGAAGGACAGACAGACAGACAGACAGACACACAGACAGAAAAAGAAAACAAAACAAATACCTTGTAACTTCTTTTGCAGAGCCTAGGGCTTGACTGGCCTGGAGACAAAGTGGGAGGAGGTGGAGGAAGTGTCTGGGGTGAGGGAAGTCTGGGCATTTTGGCTTGGACTGAATAAAGTGGAATAAAATTGGCCTGAAATAGGCTGGTATTTTGTAATAGGATCAATATTTTATTGTCTCTTGTTTTCCTTTGTCTTGTAGTCATCGGTCTTTGGACCAGAGCACAGATCAGGAAGGAGGATCCAAGCAGGTATGAACAGGGCTCTTATTGGGTAGGTAGGAGGTAACATGTTATTAGTACTACTTCATCACTAAACCAACTTAAACCAGAATTAATCAAGTAATTCTCTCTACACTGATTTGCAATGCATTATATATACAACCCCTTTGTTAATTGAGCCTGCCTACCTTTCTGCTCTGCTCCCAGGAGATGTATACTTTAATACACCTTGTTTCTTTTTGTTTTGTGAATATAATTGGAATATTTGTTTTACCCCAACATATTAATAATTTCACTAATATTTCACGAGGTTACCCATTTGTGTGGGAATTTAGGAGTTTACACAAGTGTTTTACAATAGCGCCATCTTGTGTCCCCATGTAAATCCTGCACCATGGCCATTGAAATTTGATGTAGCCTATTTCTAGATTTATTATTTGGGAGAATTTTATGCTGCGTATTTACTTTTAACACTATAGAATTATGCAGTAATATTCTATAATCCCAGTCATGGGTGCTCTAAAATAGAATAGGCAACATGTTTAAAATCTTTTTTGTCACACATCATTTGGTAAATATTTAATAAAACTAAATCTAAACAACTAAATAAAACCCCCATACTATTCAGCCAACTTGGAAGCTTGTTCCCGGATGTGTTGAAAGCGGGCTGTATAACGGTGTAATGGCAGCTTGGACATGTTCCTGAAGTGGTTCAGTACAAATGTGAACCTGCTTAATCTGAGGCGATGACATGACAGGCTTATACAGCGAGTATCTGCCGCAGACACAGAGGCATGAAATGTGAGGAATGACAATCACGAACAACATTCTCCAAATGGCCATACTGTAGTAACATGACGTGCCGTGCATTGCACCTAAGCGCGTGCAGTGAGATTGTGGAGTGCGTGCGCAGCAGATCGGCGCCTGTTTCTCACAGCCTGTGTTTTCGGTTACTTACGGTAAGGTGGACCCGCAGTGTCCACTGAAGGATCAGGTGATCCACTAACTACGACGCCAAGGCTGACTGGGGAAAATGCAAAATGACATCTAGCAAATGTCGGAGCGTAATTCATTCACGTTTCGGGCTCAAACTGGGATTAAACCGCACCGCTGGAGCTCCAATGTAACGATGGCGCGTTAGGGCTGGTGGCGCCACTGCGATTTTTGGATCTTTTAATTTATGAGAAATCCCATTCACAGATACATATTGTTTCAACATGGGGCTGTGCTACAGTCTGCGTCCGCGGCTCTTCGGGGACCTGAGCGGCTCTATCTCCAACGCCACCTCGGACTCGGAGCAGCCTCCGGACGCCGCGGTACCGTGCCGTGCTGGGGCCGCTCGCCCGGAGGACACCACCGGGACCGGGGAGACCTCGGCGCTGCGCCCCGGGGAGCATCGCCGAGCGGACACGGGTACCGACGGCGTCCTGATCCAGAACGGAGGCGGGGAGGCAGCGGAAAGGGCACGGGGAAAGAGCGCGGCCGCCGCTTACAGCTGCTCCAAAAGACTAGCGCCCAGAAGCAGAAAAACTGGGACAAATTATTGGTGGAGGAGAAGGAGGCCGAGAAGGAGGCGAAGAAAGTCAGTAAAACATTGACAGGGCACTGAAGGAGCTGAAGCGGGAGTACAAACAGACGCATCGACTGCTGCTGCTCGGTAGGTCGCGTCCTGCCTGTTGTTGTTGGTCAAGGCGTTTATTAATAGAAACATACGCGCACTGGCCTTCCAGAAATTGTGTCAGAGCCGAGGCCTGTGCCACATCTGTGTCTGTGAGCAGACCCCCGCTGGTCTGAAGACATATGATGGTTTCAGCGTTAGCGCACACTCCCATGCTTATTCATTTATTCATCTATAGGGCCACTTATACTGTATCACAGTCCCCTATGAAACTACAGTGGAATAGCCTAGCACCAACACTGCTGTGGCACCAAACACTAGCATTTTCTCTGAAGGCACTGTGGCCTGCCTCTCAGGGACAGTCAGCAGCGGGCCATGTGTTTGTATATGTTCAGGGCAGAGGATGAGGGCTACAATAACTCACCTGTGGCTATGCTGGAGCAGCCAAGAGTGAAAGAAGCCAAAATCAACAACAGAAAGCCGTCAGTAACGATGCAGTTTATGCCTTTTATAGTATTATTATGGTTATGTAACATATTAAAGCCTGGTTTGGGCTGTGTGTGTGTGACACCTGTCTGACTGAGGGCTTGGTAGTGCCCACTACATGTGATCTTTGGTGTAGAGTGACATGTTTAGGACAACGCCAGATGAGGAAGCTGTTTCTGTGTTGCATGTCTAGGGTCAGACAGAGACCACCCTCGTTGTACTGTACTAGATCCGTCCACACGATTGTAAACGATAAACACTCTTGACATTTGCGCAGACTCTCATGAGTCAAATATAAGTATGACAAATCCATATCACTTGATTAGGGCTGTGCTGAGTAGATACAGGCCTATTAAGAGATACTTTTTATAGCTCAGGTCTAATGTTCACGGCAAAGGTTATGATAAAGGGTCATAAAAAATTAGGAGCATCTGGCACAGGTGTAAAGATATATTGACCGATCAGAGCATGTACATGAAACATTCACAACAGTTATCATTTAATATACCTGTGCTGTTACATAATAACCTAACATTGGTATAATGTGTTAAACCTGCAGTTGTTCATTGTAATAACACACTTTGACGCTATATTCACAAGTATAGTTGATATTAGCCAAATTGTAAGCTAGAAATAGTTGTAGTAGATATGTTTTTGACTGCAGTGTAGGTTTATGATCAATTTATAATAAGGATCATTTTATTGTCAGGAGTCAGAACGAGGCCCATCTCCAGATCTTGAGCTACTTTCGTTATCAGGCGAATGTAGCAGCAGATGTGTATGTTTTGGGTTGAAATATTCACTCTAGGGCACTGTGTAATATGTAATAATGTTGTTATTTTAGCATGGTTGTCGTATTGTCAGTAACTCACCACATATCCAGCTGTTTGTGGCTATTTTGAACACCACAGATTAGATATTATCTAACTTGTCACATCAAGGACCACAGAAAGTAGGTGTCTCAGTGTCTTCTTTAAATATCTAATATAAGATTATGGCTTGAACGATGGAAGAAGCCCCTTATGAGAGACCAGCAGGCCCGGTTAGAACCATGAGGCCGTCCTTCTGTGGACCCACCACCTGCAGGAGGAGCCATAGGGGGCTGGTGCAATGTGATTTGGGCAGCTCCAACAGCTGCCCCCACGACCCGGCAACGGACAAGTGGAAGAAAATAGATGGATGGATGGATGGATGGGCTTGAATGACATTCCCAAAAAGAGTAATGAATATTGTCTCTAAACTCAAACTGAATCAGATTAAACTACGTCTAAAATGAAAGGAAAATGCTGAACTTTAACCAGGCTGAGAAAGGACTGTGATTTTAATTTAAATTAGCAGTAACACAAGTCTAAGTCAAGATGAAGCGCAAACAAAACCAGGACGGTATTTATTTATGCTCAAACTTCATAAAACCTATAACTAAACCACTGTCTGTATTTAGGCTACTTTACATGGAAGGAGTTTCAGATTTTCAAACTCAACGTTACATGCTGCCTCTTTAAGCAGTGGGATGTCAATTAAAGGCAACAAAACAAACATACAAAGATGGTTTAGCTTAGTTTTGTGTTTGATTGGTTGCATTCACGACTAGAGTTTGAAGTCATAAAAGCCAACTTTATGGACAGTCCACTGTTTTGGGAAGAAATAACCACAAATCCACGTATGTTGGACTTAAGAAGTTTTTATTAGGTGCATTTCTAGACTCTCAAGGTCGCTCTACAACAGTGAAAGAAAAAAAAAGTGCAGATTATTACAAAGTTTATAAACGCCATGAAATGCAGCGCAGTCATGGCCACAGTCTTAGGGATTTCGTCCATAAATTTTCCACATTAAAGTCACCGCTAAAGCTACAGCATCAATTACTGTATGTCTGGTGCCACTTTTGCATAATGTTGTAAACAAACACATTTGATGGAGAAGAACTTTCTGGCAGATTTTGTTTGACGTAGATAGGCCTAACAAATACAGAGACATTAACCATAAACCAGGTCAAAATAGATGCAACATGACCATACAGTAGAATCGCACGTTTCTGTCTCTGCGCTGTGTTTCCAAAAAGGCATAGTGTGCGTCCGGGGCTGTGTGAACAAGGCAAGCACTAAATATTGAAGATGCTACACCCACTTTGAGTAATTTATCACTCTGTCTGCTTAAAGAGGAACAGTTAACAACATGGCTATAACTCTCTTATGTTTAATTTGGGCTTAGGTCAATTTTACGCACACAATTTTCAGGAAGATTTATGTCGATTTCACAATGGCTAAAACAACATACTTTGAATGAGCTTCTTTTCTGTGCAGAATAAATGAAAGGTTTATTCATTTAACTTTAATAAGTTTAAATGAAGTACGCTTCAAGTACCTCGTTGCCAAATGTTTTACAAGCATCACCAAAAGAGTTGAATGATTTTGGAACAGCTGCTATTGTGCGCTGCTATTGATAGTTTTAAATCAAGATTACCATACATTCACAATATTTGAGAGACGACTGAAATATGAACTGCTAAATTAATACAAGAATCTCATGGAATTTGAAAATATTTGTGACGTCTGTGTTAGAAGTAGGGCTGTCACGATAATTACTACATCGACTTATCGTTCAGTAAATGACAGATAAGCAAGATATTACATGGCCTCATTATCGTCTGTACATTCATTTGCATTTTTTAAGTAATACTTTATTTTTCACTCTTATGTTAATTGTTCTTAACAGAAGAGCACGTAACATAATAATCTTAGTTTAGTGTATGTTTATAGAATGCAAAAAAAACAAAATAATAAAATAAAATAAAATGAACAATTAAACATAAGACAGCAACCAGTTGTCATGATAAAAAGTAAAATATTCAGACTGCAGTATCTAATGCCATTTTATATGCTATCCAATTGTCCCATTTTTCTTTAAATTCCCCTTCTTTCAAACTTAGAATGAAGGTCATTCTTTTCATGGTGAATATTTCCTGCACAACGTCCATCCACTGAGCATGGCTGGGTGGCTCAGGGTTGAGTCATCTTCTTGTTATTACTAATATTTATTAATATAATATTTTACTCAAAGTAGGTTTGGTTTAATTGTATTTGTTATTTGTAAGCTTTCGAGTTTGTTTCTGTGGCATAAAACGTCTTTAATAATATTTTTTATCGAAATATTTTCCTGCCTCAATATATCTTCAAACTTTGTTATCATAACAGGCCTAGTTAAAAGGTTTTATACATAATAATATTGAATATTTTGTTGTTTGCAGAGTTTACATGATTATATTTTGGGCCTAGGGTAAAGAATCAGCTAATTGTGACCATTTAAATTGCAATTTTCAGGTGGGATTATTCTCACAGTTCTACACTCTTTTAAAAAGTGGATGTTGATGAAAGCCAAGACTATACCAGGCATTAAATAGGTCTTGCTATTTCCTTTTGTGTCATGAAGAAACCCATTTACGATGCTATAATTGTTGTTATAGAAATAAGTTGTTATAGAAATAATTGTTGCGGAAAACCTATGCTTTAATATCAGTAATTCTGTGGCTAATGGGCTTCATGTTATCATATAGTATTGTCAGTGAGTGATTGGAATATTCCACAAATTCACCAAATCATGAAGAGAAATTGTGGACTTTAAAACTGCAAAAGCCATATTCGTCTTCATTTGACCCTGAACCTGTGTCCACTGTGACACTTGTGTATGTGCTTTTGCATTGACAGTTATACAACCCAAGGTGAGCAGCTTAATTTCCTGTGCAAATGTCTGTTAGCATGATGCACAGGAAGCTAGTCGGCTAATGAACTCATGCAGGAAGTAGCTCATACTCATCCCAGGCCGCGCTACTCCTTTACAGCATTACTTCAGCCTGTTATTACCTCTTACACAGCTAGCCACTTTACTACGACTGCTATTATTATTGCCTTAGCTGTAGGCACCTGTCATGGGAGGCTATTAGCTCAATTAGCGTTAGCCATGTGGCCCTCTGTGGCTTCACTTAAGAGAATCGAGAGGAGCCTTTGGGACTTTATACCCTGCAGTTTTCCATTCTTGTTGCATGCCACAAGACTGAGGTGGTTTGTGTTCCTCTGAAAACGGACACCTGGCGAACGGTGTAGCGTTTCAAGGCGACATTCGTGAGCTAATCTAGGTCACTTAAGCTGTTTGTATACGCAGCAACTATTTGGCAAAACCCACAGTTGCTATTGTTTATGGTTAGAGCTATATTTAGATTGGCTTTTGGGAGGGTCATGTGTCATTGGTTGCTTCATAAATTTACAATTATGTTTTTTTTGTTTGCAAAGCTTGTGTGAGAACTGTTTGAATATTTCAGCAGTCGCATGTTTGAAGCACAAACAACATTTTGACTGCACGTATGTTATGTTGAATATTAAAGTGCATATGACACATTAGACACAGTTTTTGCTAAAACATGGTTAACACAATTATGTTTAAGATTTGCTAACGATTGTACCCAGCTTTCATTAGTTTGACCATTTTTGTGATGGTCAAACTAATGACCACCAATAAGGAAGTTTCACTTCCTTATTGGTGGTCACTGACACTGACTGAACACTGACAGGAAGTGACATAGATGGAGGCAAACAATTTTAACCTCTTAACCCCCACCTGAACTGAGCACATTTTCTCCAGTTTTCCAAATCTAAAGCTTCGAGAACAAAGTGTCAAACAGCAACAGAAACAAGGATGAAAAAATACAACAAAAGACACAAAAAAGCGACAAAAGAGCGACAAAAACACAATAGACCTTTTTCACGACAACCGGAAGTAGCGCGTACTAGCGCCCAGTCACTTCCTGTCTTCGCGGGTCTAAGGGAAATAGCACCTGTTTTTTTTCAACAAAGTCGCTTAATTTGCCCACTTTTCGTTCGCTGATGCGGAGGTAATCGCTGTCACAGTCAGGTGGGCAGACTGTGAGAATGGGCTTTTATTATATTCATGTTTTGTACCTGGAAACAACGTAAAAGGCGCTGGTGTTGGATTGACTAAAGGGACACAGCTAGCCTGAACTGCGTCAGTGAGATGGGCCGATATAATTGCTCAGCACACCCACAGATGTCCTCAAGTAATGGCTCACTCATTGTTGTACTGGTAAGTGTCTGACAGCTGTTTTGCAGTTTTAGTTCAGATGTGTATTTCATGTTTAGGTCTTGTTTTTAGCCCTGGTTTAGCTCGTGTCAACAGCTGCTAAGGCTAAGGCTGTTAGCTTCAGGCTACGTGACATTTAATACATACTGTTCCTCAATCTATCACCTCCAAATCTTTGTCTCACTGTGACTCACGTAACTATCATTTTTTTGAGACAGTATTGAGAGAAAAAAAAGAAGTTAAGCCACAGAACACATGGCTAATTATGCATAATGACAAAGTCCGTGCTAAGTCACTAGCTGCTCCATTCCGTGAAAGTCCTGCTTCCAGTCAATTGTACATTTATCCTAATGAAGGAATCACAAAGATAACTCAAGTATGTCCTCAACCATGTTTAGAGGTTTAGTTTTAGCACCTGTATAGATCCAGAGCCTCCTCACCGTTTACTACCCGCAGGCATATTTTTTTCCTGTTTGAAAACAGTTTTGTATTGAAATAACCAATTGTTTCTTAATCACTATAAGATGCAGGTTATTCTTACTAAGGTAATAATTATTTGTTATTCTTGCAGGTCAATCAGCAAAGGAAATCGATGCATTTGGGGTCACTTTGAAGAGCAGAAGTGGAGAGCAACACAATGTTAAACACTAAATCGTAAGTCTGTCACCACCGGTACCACATATTGACACCATTCAATCAAATATATATGTTTTAATATTATTTGAGTAAAAAGAGCAGGCACGCACATCCAAGTACCTGAACGAGCGTGCTGGACCCAAGAAGATAAATGAACAAAAAAAAAAGCGAGTGCCTCAGACATGTCTGAGGAAGGGCTGGTTTGACGCCCGAAACGTTACACGACTTTGGTGCAAGCATTAATAAATTTTGGGAGCAAACGTGAGCTGTGCGCCACTCGCTTTTTTCTTTGTTCATTTTTAATATTATTTGAGACCTCAACATTTACCATGTGTACTTTAATTACACACAGAGACATTTGTTAACCAATGATCTAACTGCAGTGGTGAAAATAATGTAACAGTGCAATTTTTATGTGCTTTTACTATTTTTACTCTGCAACATTTCAAGCAAATATCTGTACAGTGTATTTTGTCAAACTGAAATTTTTAATCTAAAAGTATCTTTTAAGCTGGTTGCACTATTATTTGTAGACAAAGGTGGAATAAAATAAAAAGCTTAAAGTAGTTTTGATCAGAAACTAAACTCCCAACAACAAATCTCAGTGATGTTTCAAAGTATGATTTTCATCTGATAACTGAGCAGCATCAAATTATTAAGGAAACCAATTGTGTACTTCTGTTATCACTGCCTGACAATAACAGTGTTGTGACAACATGGTGATGTATCAGAGAACAAATACAATGCTTTATTGCTTCAGGTTTATTTAGTACATTTAGAAAAAACGTGTCAATTGTCGTCGTGTAGGATTTAATTGCATTGTAAATGTTTTCTTAACAGACTTTTAAGATGGAGTTGCAGAGCATGAAGGCGAGGCCACAGCAGAAGGACGAGCGATGAAGAACTGGGAGAGATGCAAAGACCATGGGGAAGACCTACACCAGCAAGTGGTGAAGGCTGTGGACAAGACCGTGTTGAAGAAATGGAAGTCGTACTTTTAAATACAGGATGACATTTGTGCAAAAAAGAAAAGCTTAATAAACATTTGTAAAGAGTCTCATTCATCTAAATATTTCACATGAAGTTCTGGATGTAATTCAATGTTAAACGTATGCTAGCATTACATATTTAAGTAGAAAGATTCACAGAGAAATTGAACTTGAACACCTCTAAAACTGATATATTTTTCATTCTTGACAAACCCAGTGTTGTAGCAGCAGCGTTTGAGCCACGGTCCTTCCATTTAGCTGGCAGAGTTTTTGGTACAAGTCTTCTCATAGTTGGCTTCAATGGAAATGCTGTTTTTTTAGTACAGAGGCTTCTTGTGGGCAGTTGAAGATTTGTACTCACTCATTTATAGTCAATGTTTGGGTTAAAATTAAACCCAGATTAAAAACAAGTCTACTGCAGTCTGATAGTCTTCATGTTTCAGACACACGACTTTGGCTTCTACTTTGAAAAGAGATGAACCATTGGTGCAGGTGTCTCTGGTAACACAATGGACACGTTCAATCCTCGTTCAGTCAGTCTTTGAATGCATAATCTGTACACAAACAAAGGAATAACATGGAATTTAATGTTGGGGGAAAAACGCAAATGTAAGGTCAAATAATTATATCTATATTCTTATTCTTTTACTTTGATGGAAAATCTTTTTGGAACCATAATTAAGGTAGTAGTGGGTGTATATGATCACAACTTTAAACACTATGTGAGAAAACTGACCAATCTGAGGTTTTGTCTAAGATCAATGAACTGTCATGTCTATTTCTATCTAATTACCAATAGTAAAATATGTTTTTTTTAAGTAAAGACATGTCAGCAGATTAATAAATACACAGATTTCATTATTTCTATGGGAAGATGAAAGAGGGGGGGGGGGAAAGGCTAGTATTAGCAACTGTAAATCAGCTACGATTGGGCCACTGAGATGGTGGTAATTAAGGCTTTTGGGATAAATTACATGAAATAAGTAACAAGTGTACCTTCATGAGATGTGTTCGTGTCCGTGGAATTGTTGAAAGAGTTGCCGATTTGAGCCGAAGTCTATTAGTGAAGTGCTGGCTGCATACAAAAGTCCCTTGCTTTATGCAGATGTCTGGACCCTCTAACTGCTTCAATTCACTGCCTCCTTTGGTCCGAGTCCGTCGGAAAAGCGTGATAAGAGAGAGGTATAGTTGTTTTCTTGCCCCACGAGAGCAAACGGGAACAGAACCAAAGCAAAGGCACCGAAAACTGAACCATTTTCTTCGAGGTCTAATGCTAAACTATAGCCACCGGATGTTGTAGCGCGTTACTTCCGGTTTAAAATGCGGAAGTGTGAAAAAGGTCTATAAAAGGGCGACAAAAACACGACTAAACATGATAAAAGAGTGTCAAAAAGCAATGAAGAATGCAACAGAAAATGACAAAAACACGACAAAAACCAGACCAAAAAAAAGAGGTTAAACTGTTGCCGTGCCAACCATGTTATGTCAATGGAAAATGAGTCAAACTGCTCTGAACGTTACTTCTATCTATGTCACTTCCTGTCAGCAGCTTAAAAATTTAAATAAAAATAACTTACCAACATTTCTTCTTTAATTTGCTGCTTCACTGAAATAAAATGATAAAAAAAATAATAAGAAAAAATGTCGATATTCAATAATTGTCTTCAAGATTGCAATAACGATATTATTGTGATACTAAATAAAGGCCAAAACAACGTTGAAATGTAACTAAATAAGTAATAATCATAACTAAAACTGAACTTTTGCACATGTTTAAGTTGCTTTGCGTTCGTAAATGTGTAATATCGTGATAACAATAACGATAATTTGGCGATTTATTGCGCAGCCCTAACCTTCATCCAGTACCCCTAATAACTGTAATACATCGCTTTACTGTATTGTATTTGATTGTTTACATTTCAGATAGAGGGGAGCCTGGCCTGTATGTATTTAAATAAATGCAGTAAAATAGAAACGTTATCTTGGAATAAGGAAATATCTTGATAATATGCTTGGAAATTACCCGATAAGGCATCTGCATTTTGATACTTGGAAAAGTGTATTGAGGACATAAGGCATAACATAGGGATAACCTTCAGCATAAATGATTGTAAAGCTTCTAACTCTTCATACAAGGAAGCGAGACAGTCTCATAATTTATTATTTCCTCTGTTCTCTTGTTGAGTGTCAGTAACCTTAGATGATTTAAATCACGTCTTTATCACAACTAAAGCAGTGTGGCGGGGGCTTAGGGCTATTACTAACTACAAGCCCAAGGCCCCTCGGACTCTGAATGACCTGTCCCTTGCCCAGGGTTTGAATACACATTACTGCCACCACAAACGCCCATCAGCCTTTGACACCCTCCAGACACTCCAGCCGCCCCTGCTCCCCGCATCATCACCCCCACCATCAACGACCCCAGCACTTTATCAAAGGCCACTACAGACCCTCCCTCCCCCCTGCTCTCTCCATCAGTGAGGAGGAAGTGCGCCGGCAGTTCCTGAAACTGAAAGTGCGGAAGGCCCCCGGGCCGGATGGCGTCTCCCCCTCCACCCTGAGACACTGTGCGGATCAGCTGGCTCCCGTCTTCACAGACATTTTCAACACCTCCCTGGAGTCATGCCACGCGCCGTCCTGCCTTAAATCGTCCACCATCGTCCCTGTCCCTAAGAAACCACAGATCACAGGACTTAGTTACTTTAGTTACTACAGGCCGGTGGCGCTGACGTCTGTAGTCATGAAGTCTTTTGAGCACTTGGTCCTGCCCCACCTCAAGGACATCACCGCCCCCTCCTGGACCCGCTGCAGTTTGCCTACAGAGCCAACAGGTCTATGGACGACACAGTCAATCTGGCTCTCCACTTCACCCTGGAGCAGCTGGACTCCCCAGGAACCTACGCCAGGATCCTGTTTGTGGACTTCAGCTCTGCCTTCAACACGATCCTCCCTGGACTGCTACAAGACAAGCTCTACCAGCTCAACGTGCCCGACTCCCTCTGCAGGTGGATCACTGACTTCCTGACGGACCGGAGACAGCATGTGCGGCCGGGGAAGATCGTCTCGGACACTCGGACTATAAACACTGGAACTCCTCAGGGCTGTGTACTTTCCACCTGGCTCTTCTCCCTGTACACAAACTGCTGCACCTCCAGTCATCAGTCCATAAAACTGATCAGGTTTGCGGACAACACCACCCTCATCGGGCTCATCTCGGACGGTGATGAGTTCGCCTACAGGAGAGAGGTGGACCGGCTGGCGTCCTGGTGCAGCCACAACAACCTGGAGCTGAACGCCCAGAAGACAGTGGAGATGATCGTGGACTTTAGGAAAGACACAGCCCCACCGTCTCCCCTCACCCTGACAGACACGCCCACCCCATTTCCATCGTGGACTCCTTCCGTTTCCTGGGCACCACCATCACCCAGGACCTCAAATGGGAGCCAACCATCTGCTCCCTCATCAAGAAGGCCCAGCAGAGGATGTTCTTCCAGCAGCAGCTGAGGAAACTTAAACTGCCTACCAGGATGCTGGTGCAGTTCTACATGGCCATCATCAAGTCCATCCTCACCTCCTCCATCACCGTGTGGTTCCCCGGCGCTACAGAACGGGACAGGCACCGACTGCAGCGCATTGTGCTGTAGAGAAGGTGATTGGCTGTGAGCTCCCATCTCTCCAGGACCTGTCCACCTCCAGGACCCGGAGGCGTGTGGGTCGGATCACAGCTGACCCTTCTCACCCCGGACATAGACTATTCACCCATCTCCCCTCAGGCAGGAGGCTACGGTCTATCCAAACCCATACTGTACCTCCCGCCACTTGAACAGATTTTTCCCCTCCGCCATCAGACTCATGAGCAATAACAAGACCCAATAACTTAGTTACAGACTCATGGATGTATCTGCTCTGTTGCACCGTGTGGTGTGTCCACACTTAGAACTGCTGCTATCACTTTATATCACTTTATCACTTTATATCACTTTACTTTATACTCATACACATCTGTAAATATAATCCCGGTGCTGTTCTATGTCAGTTGTTGTCGTCTTACCATATTTAACTTTTTATTTTGTATCTTATTTATTTAATATTCTTTATGCATGCCCCTTAAAGCCTTATAGTTTAAAGTTTTATAGCTTATTTTAATCTAAATTCTGTGTTATATATTTTATGTTGCACGTCTGCACCAATAAAAAATCCTAGTTTGTGAACCTGTTCTCAAACAATGGCAATAAAAACGATTCTGATTCTGATTCTAAACCAGGGCTAATCGAGGACAAACTTAACCAGCACGACAGTAGAACAAAACAAACGGGGACTAAACCAGGATTAAAGCGGTTCCTAAACAAAACTAAATTAGGTGGCGCCCAAAATAGAGAACCTCTGCTTTATGCCATTGTAGACATAAACATAAACACCATTAATCTAAAGGCTATTTCAGGCACATGCAAAAATACCATAGCCTCTTTTCGCTTGTAGCTCAGAGTGTGTTGAATGCAGTGAATGGGAACACCAGACGAGTTCCTATTATTTCTTGGCGAGGAAGTGACTTTATTGTTAGGACACTTGGATTAGGTTTTTGCTTTTCCTCGATGTCCTTAGCTTAACTACGATTTAGTATCTGAGTCTTATCAACTTCCCATAACACTGTGCAGACTTTAGCCAATGGTTAGCTTGAAAGAAGTCACTTATCATGAGTTTTTCTTGGTACTAGTTATTGTAAATTGTAAAGGGCGATGTGGAAAAAAACATGTTGTGCTTTGTTTTATTCATGCATGTTTCAAGTCCATCCATCTATCATTCAAATATTATTCCGCTTTATCTGGGGTCGGGTCCCGGAGGCCTGAGCAGACATGCCCAGACTTCCCTATCCACGTACACGCTGATCCCAGGCCAGCTGAGAGAAGAGGCCCCTGCAGTACAATACATCCTGTAGGTTTTGTCCGGGGCCTCCTTCCAGATGCCAGAGCTACCTCAGCTGGCTCCACTCTACGTGGAGGAGCAGAGGCTCTACTCCGACCTCCTCCCGGGTGACTGAGCTCCTTACTGAGGGCCCGGCTGCCTTGCGAAGGAAAATCATTTGGACTGCTTGTTTCTGTCACAATCTGGTCCTTTCGTTCGTGGCCCAAATCTCATGAATGTAGATTAAGGATTGAAAGAAAATAGAAAGATGTGCATTTCCACACAGCTCGTTTAAAAGGGGGTATATAGCAAGTCGACTTCGAAGAGTTTTTTACCCTGTTATAATGTTGTTCTCTCATCAAAATATACCTGGCTGCGATTTTTGCATCCAATCGCGCATCTTTGAGTAATTTTGAATCTTCCCCAGTGGCTGTTCTCAGCAACGCAGCTCCCACAACTTTCCTCCTTAGGTCCTAATACTTTCATTGAGAAGTAAAACCCCTCACATGACAACAGCAACACGGTTTAGTTTAGTTTATTGGTTTATTTGGTAGGGACAGTGCATGTTAATGAACAAGCCACAGCGGATTGTAGTCTTAGGCTAATTTTGGTCTATTTTTCTCTGTATTTATTTATTTATATGTTTCAGCTGCTTTAGATCAATATTTCATTTTCTAACCAACAAAATGTTAGATAGTGATAAAGATGTGTTTGAGATTATTACCAAATATGGTTCACAAAAAGCACAATAACTCTTTAAATAATCAGGCCTTTTCGGTCTACACTATTGCACCTGCTGATGTCATGAGGTGGAGCCGCCCGTTTACTTCCTTTGTTTTCTCATACACCTTCAACAGCCTTGTTTTGATCATTTCAAACCTGAAATTGCTTCAACTACAATACATGTAGTTGTCTGTGCATTGCTTTAAGTTAGAAAACAAAACACCAAAAGCAGGCTATTAAAAAGAGGACCTTTAAAGTATCGGAAACGCCGACGGTGTGGTGGGAATTTCCACGCACGTCAGACCTCCCCTTTAGGAACAGCAGCCGGTGAACTTTCCCTCACTGAGTTTTATCATTGACAACTGTTGAACTTTGCTACAGGAGTTTCTACCTCATGCTCGGGCCAATGGCAGATCGTACAAGACAAATAATAATCTTGTTTATGGCTGCAATAGGAATGATTTTAGTAGCGCAATCTTATTACATGCCCAGCTAGAAAGATAATGGACTGTGGTGCCAGCATTTGATGAACATTATGTAATTTGTTTAATCTAGACTTACACCATAAACAAAAGGGTTGAATGAAAGTTATGTAGCTTTGAATGTGGCAAGATGGCTGAATCACAATGTATTCATATATTTAATAGTGTTGCTAATGAAAATAAGCATAACAAGCAAATGCTAAGGTTTTCTGAATCAAATTGTGTGATCCTGCATTTTGAGTCTGTCTCCTCTAGAGTTCAAAACACTTGCCCCCGACTCACCGTGTTTTTAAAGTCTTTTAGAGTCTTTCTGATCACGTCACCGAGTTGCCTCCACTAAGCCGCATGTCCGCAGTTTTGTTTGTTCAGAAATTAGTGTTGAATTACTAGTCTGAGCTCTACAATGGGAAATTCTATTGTTATAAGGCAAGTTTATTTGTAGAGCACAATTCATACACAAGGCAATTCAAAGTGCTTCACAGTTGCATAAAATTACAAGAAAACAGATCAAATCAATCAATAAAACATCAACATAAAGTTAATCAATTACAGTAAAAGGCAAGAGTGCAGATAAAATACTTTCAGTTTTCAGATGCACAGGTAGCTGCTTTCAGCCTGGATTGAACATCGTCAGAGTTGAGGCCTGTCTCACATCCTCATGAAGACTGTTCCAGATTTTAGCTGCATGAAACTGAAACGCAGCCTCACCGTGTTTATTATTGACTCTGGGAACCACCAGGAGACCCTCCCTGAAGTTCTCAGGGCCCGAGATGGTTCATACGGCTCTAACATGTCAGAGATGGACTTTGGTGCTAAACCATGAAAAGACTTGTACACAAGCAGCGCTGTTTAAATTCTATTCTCTGAGTGACAGGAAGCCAGTGCAGAGACCGGAGCACTGGACTAATGTGGTCGTATTTCCTGGTTCTTGTCAGGCCGTTACAGTAGTCTAACCTGCTGGAGACAAATGCATGGATGAGTCTCTCTAAGTCTAGTTTTGACACTATTCCTCTGATCTTAGCAATGTTCTTCAGATGGTAAAAAGCTGATGATGTTATTGCTTTGATGTGGCTGTTTAAGTTCAGGTCCATGATTACTCCTAGATTTCTAACCTGATTTTTGGTTTTAGAGAGAGAGACTCAAGGTGACTCTTTGTCTTTGTGTCTGTGGGCCAAAAACAATGATCTCAGTTTTTATAAAGTTGTTTAGAATTCATGAACCTTCACAGCATGACCCAGGGTTGTATACATCATCTGGTTTCAGTGTTTTGCGCAATCAAAGACTTTAGGAGCCGAAATATAAATATAAAAGTATAAAATAGTTTGGCTACTGTAAAAAAAAAAGTGTTGCAGAATTGGTAAACGCCCAAAACAAAATGATATAAAACTGGAAATAAATTATTACTAAGGCGGAAGTGTGTCATCAGTTACAGCATTTACCTAAGAATAAATAATAACAGTTAAAGTTTAGGCCACTCAATCGTTGCAGCTTTTTTCCTTTTCTTACCTCTGTGCAATACCCCGTGTCACCACTAGAGGGAGATGTGGTCCAGTCACTTACATGACCTTGGTCTGTGAGGTAGGCAGACAACAACTGTACTTTCTTTTTTTTCCTTTTTCCCCCATTTTACTTCAGATCTAGAGAAGCCCTACTTTTTTTTCACATTATTATCTCACTAGGGCTCGAAAATACTTTACTTATTTGTGATTTCACTGACAATACTTGATCTACAATGTGTTATGTACCCATTAACTGAAAACTGAAGTATTGCTTGCTAAACTACAAGCGTTTCGGCTTATTTATGTCAAAGTTTACAGAGTCAGCAGGTTTTGTACATACTATGACCCAACAGCGACGGGATTTTATGTGTTCCTGCAGCGGACTTTACCTGAACACCTGGACGCCTTTGCAATCTGCTAATTGTGTCCATTCAGAGCGATATATCTCGCATCTTTCATATCACATCTCACCTTGGCGTTGCCTATTTAGACACGGAAAACGAGCATTTGCGTTCTGTTTGCATACTTCAGACAATAACAGCGCGCTCTTTGTTACAAAAATAGACACTGGTGGTTTATCTCATGCTGGAAGTGGACTTTGATATAGCTGTAAACCCAGCTGTAAATGCAAAATAAAACATTATGCTCTAGTGAACGATTTCGGAAAACTGGCAAACTGCTCAACTAACTTCAAAGTACTGCCATATATAGCAACTTTCTCTAAAGAACAAAAATGAAACCGGTTTTGTGGCTGTTTCAGTCTATGATTCATGAAAACCACAATCTGTTTTGGTTTAGAGAAGAGGAAGCTATAGAAAGTCACAAACTCGCATGTGTTTCATGTTAGAGTTTGAGGAAGTTCTGAGTATTGCCGTTAAATACAGTACATTGAAAACCCACCAGATTTCAAGGAGGAGACATCGCAATTTACAAAGTCTTGCAATGTTTTCTGCAAATAAAGGAAAAGGTCTTTATGGTAAATGGACTCAACTTATGCAGCGCTTTTCTACCTTTATCAGGCCCAAAGTGCTTTACAGTAAGGAACCAGTCACCCATTCACTCTCTCATTCACACCAGTGTACACACAGACACTGGAGGCAAGGAGGGTGACACAACAACAGTGTGCATTTGTGGGAGCTGAGATTCAAACCCACGACCTTCCGATCATGAGACGACCCGCTCTAACTGCGCCACCGTCGCATCTACACGGGGACCTCTTGTATAACATCTCCTCTTGTATAACATCAGGTAGTTTATACCTCTTCAAACACCGGCATAATAATCATAATTATGCATTAGTCTACTGTATATATTCTGTTTGAGTTCTGCTGTCTCTCAAAATTTTTTAACTCTCCTGGATATTTCTAATACGGGCTCTAGAATCTTGATTTTATAATATAAAGCAAGTTGAAAATCGAATCACTATTGCTTTACTTGGCAGAAAAAGATCCAGATTAGATCTTTTATAAGGTCGTTTATCTCCATTTGAATATAATCAGAAAAAACAGGATAAAGGTATCAGTATGTTTTAATGAAAATCACATTAGAGTTCAAAGATTTTATCTGTCAATTCATTTGACAATGAATCGAGATGTTCGTCTCTCGTCCTCGTTGTGGAGCGCGGTGGTGGGGAGTAAGGGGTGGAAGCACAGGGAGGGCAGGGAAGGGAGGGAGTTCAGCTTCCTGATAGCCTGGTGGATAAAAGCAGGAAAATATCAGGATAAACGATATAACGATTTGACTCTAAAGATACTGTCAACTCTAAAGCATAAAAATAACAGTAAACCTCAAAGGGACTAGATGCAAGTTGGTCATTTTATACTCACTACTGCCACCTCAGGTCTTATGCGTAACCGCAGTCTCTATATTAACACCTTTTTGAGTGACAGTGCAGGATTTTAGAGGCAGTTGTGGTGAACAGGTCTGGGCTCATTCTACACATTAGGACATGGCTGGAACATGTAGGGGAGAAAAATACTTAATTTTAACATTTTAAATCTCCGTATAGTCCCTTTAAAAGTCCATAATCATATCCTAAAGTAGCACACAAGCTGCATGAAATATAACGTAGCCCAATTTGCTTCGGTTAAAAGTTTTACAAAGAAAAATGGGAGGAAAATGCTATTAAATGTACAGACGATATATATTGAGGCCTAAAATGAATCGTTTATCTGTTATTTATTGAACGATAAGTCAATATAGTAATGATCAGGTCTCAATTTGAAACGGCATACAAAATGATTGATATTATTCTGTCACATCGGCTTAAATAAATCAGATATATCATCTCATAAAGATCAGTTTCTGCCTTTAGTGGTTGGCTTTCGATTAAGAGCAAGTATGATCCCTGTTATCGTCCTGCCCCGACTTCGATTCATGCCAAATCCTGACCCGTCTTGGCCTCAAAACGCGGCTTAATCCTTGTTTCGTCTGGGATTGTGTTCGTCCTCGTTTAGGTGGTGTATTTTTCTGCGTTTAAAAAGTTATTAGTGCGTTCACAGTTTATTATGGTCTTTATTGTGGCAGCGCTCGTGTCTGCTTCTCCAAACCGGGGAGCGTTGTAGTTGTTTTTGTGTGTGTGTGGGTGTTTATGTTCCATACCGGGCCTATTCTTGTGTTCTCTTTTTCTAATGCCCGCGCAGTGCTTATTTAGTTATCTGTCATTGTAAAATTTCTTTGAGCAGAAGTTACGACCTCCAGTTCCGCTGAGAGTGCTTTTTAGTAACTTTTTAGCTTTTTGTTCCATTGCAAGGGCCCATATCGGTCAGGGCTGAGTTATTCACCTGTTATTACCTATTTTCCATACATTTATAAAAATATATAAACACAAGCCAGAAACAAGCCGTCATCTCAGAATCTTTGTGTAAAAAGACTCTTAAAGGGATGTTTCAGGATTTTTGACATTGGGCCTCATTTCCTAGTTATCCAGAGTGTTGTTGATGTCTGGAGATATTTTTTCTTAAATTCATGCAGTTCTTATATTTGAAGAGTCTAGTGGCGCTAGGCTAGGGCAAGGCTAACGCATTTCTATGGTATCAGTTAGCCTGCATTAAAAAACAGTCTGACCCACTCCACAGTGCACCTGAGGTAAAGCACTTATATTTGAGCAGCATCAGCTTCGTGGCTGTAAGCTAACGCAGCGGCGGAGTGATCTGCGAGAAAATAGTCCCTCAAAATGCGGTAATTCATGTGATACAAGGTCACACACACAGACATTTATATGGTTAGTCTGGCGTTATAAGTGATTTACCTCAGGTGCACTGTGGAGTGGGTCAGACTGTTTTAATGCAGGCTAACTGATACCATAGAAATGCTTTAGCCTTGCCCTAACCTAGCGCCACTAGACTCTTCAAATATAAGAACTGCATGAATTTAAGAAAAAATATCTCCAGACATCACAACACTCTGGATAACTAGGAAATGAGGCCCAATGTAAAAAATCCTGAAATATCCCTTTAAGCCCCACCAGAACGGAGCAGATTTTCTCCAGTGTGGCTTTACCCAAATCTAAAAGCTTCTTGGAAAAAAGCGTCAAAGTAGCGACAAAAAAGACACAAAAGAGGAACAAAAAATCAACAAAGCAGCAACAAAAAAGTGACAGAAATGAGACAAAAACCGGGATGAAAACATTGTGGCAACAACGCAAGGAAAAAGATCTGTTTCTATCAGTTTTGTAGGTCTTCGCTCTCTGGAATACACCGTAAACTCTAGTCGAGAAGCTTTTAGATTTGGGCAAAGCTGAACTGGGGAATATGTGCTCGGTTAAGGCGGGGGGTTTTGAGAAGCATCAGGTTTTCATCGGCAGTGTCTCATCATGTACTTGTCCTTGTGTCTCCAAAGTCAGAGTTAATTTTTTTCATATTCACCACCAAACAAATGATTTCATAATAAGTTTAAATTGGTACTGTATTTGGGTTGTTGTGGATTCTTGATAGATTGAAGGAGGGTCCAGAAGCTGCTTGAGAACCACTTACACACAAAAGGTTACTGCGAGGCGTTACAAAGCAATACAAGTCAACTGGAATGTATACAAATCTTAAGGAAATGGTAAATGCATAGATCTCTTGTGTCATTAAAGATCATAGGCACTAAAAAGCTTCTAATATGACTTGCCACTGTTACACATTACAGTTATTGCAGCTTTGTTAGTTGGTAATACTGTAGATCAGCCCTTCACAAAGTCCAGCAGGTCATGGCCTCCCTTGTTGATCCAAAGATCCCACGAGCAGTGGTGGAAAGTAACTAAGTAAAAAGTATAAATTATAGGTACTTTTACTTTATGTAAGTACATTTTATGATGATACTTTTTACTTTTACTTCACTACATGTTAGAGCCTGTATCTGTACTTTCTACTCCACTACATTTTTAAATTGGGTTAAAAGTGAAAGTATTTTATTTTCAAAGTGACCTCTTTACGATGAACTGGTCCCAGTTTAGACTTGGTTTAGTGGTTTACTCCTTTAGACCTTGTTTAGACCTGTTTAGACCGGCTTTATAATAATAATAATGCATCAGTTTTATATAGCGCTTTTTAGACGCTTTACATTGCATTATTCATTCACTCCATACTTGGTGATGGTAAGCTACTGTTGTAGCCACAGCTGCCCTGGGGTAGACTGACGGAAGCGAAGCAACCAGTCTGCGCCACCGGCCCCTCCGACCACCACCAACCACTCACTCACTCACTACATTTGCCAGGCTTCCTGGTGTTTCCCAAACGGTCTCCCATCCAAGTACCGACCAAGCCCTTCCCTGCTTAGCTTCCAGGGTCTGACGGGATCGGGCAGAGCAAAAGCGGTATAGATCTGGTTTGATTCAAATGATTTAAAAATGCTGCACTTTTAAATACTTTTACTTTTACTTGTGAAGTACATTTTACAATGCATACTTTTATACGTTATCTGCACTTTCACTTAAGTAAGAATATTGAGTACTTCTTCCACCACTGCCCACGAGCCGCCCCAACATTATGAATTCACTTATTTCTAAGAGTATACATTTTTCCTCATTAATAATTTCACATAACAATTCACAAATAATAGAGATTAAAGGCCAAATACTTGTTAGAATTAAACAAATACACATAAAGTTAATTTAAAGCTCATTCAATTTTAGGCGAATGACATGTGGTCAACCTATAGAGACCCCTGCAGGGCGTCTGAGGCCCCCACCTTGGGAATGGCAGCTGCAGATGAACTTTGTACCAGGACAGTCATTGACAATGTTGGGCAAGTTACTTTAAAACTGTAATAATATTCCGTATTAGTAGTTACAGCTCTAAAAATGTAAAATGTTTGTATTACACATTACTGTTTAAAAAATGTACCCGAGTTACACTACTTTGAGTTACTTTTGAGTTACTTTTAGTAAAATATAAACTGAAAATAGAGATGAGGCCACTGAGCAAAACTGCAGTCAAAGATTTCCTTTTCCTTCTCTTTCCCCAGTTCTCTCTGTTTTGTTTTGACGACGTTAGCTACACACAACTGCAGCTCTTATACACCAGTGTCCGTTATTTAGGGGGAGTTTGGCTTTTTTTGTTCATACATTTAAATGCACTTGTGAGTCATTTGAATTGTAATGACTAATATCTTCTGGTATTTTGTTTAAGCAATATGTTATATTCCTTAGTTACTAAAAAAAAGTAATATATTTTTGTAAAACGTTACTCCCAACACTGTAAATCAGCCCCTACCAAAGTCCAGCACGTCATGCCCCCCCCCCCCCCCCTTGTCGATCCAAATATCCCACGAGCCGCCCCAACATTATGAATTCACTTATTTCTATGTTTTCCTCATTAATAATTTCACATAACAATTCACATATAATAGAGATTAAAGGCCAAATACTTGTTAGAATTAAACACATAAAGTTAATTTAAAGCTCATTGAATTTTAGGCGAATGATGTGTGGCCAACCTTTGGAGACCCCTGCAGGGCGTCTGAGGCCCCCACCGTGGGAATGGCAGCTGCAGATGAACCTGAATTGAATGATTTGAAATCAATCTCACAAAAGGGAACGCTAATCTAACACTGCCTGTTTGCTTTAGACACTTTTTTTTTGAAGGGTAAAAACCGGTTGGGCTGTTAGTGTGTATGCCTTTAATGAAAAGGTGTGCCTCCCTGTGATAAGCTCTCTGATAATGAGATAGCAAGTCTTTTGAACGGCCCTTTTTACATGGACAGATCCAAAAGATTCGTGTCCCATCACAAGACATTTAGTAATACATCCGTTATTATGCAAACTTGCCCCTTCTTTATCTATAAACAAACACCCACCTATGATCCTTCTGTAGTGTCACAGCTCTCACGTCTACTCCTCCTATTCCTAACTGCAGATTAAGACAGCTAAGAGGAGTATCTTCCAATGCGCCCTCTCTTCCTCTTCTGCAAACCACCGGCCTGTGCGCGCGCTGCCGGCCCCTCGTACCCCTTTAACGCTGGGACTTTTTCAACGCAGGGCTCGTTTTCCGGCGCCACGGGCCACTCTCTCTGGCTACTTCCTGGTGCGCCAGAGAGAGGCAGTGCTGAGTAAACCGACCGGAGCAATAGTGTGAGAGACATTCACATAGAAAAACACACTGAAGGGAGACGAGAGGGGCTGGAGACGCGATACGAACTGTTGTCTCGATCCCCAGGAAGCCCCTTTCTAGCTCTGTCTCACCTTCATTTTCTCTGCAACACATCTGGACATTTCTTGGGCCGAATCGGAGTCGTTTTTCTTTCCCTTTTTCTTTTTTTTTTCTTCGCTTGGCTGGTGCGCAAAGGAGACTGCTTTTGGATGACGGTCGGCTGCGGCTAAAGCGGAATCGTAACGGGGGGAACCTATATCCCTCCCCTCCCCTCCTCTCTTACGAAGACATTTTTCCCTTTCTTTCGTCCTTTTTTTTAATTTAACACCACATTCATTTCGTGTCGGACCGCTCTACGCGTCACATTTCACTGGTTTTCGGCACGGGTTTTCTACCGAGGAAGGGCTGAGGGGCGAAGGAAGATGGGTTGTTTGGGCAGCAGTAAGACAGAGGACCAACGCATCGACGAGAAGGCACAGCGAGAAGCTAATAAAAAGATCGAAAACAGCTGCAAAAGGAGCGACAGGCGTATAAAGCCACGCACAGGCTGTTATTGCTCGGTAAGGACCGTCTCCGTGCGTGCCATAGCCCCGCTTTGGCGAACACGTAGCCCCTCGGTTTGACAGCGCTAGCAATAATGTCATGGGGGTGGATATTGATGTAAGCCGCCGAGCGAGCAAAGCACCAGAGCCCTTACGATTCTTTTTTTTTTTTGGGGGGGGGGGGGGTGGGGGGACATTAAATACGCCTGCTTTGACGTGCGCCAAACCCGGGATGCCCTTCCTTACCCGTGCCCTAAAGCTAATACGTTCGTGTTTGTGTTTTTCAAGGTGCGGGAGAGTCCGGAAAGAGCACCATCGTAAAGCAGATGAGAATCCTACACGTCAATGGCTTCAACGCGGAGTGAGTATGGTATTTTTTGTTGCGTGAATAGCGACGCAAAGTGTGCCCTAATATGTATCCGACTAGCCTCTTTGCTAATAACAAGGCTGCTAGCGAGTGCATCGACTGTCATTGCTTTTTTTTCCCAGGCACTGCAGCAGCGGCGCTAGTAAGTAAGGGCCCCAGTGCTGTCCAATTGCATAGCAGCTAACGCCAGCCCCAGCGCACCCCTCCTATCTCCCTATCCTACCCCGACCGTCCCCTCCTATCTGCACATGTTCGGTTATATATCTAAAAGGCAGAAGCGCGCTTGTCATGCCAGATTTCCTGTTTCATGCGAGAGGTTGAAAGGTTGTGATCGACACGGGCCTGTATTGACCGACTGTGTTTTTTTTTGCTGCAAGGCCCTGCACGGCATTGATCATTAGCTGTGCTCCATTTGAACAACCGGTACATGTCCTGAAAGTGGAGCTGTGGAAAGACAAGCCACTGGTGCATAGGCGTAACGAGCAGAGGAGAGAGAAGGGATAGATAGTGTCATTTTTTGGAGTTCCATTTCAGAATAATGCTTCGATTTACAAGACTTTTACTATGTAGACAAGCTGAAATGTTTATGTCTAGGGCAACCAAACAGTGTTTTTTATTTATTTATTTTGCTCAGGGCATTGCTGCGCTTACATAATGTTTTAGTAATAAATCATATTCAGGTTTATTAGCATGGTGTTACATCATATTAAGCTAGTCAATAAGTTGGGAAAAAGCTTCTAACCTGGCAAGTAAAGGTTGGTTTATTCTCTAGTATCATGATCTGCTATAATAAAGGACGATTGTGTGTTATAGCTATTATGTGACACAGAACTAAACAAAATCTAGTGGCATCATCAACATGATTTGCATTTCAAATTTACATACTTTACATACTATGTTCCATGTTATGTTTCCATTCCATCTGTAGGCCTGTTACAATAATTACTGTGTCGACTTCCATAAATGACAGATAAGCAACACATTTTGGGCTATTTATCGTCTATATTTATATTTTTCCAACCAAAGCTTTACTGTCATTTTTAGTGAAAGGTCTTCAATAATATCGTTTATCGCGATATTTTCCTGCCTCAATGTATCGAACTTCAGATTTTGTTATCGTGACAGGCCTATCTATTTGTTAGCGCTTTTAACTTAAATTTTTGACTTGTATATATGACTATCTAATATTTGTATTTAAGTTGCCTCTCTATTCATTTATTATTAGCATTGAGTTTGAGAGGCACATTGTCCGTTATACAGTTCCATATGGCTGAACATTTTCTCTTGCTTTTGTGCTGCCATGTTGCGTTTACTTGTGCCTAAATAGACACCTATCTACTAGGGCCTGTCACGATAACAAATTTGAAGTTCGATATATCGAGGCAGGAAAGTATCGCGATAAACGATATTATTGACTCTGACGATACTAGATGCTGTCAACTCAGGCATAAAAATGACAGTAAACCTTTGTTCTAAAAGTGCATAATCATATCCTAAAATGCCACACAAGCTGCAATAAACATGAAATATAATGTAACTCAATTTGCCTCAGTTAGAAATCGAAGTTTTACAAAGAAAAAAATGGGAGGGGAATGCTAGTAAATGTACAGACGATAAATATCGAGCCATAAATGTATCGTTTACCTGTTATTAATTGAACGATAAGTCAATATAGTAATAATTATTGTGACAGCCCTACTATGTACGAGACTGCGATAAGAAAACCTTTGTTATCACCTCCTCATGCTTTGGTTTTCTGTCCCAATGCAGAGAAAAGAAACAGAAAATTCAAGATATCCGGAAAAACGTGAAGGATGCCATAGTGGTGAGTCTCCTCAATGCATTCGTCTTATTTGTCACATTTCAAGAGATTACGATCGACAAAGCGTTAAACGGTTGTATCTTCGCGTTGGCTACGCTGACGAGGAGCAAAGCATCATGGTTTATGTAGTGACCTCTGTTTCTTTCCATGTAGCAGCCACTAAACAATGCATTTTAGAACCACCATTCACTATATTACTAGTATTAATACATCTTTTCACATTATCCAACATGTTTATGTAATAACCTTGTATTCCTGTCCCTAAATCTTTCCTCGCAGACTATTGTGTCGGCGATGAGCACTTTAATACCCCAGTCCCACTAGCCAACCCCGAGGACCAATTCAGAATCGAATACATCAAAAGCATAGCACCGCTTTCGGACTTCGACTATCCGCAGGTAAGCTCTTCTTCTTCTTCTTCTTCCTCTTTAAATCGCAGAACTTCGCGTAAGAGCCGGCTGCCATTTTGCTGCGGGAAATCTTTTGCGCTTGTGTCCAGTGTTTAAAAAAAGCATTTGTGAGAGAAGTTTGTCCCCGTGCGGATTTGAATGCCGGGTGGATGAAAACGCACGGCAGCGAGAGGGGGCCGTTCGATAGCGCGGGGTCATGCGGTGGAAACGTAGATAATGCTTTACATAATTTTTGACAGTGTTCCTTGTTTGACGCTGCGGCCGCGCTGGGACTGAGCTGGCAAATATGCAAATGCCAGCTGTGGATTGACTTGACTTGACCGTTGTAATTGTGAGTGAAAAGGTGCTGTTTTTGGGTTGAGTTAATGTGATATTTTTAGCATTTGGAGATTGCTACGTGTAATGGCAATAGCGTTGTGCTTCAGCGTGTATCTACCTATTTGGGGTTGCCTCTGTATCTTTGTGTACAGGTGCTCTAGTTTTGGACATGTAGCTTACTGTTTTCTGTATTTGAATGATCTACACTTCCTTGTATCAACCACAGGGAAGTAGGGAAGTAGTGAAAAAGACAGTGCACTAGATTGGGTTTATGAGATGCGATTTTGACATGATTGTGATAATAAACATGAAACAGTTCCTTACAATGAACAGTTAAATGAAAACGAATGAACTGAAGTACAAACTACTATATTACGTAAACTAAATATATTTAAGCAGTCTACAGTAAGTGTAGTGGAGGCATCCTTAGGAGTAAAAATAAGAAAATCTACAATATTACTCTACGCAGGAATGAAATCTTCCCTGGGGGACAGAGAACTAAACTGAAGTATAGCAAAAGAGGGACAGGTGGTCACCCTAGTAGTAGCTGTATTAGTTTTAGCAGTACTAATGGCGGTCCTGGTGGCAGTAGTAATGGTTGAAGTAGTTGCAGAAGTAATAATTGTAGTTGTAGCAGCAGTATCAATGACACATTTTGTCATAGAAGGTGCTACATTGGGTTCTGTAGACGTGTAATATCACTGTTACTGCTATAGATACAGACGGCATCTTTGCAAATGCCCATATATGGTCATGTTAGAAGCAGGTGGGGAAAACAAAGAAGAGAAACAAATTAACTTTCTCCCATTTCTCCTCCATTACTTTAACAAATGCTGAATTATGTATTTTTCTACTAAAGAGAGGAGAAAAGAGGTTCAACAGCCCATAAATACTTAAGAAACGGACAATGCTAACCAGGAAGTATGCTAATGTTAGCAAAGCAATGCTAACGCGTGCCGTTTTTCTAGGGCTGCCAACTTTGGTCGTTTAGTCGACTAATTGGTCGATGCCGTCGTGGTCGACCAAGATTTTCATTGGTCGACTAAATGCACGCACTTTTGCAACGATTGAGATGACCTCAATTTACATAACACCAGAGGCCTGTGGCAGGTCTAGCTTTTGCTTTGGGCTAATATTTCATTATAAAAACAGATATATCAAAGTTTTACAGACAGAGTGACGTTTGAATTGTTTGTGTTAAATGCTTTTGCTAAAAAAATAAAATAAAAAAAACTTTGAGGAGAGAAATGAGGACGGGAGTGTCCTCTCCTGCGTGCGCATAACAGCTGAGATCAGGGGCTCTGTGTCTTGGCGAGATGTTGCCTTCATTAGGCCAGACTTCTACAGTTTAAACCACAGATCCCCTGGTTCTACAGTGAAATAGCCGATACTGAGTCTGACGCCTGTCCTCTGTCAGCGGCTCTACTAAAGCACATGGGAGAACGAAGCGAAAGCGAAAGTGTAACATCAGGCTCAGCAGCTCATGGACCTGCTGTGTTTATCTCCGCTTCATTCTGGCTTTTTCCGAGATAAATAAGACGAGGAGCTCCGCGTAACGTGAACCGATTCATCACTACATCGTGCAGCGCAAAAGTCGAAGAAATGAAGCGGCCTGAGAGGAAGTCACACGGAACCACGCGGGCGGCGCATTTCACAATAAAGCACATGGCTCGTGTTTACATTACCCAGAGGACATTTGAGAACAGGGACGATGATGGAAGAAGAACCACCGCTTTATTTAGATTATATAGACGTATGGACAGCACATGCACAGCAGCAGATGCAGGAGTGAGGCAGGGAGCAGGGAGACTAAAAGTGAGATTAATGTGACTTTTTTATACATAAATGCACCGTTTACGTTGCTTCTATGTATAAATAGTAGTTACAGCACGAGCTCCCAAAGTTTTATGTCTTACAGTATGAATGCAGTTTGGGATATAATTCTATGAGTTTGGGTCACAAAAGTTGTAGTCTTGTCAGCGCCGTGTCCCCTTTTAGTCGACTAATCGTTGGTCAGAGAATGTTTTCGGTCGCTTCTACTGAACAATTTGCAGAGTAAAAACATCCATATGGACTTGATTTTGGCTTGACTTTATTGGTGCTTGATGAATCTGTTTAGAGTTCGCCAGAAAACGGCTAAAAATAGTGAAAAATTGTGATTCCCATGAGGGGCTTTCTTCCCCTCGGCTAGGTCACACCCCCTCTTGCGTTGCCGTCTGTATCTATATGCAAGACGGTTTTGAAATATCTATTTGTTTCTCATACTGTGCGACTCTCATAGCAGTACACACAACATGTCAGAAGTATTTGTCATTCACGTAATCAGCCCGTCTCCCCAGAGCAGAGGTGCCCAAAGTGCGGTCCAGGGGCCACTTGTGTCCCACAAAGCGATTCTCATTGATCCTGCTCGCTGGGTTGACGCACATCACCAAATACGGCACTCGTTTCTGCAAGTTGAATAATTCTCCACGATTATAACCTAATTAACTAACATTTTAGCTGCATTAAGTTCCCAAGCCTAAATAAAGGAGTGGCTGCAGAGTGAAAACCTTTGCCAGATGCACTAAAAGCGTCTCTGCACTGGTCACCAACACTTCGACATGTGGCTCAAGGGGAAATAAGTTTGGACCCCCCTGTTTTAAAGCCACGAGGCATGACACCTAATACACAGTGAGCTAGTCCCACACTGTCGGGCCCAGGAAGCGTCTCGGATGAGGAAACGGTGATGTCACGACCAAACAAACTCGTTAATCATAAAACTGAATTACATGAGCAACATTGACAGTTTTATGGCTTGAATCTGTGAATGGACATGTGATACAGGAGCATACTGTTTCATAATAAGAAATGAAATGAAGAAGTTGCAGATGTTTTTGGCAACTATCACTACTGCTACTTTTATTACAACTACATCTACAGTACTGAGATGTCTATAATGTCTATCAGTGTTTATCGAAAGTGAAAACCCCCCAAACAGAACTTTCTATTATAAATAAACTCATTTTTCGTGTGCGTCCCACTGAGGTAAGCTCACCCTTTGTCACGTCTGCCTGAATATGGCTGGAATCCTTTAGCACATACTGCCCATTCTCCCCGGTTATATGGAGTCATAGTAACATTGTTAAGGTCAGGACGAGAAAGCGCGAGAGCGAACAATGCCGTGGTCTGCTGAGCCTGCTTATTCAAATATTAAGAAGACAAGCAGCCGCGGTACAGCCCCGTCTCCACCAGTGTATGTTCTGCAATATAACATAAAACTAGGACATCGAGTGCGCCCTATAGAAGCTCAGTTTTCATACAACACAGAGGGGAGGGGTAAAAGTGTCTGTAGATAAAAGCAAGGAGACATTTTGCATTGCACAGTATTTCAGCGTCAAATTGTCAAACGTACATTGAATGAAACCTTTTTTTTTTGGTGCTTGCCAATCATTTACTTGCTAATGAACTGTTTCGTCAACTGCAAATGACGTCATAGCAGAGCAAACAGCACGGCGACAGAAGCCATACGAGTGTCAAGTGTGCATTGTCATTATTATTATTCGTTTTGACACAACAGGGTTCTGTCTAGAAGGAAAATGATGAGCTAAACTTTGTGGCAAAATGGCTCGTACGTTTGTGTTCTTGTGTCTGGCGGGGTATCCTCTCGGTGCCCCCCTTTCACCACCTGAATGTCTACTGTACAGGCTAACCCTTCAGCTAGGTACTCCTGACCCAGATTCTGCAGAAAACTAGGAGAAGGAGCTCTTTAATATAGGTGTAATGCACTGTATTTAGATCTGTCACAATATCGACTTATAGTTCAATAATAGATAAACAATACATTTACTGTCTGTGAATTTATTTTCCTTTTTCATTATATCGTACTTCAAACTTTGCTATTGTGACCGTCTTAACTGCATTGCACTGTAGCCTCCCACTGCTCCTGACAGGTTTAACCCATAGACATATTAAGATAAACGGCTATTTGTCATTCCTTCCACATTTACATTAATAACAGGGGGTCGAGAGAGGAATCATTTTGGCCGATCAGGCTCCTCCTACAGGGCATGTTCCTGAAAAGGGCAGACGCTGTATGTAAAGATCATCCTTCTAGGGCGGGCAGAGCTCAGTCAAATTCCGGCCTTATTAATATGCACTTTAACCATAAACATTTGTAGTTAAAAAAAAAGAAGAGGAAACTGTAGCTTTAGGCACGATAATATTTGTTGGAACCAGTATTTGAAGTTGTTTTTGACACTTGTGAATTCCCCCTAGGTTCCCATGTTGTAGCGCTCTTTCTGGAGTCTCGCCTTGCCACTAGGGGGCAGTATCGCAGCAATGTCGGCACCCTTTTTCTTTTTATTCGTTGCACCGTGGTTTAAATATGAGGTGAGGCAATAGACATATCGGAAGAAGCCACAATATAATGCAAACACTCTGCCTGACTGTGATTTACACATTTTTTAGCCTAAAACAATCCTGGTGACCTTAAATGTGCAACAGTTGAGTCATGATTTCTGATAATCAATGTCCATTTTAGCCTTGCTGATTTCAACTTGCATCTTGTTTTGACTCGGTTTGATGAAATAAACCAACATTGCTGGATCGCACTTTGTTTAAATGGTTTGACTGTTCAGCTAAATAGATAATAAAGGAAAGTTTCTGGCAATGTTGTTAAGATTTTGTCTGTTATATTTATATGGCAGCTTGTTGTTTATCTTCAGTGGCTTTAGATGTAACGGTCATCGGAAAGAACACGCTGATACAAACTGTTGTCTATGCAAATGGAAGCAAATGCCACCACAGCTAAAGCTAAAGCAGCATTCAAATAAGCTCTGTTCCTTTTCCTCTACAGTGGAAACAGACTTCAGACCAAAAGTAAAATATGGCTGAGGATTAAAAAAAAAGAAAGTCTGATTATTCTGATAGAGATTTGAGAGAAGTCTGAAACACTGCTAAACTAATACAAAACATACTATATGGGGAAATCTGAACCACAGGTCTCCCCTTTCGACTGTGATGAATCTTTTATGGCCATCAAAAGCGGTTGGTGTTTTGCCGAAGATCAAAAAGTGGCACCTCAGGACACAAACGAACAGTCTGTCAATGCCCTGAAAGTCTAGCCTTGAGCTACATGTTTCTTACTTGTACTACCAGGCCACACCCATTTGGAAAAGTGTGTGAGATGTGTGAGAGTTGCTCGGCCGGCCTCTCCCCTGTCGTCTCTGTAAGGTAGTGATCACAATAAGCAAATCGCAAAGGTCGCCGTTATGCTCTGAAAATAACAAAATAATCAGTCTCTATTAAGATTCATCATGTAACCTGCTAACCCTGTAGTTTCGAGTTCTGAAATGCATGTGATTCTTCGTTTTATCATATTTCAGTCTTTTAAAGTGTTAACTAAACCCTGCACATGCCACATATACGTTAACTGCGATCCTATCCCCAGTGTCCTGATTGGTTTAGAAAAATGTGTAAACTCCACATAGGCGGGGCCAGGTGAACTTAAACTTGTGATGTTTATACTTTCACTTCGTTATTGGACACCGACAAGAAGTGACATAGATGAAGGCAAACAATTTTAAACTGTTGCCGTGCCAACCATGTTAAGTCAGTGGGAAATGAAGGAAGAAGGAAGAAGGAAGGCAAGTTTGCTCGGACGTGGGCTGATTTTTTTGCTATTCAAATATCAGAGGCCAAAATTCAAACATTGTTATGTACAAAGTGTAGAGTTTGTCCAAATATAGTTAAGGAGAGGCTCTGTAGGAAAGAGAAATTTACAATAATTTCTGTATTGGTGTTCAGGTTGCTGTTGTGCAGAGGCGGGTAGTACTTTGAAGAAACTTTACTTATTAGAGTAGTTATATCATTCAGTACTTTTTACTTCTACTTGAGTGATATTGTAAGGAAGTGTTTTTACTCTTACTGTGAGTAAAAGTTACAAAATCTTCAAGTCGACCTAAAATATATGTATTTAGTGTTTCGATCCCATTGTTCTTCAAAAATATCCTTAATACATTTTTTGGGGGGAAATATTAGGATTATCACATCATAACAAGTTTTGTTTCACATAATTTATGTCACAACTGACTCATTAATCTTTACTTTTTTACTTTTTCTCGATATTTATGGTCACTACTTTTTACTTGTACTTTATTTCAAAGCAACGTCACTCTTACTTGAGTAAATATTTTGTCTACTCTACCCACCTCTGCTGTTGTGTGCTCATTTCCCAAAATCTTCCTGGGGGATTTCCGGGCCTGACATCGCCTCCTCTTGTTGTATTTATCTCACCTCATCTCCCGGATAGATTCAAGCTAAATGACTGTATGTTAATAAAAAGAATCTAGTCTTTCATGAATTTTGCCTAGTTGGCCAAAGGCTGTGATTTTGAAGTATTTCATCTGCCGTTATTTATATCACCGCAATATCTCGTTATCTCAGTATTCCTATTTTAGTACCGTAATATAAATTTCAGACCACATCGCCCAGCCTTTATCTGTGGCCATCATTGCTGTAGTTAAGAACTGGACGCTAATGTTCGCGCTGGAGATGAAGTGTCCCCCTTTTCAACAGACTGACCAGCTCAGCCAAGTTATCCCAAATTTAGCCCGTTGTTTCTTCCTCCCCGGTGTGCCAGGCTGACCTATATGATTGCAGTGAAGTATTACACGGGCACACAGCAGCTTGATTAACACGTAACTCTATCGGGCTGAAAGGAGAGCTGGTCAAAGCAAAAGCAGGTGAGCGGGGTTTGGATTGAGACTGTGTACCTACATGTAAGGTTATTTATTTGTAAGTGACCCTGCAAAACACTGGGGTATGCTGAAGTTGGAGGAGAATCATTCGTGCTTTTGTTGTTTGATGCCACTGGGTTTATGAGGTAAAAGAACATATTTTTACTTACTGTATGATTTAAAGCAGTACTAAGTAACTCTTGCCCCTCGAGGCCATAAGCGCAACTGCAGGTGTCGTAGCAAGTTACGATTTTTTTAACTTATTAAATGTCTTTGAGAGTAAATACTACGCTGACAGAAAAGGTGAAGGGAGAGAGGGGTGTTGTACATCCAGTTATACAACGGGAATATTTTTTTCAAACTTGGCTGTAAATACTGTTTAAAGTGGCGCTAGCCCGCAGTTAGCTTTGCCCGTTAGCCTGTTAGCTTCTTCTTCGTGATTCCATTAGTGTGTATTGGTGACTCCGCCCCGGTGGCAGTCAAGTTGCAAGCATGGTTTTCTGCCCAGAGACACCAGGGGAGATGAGAGACCCCCCAATCATCCCATTAACACTTGTATTACCCCCAGAGCGACTACGGAAAGGATTTATTTAGGTAAACACGTTACTTAGTACTGCTTTAATATCAAGATGTAAAAAGTATCCACTGCATTTGACCCATTGTTACATCCCACTGGAGTTAAACTTGTTCCACATTGAGATCCTTGACCAGATCTTTGCCCCGTTCATGGTTCATACTCGAAAGGATTGGCCTTCATGACACAAGTTTTAAAGCAGAACTAAGTAACTCATGCCCCTAGAGGCCGTGAGCGCCACTGCAGGTGTCGTAGCATGTTGCGTTTTTTTAATTGTCCGTGAGAGTAAATACTACGCTGACAGAAAAGACAAAGGGAGAGAGAGATATTGTACATTGTGCCACAACTCAATGACACAATGGAGATAACTGTTTTCACTCAAACCTGGCTGTAAATACTGTTTAAATTGTGCACCGTGAATTTAATCTTTATGGTAAGACATGAACGACCCATCTAATCTCAAGAGCGATACATACTACTCCCAAAATCACCTCCGCCATGATTAAACTCTGCTCAGAAAGTCCCTCATAATTCCAATACCTCAGCTGTGAAAGTGACCCGATGCGTGAGTGGGACCGGGGCGATTACGGGAAAGAGTTAAAATAAAAGGCGCAGGTTTTTTTTTTCCAGATCGCTCCTGGTGTCTGTGTTATCTGCTCCTCTGTAGGGCTCTGCAGCACACAGCATTTATTCACAGCCCCAGTGTCACACGCCTCTGTGGAAAAGGGCCCCGAGGAGCCAGCACCAAACCCCCCCCATCCTCCCATCTCCACACGGTCCGCCTCCTGCCCCGACAAGTCCAACCAGCCCATCACACTGGGCCGGGAGGATAACCGGATTATGTACCAAATATACACTAACTCAGGGGTTTCCAAAATGTCTGGCAGTCCTTCAGTCCTCTGTAGTTTTCTAAAATATTGGAATTGTTGTATTGCAAAATTACAGTCATCAGGTGTATAGGCTCCAGCAAACAGTGGTTGTATATGACAGTGTTGGGCAAGTCACTTTAAAATTGTAATATATTCTATATTAGTAGTTTCAGAAATATTGCTGAATTACATACTTTGAGTTACTTTTGACAAAATGTAAACTGAAAATAGTAATAATGCCACCTTCCCTGTCCCGCGTGTTTTGTTTTGACGATGAACTGCAGATCTAATACTGTAAACCAGTGTCCAACTTGATTTGGCTGCATTTTATTTGGGGGGAGTTGGCATGTAATAAACAAAAGTTCAGACATTGAAATGCACTTGTAACTCGAGTTACTTAAATTGTAATGACTAATATACAGTATTACCAAATTTTGTGTAAGTAATACGTTATATTCCTTAGTTACTGAAAAAAGTAATATATTTTTGTAACTTGTTACTTTTTTTAATACATTACCCCCAACACTGGCAATATTGAAATATTTACTACAGCATCAGTGAAAGTCAAAGTACATTTGGGCGCTGTAGCATTTTCATGAAATCAGGTTAAAATAATTGAGGCCTGATTTCTGTTGAGACAAATTGCTATTGCTTGCAGAGCTCATTTTACTTGTGCTGAACCAGCGATTGAGTCTGGTTAGAGTCGGCATCGAATACATTTCTAGAGTGGAAAATACGCGAACAAACAGGAAGTGGAGTAAACCAATCAGCGAAGGGCAGACGTATGCTGTTGTTGCGGGGTTATTAGCGGTTCTACAATAATATTTGAACAGACTTTCACAAAAATCACCTACTGTCAATGTGTTTTTGGTCATTTTTGCCTCATCCGTAGGTTGTTATTGAGGGGACTTCCGCGTCTCGAGTGATGCTGCTCACGAACATCACATGAGGCAAATCTGACTGCACGGATCCGTTTGAGTTTGGCAGGGGCGGCGTCCTTCCCAGACTGATATCCCTGTGTATGAAAAATACATTAAATAACAGATACAATATCATTCTGGACTTGCCAGGCTACACAAGTAAAGCTGTTAAATAAGGCTAAAACAATAGATATCTTTGTATTTGCATTTGTAGCCTTTATTGTCTGGTAAACCACACCCACTTCTTTTCTGCATGAAAGAAGGTGGGTCTGGACATACACGGTAAACAAGTGTCTGATTGGCGGCTGAGGCCGAACCAATCACGACCGTCACAGAGAATTGACAAAGTTACATCACTCGCTGCGCCGCTGTGTTGTAGTGCAATCAACAGTGACACGTGCAGTAGTTATTAGCCAAAATCATGGATGAACTAGTCGAGGATTTTGCCTCCGCGTTCTTGTCAGATTATATTCAGTTCATATTTTGATATTGATATTGATAGGATTTATTGGAGTGATTATTTACAACATATTACAGTGCAGAAAACAAACAAAGCAACAAAAAGACTCAAAAGGAGTAGTAATGTAACACACTTACTTATTTTTATTTACAATTTGTACTTATTACTTTTCTTATTCCTCATTCCCGTTCACATATTAACCATTTCCATTTAAGCACCAGTCACCATTCCAGCATTTGGTGAATTGGATTACAGCTGTCGTCACGTCCGCTAATTGCTGATTGGTTTATTTCACTGAGATCTGTGCGTGAGGCCCGCCCGTTCAAACTTCTCCAATTGCTCTGTGACCAGACTAACTTTCCTGCGTGGATGGACAGGCATTTGAACCATCCTTCAACCAGTGCCTCAGGACAACGGTCAGGGCAGTGGCGACTGTAGAGCAGCGCCCAGGGGGGGGTCCTTCTCCAGATCTTGAGCCAGGATCATGATCGAGACGTATTATGTGGAAGATTTAGCCTCATGTGTTTATTTGTAGGGGAAAGACATGCTGTGTAGTCAAGGCTTTTAGACTTTTACACAGGGTGGTTTGAACACTGCGCAGGGAGGCCGACTAAATGTGCTGAAACAGTCATGAATGAAGCACAAGATCAACATGCACAAAAGTGAAAAATCTCCAGAAAGCTGATTTAGCACAATCCCTTTGAAATGTGCCAGTGTCCCTTTAAGAGCGGCTCGCATCAGTTAATTTCCTCCACGTTGAACCTAATCACCGGATCTGCCGAGAGGAGCGCTCCGCAGCATGTGACTCTTTATCAGGCTCCGCTCGGCTCTGGTTGGGGGCGACATTCAGAGCTACTCCCCAAACGCAGCGCACTGTCCCGGGCCGAGCGCACAGTCATGTGGTGGGACCGGCCCAGGAAGAGAGAGAGAGGGCCAGAGGAGGAGCAATGAAAGTGGATATTATTAACCCAACTGCCTTTGTTGTACTGTGGAATATGAGTCTGTTTGGAGTTGACAAAAAGTGAATTTATCTTCATTTTGTTGATAAATTTTGAGTTTTTTTTGGTGCTCCATCAATAATATGTGTGTAGGTCTTTCTAGTTCTTTAGCTCATATTAGTAAACTAGAACTTAACTTTTAGAAATAGGCTTAATGACTTTGAGAGAAGACTGAAATAAAGGCCACTAACAAGATCCACACACATTTCAGTTCATGGTTGTAGAGGTGTAAACTAAGGAATAGCAAGTTTTGTTTTTAGCCCCAAGAGAGATGTGACATTGACGTTTTATCACAAGATACTTTATTCAAATTGCGATTCTGATTCGATTCATCGTTCAACCCTGCTCTGTCGTTCGGGTTTCACAAAGACCTGAGTCACTGATAAGAGCCGTTGCTTCATAAAGACCACTATTGTCCACAGCAGGAAGTTAGTGAGCAGCGAGAGTTCTTTAGGCGCTGGCACTGAGTTTGATTATTCCAGGTTCGTGTGGACTTTACCAGGTTTAAAGCCAGGCTAAACTAGAACTGAACCGGGATAAAGCCAGTCCTCAACTCTAAACCTTGACTGCCATCTTCTGTAGCATAAAGTAAACTTTTATCACAGGGAAGATTTTGCTGTAATGGCTGTAATGGCTCATTTGGACCTTTTTTGTAGCTTTTTAAAGCAGGACTAAGTAACTCATGCCCCTAGAGGCCGTAAGCGCCACTGCAGGTGTCGTAGCAAGTTGCGTTTTTTACTCATTAATTGTCCGTGAGAGTAAATACTACGCTGACAGAAAAGACAAAGGGTGAGAGGGATATTGTACATCCAATTACACAATGGAGATCATTTTTTTCACTCAAACTTGGCTGTAAAAACTGTTTAAGTAGTGTTAGCCCACAGTTAGCTTTGCCGGTTAGCCTGTTAGCTTCTTATTCGTGATTCCATTAGTGTGTATTGGTGCTCCTACCCGGTGGCAGGCAAAGTTGCAATTGTAGTTTTCTGGCCAGAGACACCAGGGGTGATGAAAGACTCCCCAATCATCCATTAACACTTGTATTGCCCCCAGAGGGACTACGGAAAGGATTTATTAAGATTTAACAAGTTACTTAGTACTGCTTTAAAATGGAGCAGAGCAATATGTCTCATATTAACCTCTTAACCCCCACCTTCACCGAGCACATTTTCTCCAGTTTGGCTTTACCCAAATCTAAAAGCTTCTTGAAAAAGGTGTCAAAAAAACGAGACAAAAACGAGGATGAAAAAGCAACGAAAACGCAACATAAAAGCCACAATAGAGTAACAACAAAGCGCAACAGAACAGTGACAAAAAGCGATGAAAATGTGGCTAAAAATGTGATGAAAACAAAAGTCCAAAAAGTGATGACAAAGCTGCAACAACATGAGGAAAATTATCCGTTTTTAGATGACTTTTCTAGGTCTTAGCTTAGACTGGCCTATAGGCTGTAACCTTTTAGATAGAAAATGCACTTGGTTAAGGTGGGGGTTAAGAGGGTAAAAAAAAAAGCTTTTATTAAGAAGGTTCATGAACACAGCTTTTAAATAAACTCCGGCTTCACTCACCACATTACTGCCCCAGATTTGACCGGAAGACCTGGCGATTTTGATTAAGAATTGAAACTATTTCCATGACAGGATATGTTTCTGTATAAACCTCCGTTACGGCCTGTGTTTGACTCTTTGCGAGTGAGAAGATTGATGGGAATCGCTTTGTCTGTTTGCTAAATACAACACTGGAGTGGTCGGACTAGCTTAGCATACCGGCTGGAAGTGGAGTGAAACCGCTAACAGGAGCCACTCGGTTTACACTAGACTAGATTTGTAAATTATGTTGTTCAGGAGAAGTACATGCGTAAACAGAAGATTTTTACCTGTGGGGTTGGCTGGTTTTTATATATAATACCTGCAGTATTTGTGATCTGCTCATTTCAATCAGTGACTTTAATTCATTTGTATTGAATTCTGCAGCCTTAACGTTTTTACTTTGTATGTTCAGTTTACTTATATGTTACATTGAAAACAGGTCATATACAGTTCCGGTTCCAGCTTTTGTTTATTCTTAACGCTATTATTTACATTGTGTGATTCTCGTTGAAGGCATTAAACTATGAATGAACACATGGGATTATGTAGAAATCTCAAAAGTGCAAAGCAGTTGGTCTGACGAATAGCAAAAAACAATTTTCTTTTTAGCATATTGATGGATCTTGATTTTATTTTATCCATAATGAAAATAAATACATGTATATCTTTTATACAAATCTCATCTCAAACAATAACAGCTTTCCTCTAGGTTCAATCCAAAACTTCCGTACCAAACTCGACAATAAGGTGCTGACTGCCAAAGAAATGGCTGTAACCTGTCGATTATGAAGCCCATGACGATATATTGGTGTCGACCAAAGTAGGGATTAGAGGCCGACCGATACAGGTTTTTTAAGGCCGATGCCGATATTTTGGATGTTAATTCGCCAATGCCGATACGCTCGGCCGATTTTTTTCCAAATGTAAATGGTAAATGGTCACATTTTATATAGCGCCTTTCTACCTGCTTTAGGCACTCAAAGCGCTTTACATCAAGGAACCAGTCACACCGCTCATTCATACACCAGTGTACGCAGATACTGGAGGCGAGGTGGGTGAAGTGTCTTGCCCAAGGACACAACGACAGTGGGCACCTGCGGAATTCGAACTGCCGACCCTCTGGTCACAAGACGACCCGCTCTACTCTCTGCACCACCGTCGCCCCAATGTCTGATCTATAATCCTGTAAAATTACATATGTTCATTCATAAATACGCCTCCCACGCCTCATAAACGCCTTCAGTGAGAATCTACTATGTAAGTGGACTTGAAATAAAAGAAAAAAACAATACATAAAAAAGCATTTCCAAACTTTTGAACGGTACTGAAAGTCAAATTAGGTCAATTAACTAAATATACTATTAAAATACACATGAATAAAAGTAAATTTTCAATGTTTTGCTGCTTGAAATTACTATAAGCAACGATCACTTTTTATAGTGCGGGGAACCACTGTTACCAGTTCAAATGTTTGATGTCAGATGGAGAATGACAAATTATTATTGTGTTATGCGGATTTTGTGGTGCGTTTTGATTGAGAAAGTGAAGAAATTGCACTCTCTGTCAACACTTTTGGTTTACATTGTTTTCTATATCATCAATAAGTGTCTCGTGTCTCCATCGAAGGGATATCATGAAGCTCCTCAAACTCTTTCTAACATGATTTCTGTCTTTTCCAGGAGTTCTTTGACCACGCAAAGAAGTTGTGGGACGATGAAGGAGTCAAGGCCTGTTTTGAGAGGTCAAACGAGTACCAGCTCATCGACTGCGCACAATAGTAAGTCGCTATCTCCCCTCCTCTCTTCTCTCTCCTTTACGCCTGTCTTTTGCGGTTTCTCCGTTTGTTTTGTCTCTTAAATGTCTAGAAATTCATGAAAGCAACTAACTAGAGGCATAAAACGGTCCTAAATATTGTTGCTCGTTGCGGTATATGATCTCTCTGAAGTTGTTAGCTTCCTCATTAAGCTCTTATTCTCCAGCCTTAAGTCCACAGTGGGGTGGACGGGTTCAGTTTTACGGTTTGTAAACTGCCGTCTCTGTGCGCAGCTTGTGTCATGTCCTATATGGATACGCTCCGGTTTGTGTACTTTGGGCGCGGCAGGACGAGCGCACGGTTGTAAGAGCCCACTGGAAAATTATATTTCTCTTGATATCTCGGGTTTGTCGGGTATTTTCACCACGGCACTGAATGGCCTGTTTGGGAAAGCAGTGAGTTTTATCAGTGTGTAATCGCATGATGCTGCAGTGAGACGGCCAACACTATAACGCTGCCTATTGTGTTGCCTTAGAACTGGTTGACCAATTGTATTCTTGTTTATGAGGTTGTGATAAGAGAAAGACTAGAGTGTGAAGTTCAATATATTTGCGACATTATTATTGGCTCTAAAGATACGAGACTTTCAACTCTAAAGCATAAAATGACCATAAATGTTTGGCTAATTTATGGTCATAGAGTCTTCTGTCTTCAATCAATCGCTCTGTTTACCTCGAGCGTGTCGAGCATAGATATAATAAATAATGGACTCCGTCTTCTCGCTCCTCCCCGTTTGCCATAATAATTAAGTTCGTAAGGGAAATCATGGTGGATTTACAGACTCCTCCTCCCCTGCTGTGTCGGAGCATGTTCCTAAAAAGGGCATAAGTGCGGGATCTTCACTGTAGACTCGGCCCTCGCAGGGCGTGGAGTTCGGTCGTAGCTGCGCCTGCGTTGTTAGCTCTAATGCTAACGGCCTGTCAATCAAAGTCCGGCCCTTATTTGTATACGAGATTTTTAAAATATTTCTTACAAAACCAGCCTGGTTTCTGTAATTGTACATAACCCAGCGTTATCACAGTTGCTTAGAACGTCTGTAAAGTGCAATGCTTTCTAATGGAAAACTAGCTTGTTTTAGAGGTACTACAGGAATGGCGGGAAATGTCGGCCCCTTAGCGTCGCGGTCACAAAGCAGAGCAGCCAGTGGCCATTGGTGTTGAGTCACAACAGCAGAGCAGTACATGAGCTAACAGCTGGGGGGCGCTACTGCACACAGCTCAACAGGTGAAGAAGCAGAACAAGCAGCTAAACTTCTATAAAGGGATTTGAGCCAATTTGCAAACAAACCACCATTGCTTCACGCGTTATAAACAGTGTGGTTTGGTCCCGGTTCTTCATCTCCGGTTTTGGTAAATTTTCCAGCGCCATCTGTTGGTAACTTTCGATAACTCAGGCTGGACATGAGAAACGTGGTCACATTAATGCATGACGGCCATGACGCTTGTTACTAGAGATGCACCGATCCAGCTTTTTTGCTTCCGATACAGACACTGGGCGTTTGAGTATCTGCCGATATCCGATATTAACCGATACCAAGAGACTTTCTTAAAAGCAGCTTGCATTGAGTGAAAAAAAAGTTCCTCTTTCCCGTTGTCCAATCAATTAAGTCAATTTTTTTTTTCTATCATTTATCAATCATATCTATCAATAAACTGCGATGGCAAAACATTGAACAAGGATCCCAAGGACTTTTCTATAAACATCTCACATAAACTCTGATCAGTACATCTAGGGCACTACAAAATGTTAGATCAGTTATTCTTTAACAGCATTTCTTTAACCAAAATACTGACACTTGGCCAGTCCAGCAGTGGCTATTTTATTTTATTAGGCTACTTTAGGTGATCCAATCATAGTTTCTGTCCCAGCTTTGATTAGTTGCCGCTAGCTTTAGCATACTGATGCTTGCCACGGCGTTTTACGTGGCGATCAAAAATACATTTGCGGAGGTTAAAACAGGTACAGCATGTCTACTGTATATTCACTGAGGTTTAGTGAAAGTTGTGGTTTTAAAGCGGTGAGGTATCAGTTCAGTATCGGATATTTTGAGCCGATACCAGATATTGTATTTTTTCCATATATCCAATACCAGAACTGGATCGGTGCATCCCTACTTGTAACACACGGCTCTGTTCACGTACAAAATGGGAGCATGAATGAGCTTTAAACCAGCACTAACCCGGACCTAAATTTGGACTAAGCTGGTACTAATTGAAACATGACTAAACTCGGAACTGCTTCTTGGCTCTTGCGTCACTTTCCTAATGCAATAGAATTCAGCTCATAGGATTAAAACCAAGACTGAACAGAGACTGAAGCAGGACTCTGCGGTTCAGGCTCTGGCCTTTGTCTCTCATTTCCAGCCTTTTTCTCCAATACAATACAACCCAGATACAGTTGTTTGGAAATATTGATAAGCCTCTAATACGGTGGCCTTTTTGCCCAGTGCCCCACACTGTTTGGTAACCTCCTGCAGCAGTGTTTCCCCTACCATTATACTGGCAGGGCGGCCGCCCGCCATCAGTGCCCCCGCCCTCTCAGGACGATAGCCTTTTAATATGCAGCGCTAATCACCGATCGATGAAACGAGTGTCTTTACCAAATCCGTTACTACGCCTGTTCAATCCAGTCCGAGTCTGCGTTTTTTACGGATCCAGTCCGCGTTTTGCGCTCAGTGACCCAGGCCATGCGGTCGTGTTTATTTGAGGAGGCTGCACCAGAAAAGATCGGAGAAACAGGGGCAGAGACAGGAGCTGCCGCTACAGAGCGAGTAAGTTTAACTAGAGCGATTAGATGACAATAAAATTAACATTAAATCCCTTTGGTACTTTGTAAATAAGAAAATCCAACCCAAGCTGAATGCAACAGTTTAGCCTAAACTGTTTAGGTGAAGCTGTTAGCATCTGTTTCACATGAAGTCAATGAAGTTAGCTCTGTTGGCTTTTGTAGAAAGTCCTAAACTTAGCCTTAAATGCTGATTTTGGCTCCTCTTGTTTTAAGCAGAACACAGATATTACATATGTCCTATTAGATCATAAACTGTGGAACTCACTGATAAATAAACTCACTCATAAATATAATGGTAGTCTACATTAGGCTAATCTAATAGTATATTACATTCTCAAACTTTCTAAAACATAGTATTGTTTCCTACATCATCAAAATGCTTTACAGTTACTTAAACGGAATTAATTCAAACAATAAATTGTTACAAATAATAACATTTGCTAAAAACACTTTATTTTACCCGGCAGCGTAACCAACCCCCCTGCCAAACCAGTAAACCTACTGTAGGGGAAACACTGTGCAGTATTGTAAAGACTCTAAAGGTTGGTTATATTGTCCATCTTTTGACTCTAAAATGACGTTTGTATAGTGAAAGTTACAATCCAGTTTTGCAACAAGCTTCCTGTTTCCTGGGTTTAATTAAACATGAATAGTGCAAAATTTAGCAATATTTTAGCCTATTTTGTGACTCGGAGTTGGAATGCTCTGGGTGTTCTCCAATCCTTCAGCTATGTCCTCCTGACTAAAATCATGGGCCAAAGTCTGCTGTAACTTCAACATTAAGTGAACAACTAAATACCATTATCCTTTTGCATCTATTTAAGTTTCAAATACTTGTATTGTACTTTTCCTGTTACTGCCACCGCTTTAAGAAGAACCATAGCCTTTTGCTTGGAGGAAACACATTTTCAGGCATTTGTTTTCGAGTAGTGACCATTATCTGGGTTGGACAAACGCGCTCTGTGCTGCTGTTTCTCTGTGCTTTGAACATACATTTGACTGGAGGGAAGGGGTGTGGGGGGGGTGTCTTTATTGGTTTGCCGGTTCCCTGAAAGAGGTGGAGGGGCGCGGAGTCAGGTGATGCTCGGACGGTCACATGCGTCCGAAAAGGTGGAGCCGTCGGAAGTCAGCAGCAATGCGGAGACGGGGATAGTTTCTCTCCCTTCCATTTTTAAAACACGTCCCGGGGCAGAAGCGTTTGAGAGAGGAGCTGAGGATTACGTGCATCTCAAAAGTTTGTAGAAGTCAACTGACGATATGGAGACGAGCCACAAACCAGATGAAAATATGAATCACATTTTGCAGTTTGATGGTGCTACATAATCGGTCGTAAATGTGGGAATTCGGGCAGAGCCAAGGCCATTTCAGGTCAAAACCAGAACAAGTGACAATCCAAGAGCCAGACTAGGGCTGGGTGCGTTAAACGATACCAGTCTGGTGTCAGGGGAAAAAAAGTTTAGGTACTACTGGTTTCAAACAAATGAAATTATTGAAAACAGGTACAAAAAAAATCTTATCTCTTTAGTTCCAAGTTTTGATGCTGTTGGTCCAGGGACAGATTTAAAAGGAAGATTCAGTTAAAATAAAAAAATGTTGTGCCCAATTTCTTTAACACAATTCTTTAACCAGATTTTTTTTAAAACGTTTTCCCAATTTTTGCCTTAATTTTTGCGAATTTTTTGTTAAATTTGAATTTGAATTTTCCCTGTTTCCCACCTTTTATTCCCATTTTTCCCAAATGTATTCCCAATTTTCCCCTGTTTTTTGCAAATTTTCCCCCAAAATATTTTACACAATTTGGTCCTTATTTTTGCCTTAATTTTTTACTTTTTTTAACTAATATTTTCCCTATTTCCCATTGTTTTTCCCATTTTTTACCCAATTTATTCCCCATTTTCCCCTATTTTTTCCAAATTTTTCCCAAAATCTTTTTACACAATTTTTCCTTATTTTTGCCACATTTTCACCCACATTTTTTCTTGACATTGGAGATGAACCCGATATTGTAAATTTGCAGATCTTCCACACATTATTGTTCTGTTTTCTGGTTCTGGATGATAAATATTTTTGTATAGGTACAAAAGTATCGGAAACCAAGTATCGTTAAAGTACTGGTATCGAATTTTTTTTTGACGGTACGCAACCCTAGCCATGACCAAACCAGAACTAAACAGAGAAAGGTAGTGTTCTTCCTGTTGCTGCTGCTGTGACTAAAATGTCTCCAACTACTGCATCCCAAACGTATCTGCTGCACTGTGGGTTGTAATGGCACAAATCCCCCTTTACCACTTAAGTCGTTAATGAAATCCCGTCTTAGACATTCATTTCCTAATCGTTGATCAGTATCAGGCTTTTAAAGTGTGAGCGTCTATTTTTAGCCACACATTTAAATAAACAGTTGTTGGTGTCACTGGAGCGGCGGAGCTATAAGGGGAAATGTTACCGCGTGTTGTTGACTCTGGGCCCCTCCTTCAGTAAATACGGCTGTGATCCGAGCCCAGACCGGGTTTTTATGAGGTCTGTCTGTTCGCCTCGTTCCTTGTTCTTTGTCAGTTCTCCGAAACTCTCTTTCCAAAGTCAGACAGTGTCTTTTGTGGACTTCCAATGTTCAAAAATAAAAAAAGAGGCCCTCACAGATGCATTTAAAGAGGCGTTTTGTTGAACGTCGCTGTCTTTAATTCATTACATAACCTGCGCAATCGCAATTTGAACGCTCCCAATTATAGGGACTTATGCAATTATTGAGGAAGTGCAATATCTTTTGCAAACATCAAAATGTCTCTCGTCGAGTGATGGGATGGTTTTATGTAGACATTACTGTGTCAAAAACATTTGTCTGTGCGTAACCAGATGTGTGTGTGTGCGTTTTTGTTTTGCGTGTGTAAAATTATATTTGCATGTGTAATAGAACAATGTGTGTGTAAATTTCCATGTCTCTTCCACTGTAACTATGAACTAGACGTTTATTTGGCAATGGGGAAGATATCAGTGGTGTAGGAGGAATGCTAGTTAGCAATTAGCATTAGCTCCGATCTGTCAAAGGGCCGTTCGTTTTGACAGCAATAGCTTAAGGCAGAATGCTAGTTAGCAATTAGCATTAGCTCCGATCTGTCAAAGGGCCGTTCGTTTTGATAGCAATAGCTTAAGGCTAGCTAATCTTTCTCCTATCCTCCTACCACACTGACATCTTCCCCATTGTTCATAGTTGCAGTGGAAGTGCACACCGCTTTTTATTTGTCAGTAGAAAACAACTTACCTGAAGCACAAGTATCCTCCTGGTTTCAGTCCACTCTAACTCGATGGCCATCTTTCATGGGCGCTGCCTCTTGCGAGAGGGCGTCACTTATAAAAAGAGAAGAGGTCGACTGCTGTAATAACCACACTTATTATGAGGAGCACTGAGAGCGGTGCTCTGATGGCAGCCTCACATTCATTTCTTCGTTTACATCGCGCTGCCTTGTGTTCTTCCTTAAGCATTAAATTATAGGCTCTCACAGGTCAAATTAAAATCTTTATTAACCCCATCGTGAACTAAACATTTTTTGTATCTCTAGAGAAAGAGATGTAGCAGCACTCACTCGGCTGTAATGCAACCAAAACAAATGCACATGTTTCACCCCCACTCCCCACAACCCATCTCTCTCCCTTCCCAGCCTTGGAGTCTGGTTGGGGAGAAAGACTGTTGTACATAATATCGCCATTGGTCATGAGTGTTTTTCCACCCCACGCACTTCCCACTTAAATGCACTAAGTCTGGAGTGACAAGATCTCAAAGTGCAAAATGTTACGTTATAGTCTGTGTTTAGAAACACAAGATCGGGCCCTAGTTCTTTTACATTTGTATCATTTATTTTTGATAAACAACCAAGTCACTTCCTTTAATGCCGTCCCTGGAACAACAGGCACCAAAACTGGGTCTCTAAAGATATGATATTATTTTTGGTAATGTTATTGGTACTGATATTGTTAAACTATACCTAGCCTTAACGCATAAAACAAGCAATTTTAACACCGTCTAAACAACCGTCTCCTCACGATGTTGACACTGAGGCATTCTAATACGGTCCCATCCCCACTCCTGCCTAGCCCTGTAGTCTATCTACAATCTACAAACATGTTTTAGTTCAGCAGTTCATATTTTAGACTTCACTCAAAAGTTAGCGACGTGTTTAACGCTTTTAAATAGGGATGTAACAATTCATCGAAAATCGATTTAATATGAGTAAAATGTGAATCGATGTAAAAAATAAAAGAAGCGATTTTAAAGCCACCCTCAGCTACTCCATTTTGCACGACCGGAACAGACCGGAACATGGCTCGTTGTTTCTAACGACGTTATTTTTTTCTCAAGACAAGCTCCACACCTCCCACCGCCTCACCCCAACACACGGCACACCATGTAAACACAAACACGTGTAGGCATCGAAGCAGCAGACGCAGCTAAAGTTAGCGGCTATGAGATTAGCGTCAGCGGCTAACGCAGAGTTTAGCATTTTGACAGAAGTTTACCAAAGATCGTAAACTGACAAACATCTGACCGACCTGCTCTGATTCTGCTGAAATCCTCATCAAATGTTCGTTTGTCAAATAATCCAATACCTACAGGAAGCTGTCATGTCTTTATCCTCCTTATGATTACAAAGGCTGCACCGGGAAGCTGTGAAGCGTTCGAGGGTGAAAAAAACTGCACTTTAAAATTAGTTCTAAATGGTAGTATTATGTTCAAACTGCAAAAAAAAAAAAAAAAAATTATATATAATCTCAAAATGTTTGCTTTGCTACACATCTTATTTATGTTGAAAACATGTAAATATACAAGCACACATGTCAAAATGATTATAGTTCATTTTCATGCCTTGTAATTTTTTGTAATGTAAAGTTCTGTTACTGAGACAGTTACAGTTTTGTTACAAGGACAAAAATGCAGATGTTAAAACAAAAGAAACATTGGTATGAATGAGTCATATTCTTTTCTTAAAAAAAGGTTTTAAAAAAATCGGAAAAAATCAAAATCGGGAACTTAAAATCGGAAATCAAATCGAATGGGGGCTTGAGTGAATTGTTACATCCCTACTTTTAAACATTCACTGATGTTGGTAAAACCCACGTTAAAGTCTTGTTATAAGTTACCAATCGTAATCCACCGCTATACAATATTTTTGTTATTGAAGAATAGTGTATCTTCATGTAGGTGCTCACTGTGACCATCAGGTTGAGATATTTTGCCCATAATATGAACAGGTTATGGGAGGTGTCTTGCTCAAGGACACAGCATTGGTTCTGCTTCTTCTTGCTCAGTGTTTGTTATGTCCCCACAGTCCTGACAGTCACTGGAAAACCGCTGTCGATGGTCGTTGGAGGTATTGCCAAAGAGCACGTCGGTATTGATGGTTTTTTTGCGATCCTTTCCGCCATCGACCCCTCCCCTTCCCTCCGCGCGCCGCTGCACATTTGTACGTTTTAACAGCACAGATGTGTCTGCCAGCTGATTGATTATGAGCTATTTTTAACGCGCTGCCGACCGGTTCCATTGCAATGGCTCTGGACGTGTCAACGCCAAAATCAAACCGTTTTTCACACGCAAATCTAAGCGGCGACCTCACACTGTGGGCTTTTGTTCTCAATCACCGATACATGTATTTTGGCAATTATTTTTGTTCTTTTAGGTGTTTAATGTCAGTCTGGTCAGAGGTTAGAGCTTATTTTCCATCAGTAGACAAAGGTGTTTGAGCTGTAGAGGTGGGCAATATATCGTCTACAACAGGGGTGTCCAAACTTTTTTCACGGAGGGCCACATACAGGAAAATACAAACAACTGGGCCACACTCAGTAGAGGTCAAATATATAACTTCACCTCTATTGTATTAAAGTTTGCAAATTCAGTAAAATGTTAACTATGCTTTTTAATTGAATATGCAGGACTCAAAATTAACTTTTTTCTTGGTAGCACTTGTGCTCCTATAATTCTAAAATTCACGAGCACAACCAAAAAAAAACAGGGAACCTTTTAAAAGGAAGAGGGGAATTTAAACATATCACATGCCACTTCCAGCCTTCTGTTGCATTTTAGATGTGTTATTTTAGCTGTTTGCATTGATTCAGAAATCTACAAAACTCATTATATTTTAACAGTGTAAATGGACACCAGATTTTGTGCCTCCCAACCCCGACTTTCTCTGCTCCGCCCCTGCTTCAAGCACTCACTGCATCTCGTCCTCACTCTACTCCTTCACTCTCCTCACTCTGTGCTGCAGGGACAGCTCCATAGATCGCGCCACATGCGGGAAAATCCTTTGCCAGAACCTTTGAAGACGTGTTTGACATTGCGTTTGTGACTTTACGTTTTGTATATCACGTGAGCGCCGATGATTCGCTTTCAGCGCTGCACGAGGGGGCGAGCGGGTTGGATTGAAGTTTGTGCTGCTTCTCCTCCTGACATCGAGGGTCATTTAAGAGATGCCCCCAGTCCCAATGAGTTTATGAATGATATATTCCTCGGTTGCTCATAAAGAGACTACAGTTGCGTAAAAAGATTGGCTCCTTCAATGAAAACGGGCAGATGAATGAGAGCGGCGCATAGGCACTGGGCTGGTACAGGTCGGCCCAGGGCGTGACTGGGAGGAGCGCTGTCATTACAGAGTACATACTTTACAGATCATACAGATCGTACTTTACAGATCGTACAGATCGTACTTTACAGATCGTACAGATCGTACTTTACAGATCGTACTTTACAGATCGTACAGTACTTTACAGATCGTACTTTACGTGTAATTATGCTCTCGAACAATTTTAGAACAGAAAGTTTGCTGTTGCTGACAGACAGCGTTCGTGAAACAATGACGTGAGCTTTTTTTAAGGTAGCACGAGAAGTCTGTGTAAGCTCTCAGTCGTACAGGAGTTGTGCGATCTAAAAATAGGATTACTCGCATGTTTGCGACTCCCAGCGTAAATGCTCCGGTCCACCTTAAAAGAAAGCCTTCTCGTGCTACCTTCAATGAAGGTACTTGAGTCGTTACGACGACTTCAACTACTGAGTACAGAAGATGACTTCATTGAAGGTAGCACGAGAAGGCTTTCTTTAGGCATAAAAGGCATAAATTTGGGAGCGTTTGCGAATATAATGGTCGCGATTTCGAGGCCAGAATATGCTTAAAGTAATCACAGCTTTAAATGGATTTTTATTTATTTTTAACAAAAGAAAAAAAAGGTAATCCACATTGAAATAACACAGTTACTCACCAGCACAGACTGAGATGTATAGCCCACAGTAACTTAACATGAATCCCTTCAACAACAACAAAAATTAACATCAACTGACTGAATTTATTAGGAATTGTGATTATTGTTCATTACTGCAACAGTATTGTTGCAGATGAAACAAACACATCTCCCATTTACCTCTGAGAAGAAATAATGATTTCCCCACTGTGGCTGAAATTTCAGCCCTTATCTTGCGTTTCTTTTTCTCTCCCATCTTTTGTTTGTCTTTTGGATTTTTTCTTTGATTGCTCTGATTTGGCGGGCGCCACTGCCTTGTGACAGCAGCACCAACAAGGTTAAGACTAAAAAATACATGCAGTCAAGTGCTTGTTTCATATGTGGGACATATTATTGGCCCGCGGGCCGTAGTTTGGACACCCCTGGTCTACAAGATAATATTGAAATTTGGTTCATGAGATATGCAAGTTTACAATAGCGAGTTTATCTTCAATGGCAAGAAATTTATGGAAAATGGGGGGAAATAGTCGAGAATGCTATTATTGTCATTGTTATTATGGTGATGATAATATATGTATAATAAATATGTGCGCTAGTAATGTACTGTATGTGTATGTATATGTATATCTAAAACACTATGACTACTTAAACAATAAGTAAATCAATAGAATGGTGACCAGAAGGGTAATATAAGCGATGATAAAAAATAAGAGAAAACTATAAAACTTAAGTAAATACACTCAAAATCACAAACCTTTCTATTTCACTCTATGTTTTTCATACCTGTAAGTTGTCTTGTGAGTCTCATTTTTTTTTTTTGACATGTAAAAGCTTCAAATCATCAATGCTGCTAATCAACAATTGTATTTTGAATATGGGGTAGGCACTTATAAGCTTTCTTGCTTCGGCCTACTCCTTTTGAGTTATTATTTATTTTTATTTTTATAGTTTTTTTGTGATAATGTAAATGTAATGATGTAAATATTGTAAATAATAACTCATTGTAAATAATAGCTCAAATAAAATCAATCAATCAATCAATAGTCGAAAAAATTGAGAAAAAATAGGAGGAAAATTTAGAAAAAAAAGAAAAAAAAGGCATATTTCTCAAGGTTTGCAAAAATATTTAGTGTTATTGCGAAAGTCCCAAAAAGATTGAGATATTCATTTTTGTCATATAGCCCAGCCCTATTAAGTTGTCATCTGTGCTCTGTAGTTTAAGTGTTGGCCGTTTCTCCTCTGATTCAAGAAGCTTCGTCAGCCACACTAATGACCTTCATCTTGAACCAAAATCTACACAGTACAGATGACGGCTCAAGAACCTCTGTCAAAGTTTCCCGACGAGCTGCAACCCAACGAGGCCAGGTTGCCCGGACTTCTGCTTTCTCTGAGGAAACGTTCATGTCGTGGGCTCGTGGGTCTGCAGTTTCTGGTGGGGGCCGGAGTCTGGAGGTGGGGATGGGGTGCTGCGCCTGGTCACGGGACCCTGTCAGCAGCCGGGGGCACTGACAGTCATCAGGGGCTGTAAAGGGCTAAGAATGGCCCTCATTGTGAGCCCGCGCCGGCCCCTGGAGCACAACTCAAACACTCGGGCTAACAGCGCTAACAGTGGCAGCCTCTTGTGTTCACGGAAGAGACAGATTTATACACAACTGCCTTCTGTCGCGCTGGAGACGCGAGCGGGGCTGGACGGGGCTGGGGTGTTCTCCCCGTGTCTGGGCGGGTTTCCTCTGGGCGCTTCGCTTTCAGTGCAAAACATGCACAATAGGCTAATCCTCTGACCTATCGTGAAACAAGCTCAAGAGCCGCAGAAGGGTTCCCAGGTGTCCGGACAGAAGGACGTGTCAAATGCAGAGGAAGAGGATAGTTTTTTGCCTTAAAGGGATATTTCAGGATTTTTGACATAGGGCCTCATTTCCTAGTTATCCAGAGTGTTGTTGATGTCTGGAGATATTTTTTCTTAAATTCATGCAGTTCTTATATTTGAAGGTCTAGTGGCCTAGGTAGGGCAAGGCTAAAGCATTTCTATGGTATCAGTTAGCCTGCATTAAAAACAGTCTGACCCACTCCACAGTGCACCTGAGGTAAATCACTTATAACACCAGACTAACCATATAAATCTCTGTGTCGATAGAATCATTTTAACCATTTTGCATTTAAAATAACTTCTATTTGAGCAGCATCAGCGTCGTGGCTGTAAGCTAACGCAGCGGCGGAGGTGATCTGCGAGAAAATAGTCCCTCAAAATGCGGTAATTCATGTGATACAAGGTCAGTTATATTTCAAAATTATTCGATTAACACAGACATTTATATGGTTAGTCTGGCGTTATAAGTGATTACCTCAGGTGCACTGTGGAGTGGTCAGACTGTTTTTAATGCAGGCTAACTGATACCATAGAAATGCTTTAGCCTTGCCCTAGCCTAGCGCCACTAGACTCTTCAAATATAAGAACTGCATGAATTTAAGAAAAAAGTATCTCCAGACATCAACAACATGTCAAAAATCCTGAAATATCCCTTTAAAATGCAAATATGTCCGCACATGTTCTGTGTGAGGGTAAACGTATTTCTATTATAAATACTGTAAGCAAATTCAAGTTCAAACATTTATCTTGGAGCAATTCTTACGAGTGTTCTACCGCAAACTACGGCCTTTAAGGTTTGATTGCAATCGCTAATTTTAGCCGTCAATGAGCCAGTGTTATGTTTTAGTCGAGCAATTGATTTTGATGTGCCTCCGAGATATTTTTGATGTGACCAGAAATGTAGAGTTAGGACTTTTGATCGAGAATCTTAATGAATAATGAGAGTTATTCAGCAAAATCACTTAATGCACATTGTTCCTGTGTCATTTGTGCATTGTCCACGCTGCAAAAAGTAATCTAGAAATAAATAAAACATTTCCTTTTCTACACATCAACACCATGATAACATCTTTCTTCTTAATTTAAGTGTAACAAACAAACTTGAAAGCGACGTCCCCAGGTGATTCTAAACTATAAATGAGGGCGACATCGATTTAAAACATCTTTTTACCAATATATTTATGTCCGCATTTAAGCTATAGTGATAATATCATGCATCAAAGCCGACCTACATGCACTTTTTTAGTATAAAAGAGAAGAACTACGACGTTACAGAGGTGAACCGGAAGTACATCCCTGTCGTCACGGCAACGTCAGACAGACCAACATGGAGGAAAGTTTGGATGCTTTTGTTTCAGAGCGAACGGATTAAAGGAGAAATGAGCTGCCGTTTTATGAGAGCAGCGAAATCCTGATGTCGTTCGTCGTAGCGTGCTCCGTGCGCTAAAGCAAAGCTCACATAAATAAACCTGAGTCAGCGCTCGCATCACAAATGAATAAAAAGCTTGTTGTCATCATTCAGTGTTCATTATCTATCCATCATTTCCGGAAAATAGTCCGGGAAAAAAAAGTGAATTACTGACATTGCTTATCCCAGCGAATGCACATGAAAATTACCTGACGTCCTGGGGTAATTTCAGTTTTACCGACGTCCCCATTCATAAAATAGTCATCGGTAAAAAATGTAATTAGTTTACTATTCCATATTCCAGATTAAAAATATTTAGTTAAATTTTGCCTCAATCAAATCCTTAAAGGGACGGAGTTTAAAAATGTAAAAATTAAGTATTTTCCTCCCCCACATGTTCCAGCCATGTCCTAATGTGTAGAATGAGCCCAGACCTGTTCACCACAATTAAAATCCTGCACTGACACTCAAAAAGGTGTTAATATTAGTATAGAAGCTGCAGTTACGCATTAGACCTGAGGTGGCAGTAGTGAGTATAAAAAACATTGTTTACTGTATTTTCCGGACTATAAGTCACACTTTTTTTCATAGTTTGGCTGAAGGTGCAACTTATATATCAAAATATATAATTTCATGTTTGTTATTTTCACACTGACAGCCGCTAGAGGGCGCTCTAGGCTTGTGTATCTGCTACTTCTGCATGGTTGTACAATAACAAATAAAGCACTTACTTACTTACTGTACCAAATTTAAAAAACGGTAAAGTTTGGAGGGTACGAGAAACTTGAAGCCAATCTCCTCTGTGATTGGCTCGGGAAGTCACGTGACCGATATTTACCAATAATAATACTACTGGCTCACATGTTCTGCTGTACAAGTTCTCCCTTATCTGTTTAGGTGGTTATTTTTGAAGCGTGAACAATGGATTTTCTGCCGCGCTGTTTGTGCCATCGAGGCCCATAACCTCATTTCGAGCGGCGCTGCACGGTCGCACACCAGGCCGGTTTGGACAGTCGCAGCGTGTGTGTGTTTTTTATCTGATGCGCGGGCGCCGCCGAGGCCGCTGGGTTAACTGGCCCAGTGTCCTGCTCTGACTCGGGACCAGGTCAAATGCATGTCATTTCTCGTTGCTCACCTTAAAGGATATTTCAGGATTTTGACATTGACTCGTTCCTAGTTATCCAGAGTGTTGTTGATGTTGGAATTTTTTTCTTAAATTCATGCAGTTCTTATATTTGAAGAGTCTAGTGGCGCTAGGCTAGGGCAAGGCTAAAGCATTCTATGGTATCAGTTAGCCTGCATTAAAAACAGTCTGACCCACTCCACAGTGCACCAGTGACAAAAACGCAACAAAAAATCGATGGAAAAAAAAAGAAATGGCAAAAAAGTGACGGCAACGTGAGGAAAAAGATCCGTTCAGATAAGTTTTGTGGGTCTTAGCTTTCAAATGAGGCTTTACAGTGGCCTATTAGCTGTAACCTTTTGGATTTGGGTAAAGCTGAACAGGAGAAAACGCACTGCATATGACAGGTTTTAATGCTTTTGAAAATGACTTATTTAGAAGGATAATATCAGTTGCATAATTATCATTTTATTTCAGTGAGGCAGCAATTTTAATGAAGAAATATTGGGCAGAAAAGTTATTTTTATTAGAATTTTTAAGCCACTGACAGGAAGTGACATAGAAGAAGGTAACATTCCATTGCTCCGCCATTGCTGTAGTATCTCCATATAGCCGCTAGTCTCCGTTGAAAACATTGACTTAGACACGTAAAAACAACTTTAACGCCTGTTTCTATTTTTGAACACTTTCTACGGCTACATATTCCTCCTGAATAACACTGGGTTAGTCACAAAATAGAAACCAGCTGGTTTCGAAAGAAAATTTAGAAATCTCGACTAATGAGGTCGGACTGTTAGCATTGAGCTGCCGAGCTACACGTCACCAAGGGCCGAGTCTACATGAAGATCCCGCCTTATGCCTTTTTAGGAACATGCTTCGTCAGAGCTGGGAGGAGGAGTCTGTAAATCCGCCATGATTTCCCCCTCGAACGTGGTCATATGGTAACGGGGAGGAGTGAGGAGGAGATGTCTATTCTTTTTAACGATCTATGGTCTTTACGCTTTCCAACCCAGTTACGCCATGATCCCGCCCCACATTGTTCTAACTAACCAAATCCTTTTTCCTAACCCTAACCTTAAACATTTGTAAACGACAATATAAATTTAATTAATAAATCCAATGACATGACATCCAATCAGAATTTGCGGGGCGTGGCTTATGGCATGACTTTCCAGAGCAGTTTGACTCATTTCCCATAGACTTCACATGGTTGCAGGCCACGGGTTAAAATTGTTTACCTTCTTCTATGTCTTCTTTAGCAAAATCTTAAATATAATCATGTCAACTATGTTTTAGCAAAAATTGTGTCTAATGTCTCATATGCACTTTAAGGCGAGGGTTAAGAGGTTTCATTACATTGAAATGAACCCTCAGAATTCCACATACAATAGTTTCTGTCATTTTCGTGATCAGTGGCCGAGGTTTCCAAAATTAAACAAGTGTTTAATGAGACCTAAATCAGATTCCTAGAAACCTAAAGTCACTAAAGTCATATGACTGCGCCGTCAGCTGACTGTGGGAGAACCAAAGGAGCACTATGGCTGCCTTTGGCTCTGCAGAAACAACACCTCTCTCACAAGCTTCGGCATTTTACATGTGTTACTCATTTGGACACAGCCCACATTAAAAGAAATAAGAAAACTGCAAGAAAGTGTGTGATTTATTGAGACGAATAAAAAGGCAGGAGGGGTTTGCGAAGGTGTAGCAGAGAAATTAACCTTTTGTAAAATGTGCTGCAGAGAAGATGTAGACGGTCAGTTCACTTCCAGGAGTTTGGTCTCTCTCGGTTTTGTTGTTTGCTGTTCATCGCTCCGTGTCTCTAAAGACTTTGTCGACACGTTTGTTTGTCCCGACGCTCCACATGTCACAAGACCCACTCTTCTGTTTGTATCTGGTTTCTACAGACCAGAGGCTGCGGCGCTTTTCGTCAATGAGTCCAACACATCTGACTCTACTGTTGACTAGAAAGGGCCTTGTATTTATTCATTTAGTCCCTGTTTGTTTAAGAAACCTCTTAACTTTCATCTGAAGCGAGCGCATTTTCTCCATTTTAGCAAAATCATCCTCGTTCATCCAACGAACACGAGGATGAAAACGCAACGAAAAAGTGACAAAAATGTGATGAAAACACAATAAAAACGCAACAAAAATGTGACAAGAATGTGACGAAAACACTATAAAAAAACTGAACACAATAAAAAAGCTACAAAAAAGTGACAAATAAGTGATGAATAAGAATGTGAAAAAAGTGACGACGACAACACGGCAACAGCACAAGGAAAAAGAACCATTTATATCAGTTTTGTAGGTCTTGTAGACTGGCCTATAGGCTGTAAACTCTCCAGTCGAGAAGCTTTTAGATTTGGGTAAAGCTGAACTGGAAAAAATGAGCTCGATAAAGCTTTGCAGTTAATGAAATTTTTTTTTAATTGTGGTAAAAATTTATTGTGTTAATTTTAAACACATCCAGCCTAATAATTTGAGAGGAGTCTGAAATATGGGAGACCCTACCAGGGGCACGAAGCCCCCGACAACAGAGCTCCAGGATCATTCAGGGCTCAAACCCCTCCACCACGTTAAGGTGGCGGTTCCAGGAGGGGTATATATCGTATATCGATATTTAACCTTGTCTCAGTCAATATAAATTTTTGTCGACTAAATCTTCGACTAAAATGGAGTGGTGTTTTCGTCCAAAGACTGGCTAAAACCGAATTAGAATATATTGGTCAAAATTAATCAATTACTCACAATCAGAGTGATTTATGCTAGAGATTGACATTTGAACTTCGTAAAAGGTTAACTTTGGCTTTCGGATGTCCTGACAAAGAGCGAGTAAATTTTATTGTCTTTCAACTGGTGTGGCATCAGGACCCAACCATCACTCAAAGATTAAGTCAAGTAAGAATGTTATGGCAACCCATAAAATGTGACACTTCCTAGTATTAGTGATGGGATTTACGGCTCTTTTCTGGGAGCCGAGTCTTTGGGATCAATTTATTTCAAAGAGCCATTAAAAAGACTGGCTCTTTTTAAAGCAATACTCAGTAACTTGTTTACCTTATAAATCCTTTTCGTAGTCCCTCTGGGGGTAATACAAGTGTTAATGGGATGATTTCATCTCCTCCTGGTGTCTCTGGCCAGAAAACCACACTTATGGCCTCTAGGGGCATGAGTTACTTAGTTCTCCTTTGATGTAAAATTTTTATAACGCCAGCCAGATAACTCACAATATATAAGACGTGATCGATAAGTAAAGGTCGACCGATACGGGTTTTTCTAAGGCTGATGCCGATGCTTTTGGGATTCTTAATGGCCGATGCTGATATGCAGGGCCGATATTTTTGACCGATCAAAAATACAATTGTGGAGGTAAAAATTAACTCAGCGATGGAATTCTCCATGACATGCGGCATGTCCATATTCACTGAGGTTTAGTGCAACTTCTGTTTAACAAACTTGAAGCTCACCAATTGTCATCATTTCTCTGTTCCCCTGAGGCCTAGGAAGTTGTGGGAGGACTCATTTTAAAGCCATGACTTAGCTCTTGTAATGCAAAAAACGGGAAGTCTATCACGTTCAGCTTTTATCGGCGCTAGATCAACCGATAGCTAAAATTACAATGGGACTGGTAGTTCCGCTTTGAAAAATGTGTGACTCAAATACCATACCAACTTTATTTATGAAGCACTTTTAAAACCTTACAGCTTGGCCAAAGTGCCGTACACAAAAACACTCAAAATACATATATATACAAAAACAATAATACATAAAATCACACATTGTCAAAGGCAAGTCAAAAAAGGTGCGTTTCAAGAAGTGACTTAAAAACAGGCAGAGACTGAGTCTGTCTAATCTCGATAGGTGACTGGCTCCAAAGGCGTGAGGGTCGCAACGGAAAAGTCACGGTCGCCACGAAGTTTGCGCTGTGTCTCAGGGACCACAAGCTTCGGTTGATCTGCTGACCTGAGGGCACGAGAGAGAACATAGGGCTGAATCAGACGCAATCAAATCTTGCGTCACAACTAATAAAAAGAGGCTGCAACTGTCTGATAAATCAGCTTTAGTGCGTTTAGCTTTGACTTTAGTGCAAAAACATTTCACGTGTGTGGCTGCTCCGTTGCTGGGCTGATTCTTGTGTTCGTTCAGGGGAAGGTCTGGGTAAAATTGACAGGAAGAAAGATCCGGGTCTTTTCACAATCACCTTAAAGGGATATTTCAGGATTTTTGACATAGGGCCTCATTTCCTAGTTATCCAGAGTGTTGTTGATGTCTGGAGATTTTTTTTCTCAAATTCATGCAGTTCTTATATTTGAAGAGTCTAGTGGCGCTAGGCTAGGGCAAGGCTAAAGCATTTCTATGGTATCAGTTAGCCTGCATTAAAACAGTCTGACCCACTCCACAGTGCACCTGAGGTAAATCACTTATAACCCAGACTAACCATATAAATGTCTGTGTTAATTGAATAATGTTTGAAATATAACTGACCTTGTATCACATGAATTACCTCATTTTGAGGGACTATTTTCTCACAGATCACTCCTCCGCTGCGTTAGCTTACAGCCACGAAGCTGATGCTGCTTAAATAGAAGTTATTTTAAATGCAAAATGGTTAAAATTATTCTATTAACACATACATTTATATGATTAGTCTGGGTTATAAGTGATTTACCTCAGGTGCACTGTGGAGTGGGTCAGACTGTTTTAATGCGGCTAACTGATACCATAGAAATGCTTTAGCCTTGCCCTAGCCTAGCGCCACTAGACTCTTCAAATATAAGAACTGCATGAATTTAAGAAAAAAATATCTCCAGACATCAACAACACTCTGGATAACTAGGAAATGAGGCCCTATGTCAAAAATCCTGAAATATCCCTTTAAAAGAGCTGTTCAAAAGAGCCGCCCGGCCGTGAACGTCACATCACTAGTATAGATGATTGTGGATTCGAATAAACTTGTGAAACCCCTGACGTTCTGAAATGACTTAATCATTTATACTTAATACTTCTTTAATCGGTTCATCTGGTGGCAATAGTCGTGAGCCGCGCTGTGCTGTAAATCCTGCCAAATGTCGCCGTGTGGGAAACAAAGTCTGGCCGTACGCTGCATCACGAGACTTAGTGAAGGCGAAGTGGGTAGATTTGACAGTTTAAAGTCCCCCGTCTGCTGGAGGACACACTGGTTTTTGCTCTTAGATTGTGGTCTTTCTGCCTCTCCTCCCTCCCTCTCTCTACCCCCACCCCCCTTCAGAGAGCTTATGTAAACTAGCAGGGCAAGCGGAGTCTATTTTTAGCGCCAGCACTGCAGAAACAGGCGGAGGGTCACGTGTGCGGCCGAATCAAAGGGAGTATCCCGGCAATGCGCTGTCAACAAACGGAAGGTCAGCGGTAGAAGGTGAGACGGCGAACAGCGACGGCAGCAGACTCTCCACGCCGGTTACACGGAAGCACAACACGGGCGGGCGCACAAGAAAGGACAGAAAAACTGGAGCTGCGTGTGTTGTTTTAGCACGGGGAGGGGGTTTGTAGATGGCAGCAATCGAGGTGTAGCCAGGAATTAGCTGGACTCGACTCAAAATAATGTTACTCAGGTAGAAGTCAAAGCAAATAAGCACTCAAGTAATTGTAAAAAACATACTTGGTGATAATATGACTCGAGTACAGTGAGTATTGAGTAACTGTATGCATATGATTGTGGTTCTTTTAGCGTAAAAATATGAACAAACAAAGTTGAAAATCATTCACAAATTCTGATATTTTCAAAGAATTCACCCAGAAAATACATAAAACAACTAAATCCTATGATAACAAGGAAATCAATGAAAGTTTTGAATTAAGATTTACTCACGGTTATAAAGGGTGAACAATGTGTTTTACTCAAAATAATATGTGGAAGTAAAAACAAGGTAAAAAGCATTAACCTCTTAACCCCCACCTGAACTGAGCACATTTTCTCCAGTTTGGCTTGCCCAAATAAAAGCTTCTTGAAAAGAGCGACGAAAACAAAACAATGAAGCAACAAAAACATGACCAAAAAAGCGATAAAAAAAGCATTGAAAAATCTGACTAACACAAAGCAACAACATGAGGAAAAAGATGAGATGAGTTTTTTAGGTCTCAGCTTTCAAATTAGGTGTTACTCTGGCCTATAGGCTGTTCGCTTTTAGATTCGGGTAAAGCTGAACTGATAATGCGCTCATGGAGATTACGATGTTAAACTTAAACTCAAACTGGCATTAAATAAGAACATTTGGGGAAAACAATGGTATTCAGATTCAGATTTAGTTTTCAGACATTTAAACATTTAACAGATGACGACATAAATAAACATAAAGTCTGAAATGGAATAGGCGGAAGCTAAAGCTTATTGCGCCTATCCCAGTGTATTTACAAAACATAAACAGTGAAAGCTGCCAGTGTCTTATGCACGCAGTTATACCATTTTTTGTTTTTAGATCATCACAAAGAAGAAAGAAAAAATCTATCATCTTAATTTTGCATCCTTAGCATCCATTCTCAATGTATCTTTTTTATAATTGATTTCTTCAAAAGAATTTTAAAGGTTTTACAGTCTTTTCGGAAATTATAAACGCAGTCTCGTTTTTGGAACAATCCCTGGATATGCACAGGTAACTTGTTATAGCTTATGTTATACATAAATTGTGCTGTTTTAAACTCAACCAAATCCTTCAATTTTAGTGCTTTTAGTTTAATGAAAAGCTCATTTGTATGTGCCCTGTAAGCCACTTTATTCACAATTTTTGAATGATACTTATATTAAGATTGGTTTTGCTTTGCTATTATAAATTATTTGAAAATCCTTGCAGTTTTCGCAGAAATTGTCCACAATTATTGTTCAAAAGCGGCTTGTAGAAACCCTGGAAAAGTACTGTGAATTTGTGCACTGCATCGTTTATTCTGTGGATTGTGAACTGTAGAAAGGCCAAACCACAGACAGGAGATGAAAATTAGCACTAGCTACACTCTCATGCCTTCCTGATGAATGAATAAAATGAAAGTGCTCCAAGAAGTACAGTCACCGGTCTTTGTATCGATAACAAGGTGTTATTTAGGTTGACAGTTGTGCTCGTCTTGATCCGTCTGGGGCTTGTATGTAGCGTTGTGTGCAGCCTGCGCTAAGCTAACACTCAGCCACACCCAAAAAGGTCCTCTGTGCCTCTGCCCCTCACCCAAACAAGACTCAACTTTCACTTCCCGACGAACGTGCTCAAAGGGGCACACAGCTAAAAATAGAAACACATATTTTAGACTTATTTTTCTCGCTGCTTTACAGAGAAAACGTGTTCATAGCAGTGAGCTTTAATCAACTCTGAAGTAATAGCAGCAGGTTTTATTCCTAATGACTTCGCAAAGGGGCAGTATCGCAATCAAATCAAAACCGCTAATTTGGAAAGTGCTGTTATTCAAGTTAGTGATGACGTCCCGATCACGTTTTTCTCTAACAAATTGTACTTGAATTCTGTTCAAAGCTAACCACGTAGTTTAGGGACGTCTTTGTAGAAGTCTAAACTACAGAGACACGATATTTAGTTATTTCTATGCCTTTTTTTTTTATTGATTGATTGATTGGATTTATTTGAGTGATTATTCACATTAACATTATTGCAGTGCAGAAAATAAATAAAGTAGCAAATACTCAAAAGGAGTAGGCCGAAGCAAGAAAGCTTATAAGTGCCTACCCCATATTTAAAATTAATTTACATTCTGGATACAGTAATACAAGCAGCATCTCGTGTTTTCATACAATATACACAATATACTACAATAACACTTTACATTACAAATTCCTGAATTACACAATTACAATTGTCCGCATTAACTTTACGTATAGCAGCATAGTTAAAGAAAAGCATTTCATGTTTTACAAGAAGAAATGATGTTTATAAGACTTCCAAAGTAAGAAGACATAACACGAAGATAGAAATGTATGCAGTTTACCAATATATATAAACATTTATTTTATTTTTATTTACAATTTGTACTTTTTTTCTTTTTCCTCTTTCCCATTCACATAATAACCATATCCAATGATTATCTATGCCTTAATAATTGCATTTGGAATTTGCTATAAATTTGTGCAGCCTTTTGTAGTTGTCTTGTAGTTTTAAAGTTGTTATTGTAAAGTATAATAGAGGGTATGTAGATGATGTCATGGCAAGGAAACTAGAGCCAAATGAGTGTCAAAGTTATGAAAGTTATCATTTCATTTGGGGACGTAGTGAGTTCTGTTTAGTGTGAAAGTGGTCTGAGTTCCCGCTGGACGATCTCAAAGACGCCGTCACACCTTTGTGTTCCCCGTGTCTTTGTGCTGTTGCAGTGGGATCCTCATCCTTAAAACTTATTTATTTTGGAGCTGAAATTCCAGGCTCCACCTGCACTGTTGTTTCAGCTGCTGCGTCTCAAACAGGGCCGAGATGTTCTGAGTTTGTTTTCGACCAACCGCCGCTGATAGAGACATTTATAACATTTAGCACCATGAAGACAAAAGATTTAATGCAAGAGAGGAGTGCTCATGTGAAAATATACTGGACTCTAATTGAAAGTTCAGCCTGAACTGTTAGAATTGGCCCATTCCAAAAGCTGCACTTATTGTCCATTACATATAGATTACATATAGAGATACAGCCATTATTTTCTGGGTCCTGTTGCTTTAAAAATCTGCTGGACATTTACAAACATTCTGTTAAGACCATATTCTAATTTAGCATTTTTTTATTGCAGTAAAGCTTAAAGGTGCGTTATGCAACTTTTTATTAGAAAAAAAGTTGATATTTGTGCGTATTTGACCATGTAGTGACCCAGTGGTTGTATGAGTGGTCAGCATGGTGCCTTTACTTTCCATCACAGTGGTCTCTACGACGCTCTAGGATCAATTGTTTGTCTGCTGATGGACCCTCTCCCCAGAAACCTAAAAACCAATTGATCCTGGAGCGTCGTAGAGACCACTGTGATGGAAAGTAAAGGCGCCATGCTGACCATATAGAGTCGCGAGAAGGTTTAATAAGCACAAATATCAACTTTTTTTTTCCACATGAAAAGTTAAGGCCACAATTTAAAATCTCATTACCATTGAAATATCTGTCATTTACTATTTACCCGTCCCAGGTTCGATTCCCAGGTGGGTTAGGTTCGGTTACTTTATTTGTACCCGTAGGTAAATTGTCTTGCAATTCTGAGAAAAACTAGTCAAACACGGGCTTTTCTGTGTGGAGTCTGCATGTTCTCCCCGTGTCTGCGTGGGTTTCCTCCGGGTACTCTGGTTTCCCCTACCATTAAAAACATGTACAATAGACCAGGATGAGTGAGAGTGGGTTTGAGAGTGCAAGTGGGCTAAGACTTCAAGGAACTACAAGAAAAAAGTCAGATATTAGACTGTAAATTAAGAATGGACTGATCGTGACCTACTCTTCCTGAAGCCGTGAAGAAATGGCGGAAGCTCCTGTCTCCTATGGATTTTCAATTGAAACTTTTTAGCCTCTTTTCAAGACATTACTGAACACAGGCTTTCACTTTGTTTTATTTTTGCCCTATTCCAAATGTAGGAACTGGCTCCAAAAACCCAGCCAAACTGCTAGCATGAATGAATGTCAGTTAGCCATCGGGGAAGCCACGTGCCCTCAGTCCAATCTTAATTTACAGTCTATGGTACTTCAGGAGCTGGATGTATCATGGATAATTGAGGCTAAAAACATTATTTTATCGCTAATCAAATCGCTGCTCTGTTGATGAACACGCTTTAAGTGCAGAACGGGTCTGGGGGATGGATTATTGGCATATAAAATGTGGACAGTTTAGTTTTGTATCTTCACAGGCTCAAAAAAAAAAGTGGATTTTCCTCAAACTGGCGCAAAGTTCATTGTCTCTGCTGCCTGTGTTTGCAAGGGTCAGTAAAGCAACAGATAATGTGGTTCATTTGAGGGTGCCATAACAAAAAGCTATTTCTGAGTGCTGTGACCCGGCCATTGTATTGAAATTACTCTGGTCTCCGTCACTTCCTCATCAATTAGTCCCATGATTCCTTATTTTAGGGACACCAGTGAAAGCGGTTCATCTCTACTGTCTGTGCACTCCCGACCACAAAGCCCCTTTTAGCACAGGGTCGAATCGATTTCTGCGGCCTGTTTTTGTGTAAAAAGCGTAGTGAATTTTTCTGCATGGTAAACGTTACTGTAAAATGAGTGTCGCTTGATTTCATAATAGTCTTAGTCCGGATTTTGACCCCGTTTAGACTCAGCGTCGACCTGGGACCTGCAGAGGCCATTACAATTAACAAAGATGTAGGGCTGGGGACAGTCACATTAATTCCGATACCGGTACTTTAACGGTAGCTTGTTTACAATGCCGATGCCTGAACGATACTTTATTCTATACCTTTACTAAAATGTTTGTCATATAGAATCAGAAAACAGAACAATAATGTTAATTTATTCCATTTAATTGATCTGAAACAACCAAGTAACTTCCTTTAATGCTGTCCCTGGATCCAAACAGGCAGATACTGTATCTATATGTTTTCAGTACCTGCTTTCAATACTTTTATTTTTTCGATACCAGTAGTACCTAAACCTTTTTTATTTCCGATACCAGACTGGTATTGTTAAACAGTATCCAGCACTACAAAGGCTTTTGAAAATATTATTGGCTTATTTTTTGTTGTTATGGCAGTCATTGTGAAATTCATAAAATCCCTGTATTTTATCACCAAACTGAGACACACATCCACTCTGTAACATTTAACATTCCTAATGCACATGTCAAAACAGCCAGTGTTGCATTAATCTTTCGACAAGATCTTGCATTGATGATGGGAGAGTGTGACCACTGCGCAAAGCCTTCTCCAGCACATCCCAAAGACTCTCAAAGGGGTTAAAGGGATATTTCAGGATTTTTGACATTGGGCCTCATTTCCTAGTTATCCAGAGTGTTGTTGATTTCTGGAGATATATGTATTTTTTAATTCATGCAGTTCTTATATTGAAGAGTCTAGTGGCGCTAGGCTAGGGCAAGGCTAGTGCATGTCTATGGTATCAGTTAGCCTGCATTAAAAACAGTCTGACCCACTCCACAGTGCACCTGAGGCAAATCACTTATAACACCAGACTAACCATATAAATGTCTGTGTTAATAGAATAATTTTTGAAATATAACTGACCTTGTATCATTGAATTACCGCATTTTGAGGGACTATTTTCTCGCAGATCACTCCGCCGCTGTGTTAGCTTACAGCCACGAAGATGATGCTGCTCAAATATAAGTTATTTTAAATGCAAAATGGTTAAATTATTCTATCGACACAGACATTTATATGGTTAGTCTGGCGTTATAAGTGATTTACCTCAGGTGCACTGTGGAGTGGGCCAGACTGTTTTTAATGCAGGCTAACTGATACCATAGAAATGCTTTAGCCTTGCCCTAGCCTAGCGCCACTAGACTCTTCAAATATAAGAACTGCATGAATTTAAGAAAAAAATATCTCCAGACATCAACAACACTCTGGATAACTAGGAAATGAGGCCCTATGTCAAAAATCCTGAAATATCCCTTTAAGATCTGCACTCTATGGTGGAAAATTCTGTCTCCCGCTCCCTCAACCATTATTTTATGAGTAAAAATAATGATTAGCGATGTAGGCTAATTCTTATAATTTGCAGTGATAACAAGAGTTCCTATACCTGACTCTTTTTTGTGCATTTACAGTAGATTTTAAATTGTTAGTTGTGGTTCAAACATATTCGTTCTTCACAGGGATGAGATTGTAATTAGTATTTTTTGTCTTTTGTTTTTACTCTTTAAAATTAATTTGAATCAAAAATTGGTTTGTGAATCAAAGAAAATGTACCCTTGTAAAAAACCTGCCATTATTTAGATGGTGCTATAAAATGGTTCCTGCCTCATTTCTTGCGGCGAGGTCGTGAACTTTCCAAAATAGTTCACGTTGAGATCAGAAGCCTGTAACTCCTCCTGTCGTCAGTATTTTTAGCCGAACGGGGCCGAGCGGCGCGGCGAGAGCGTCTGCGATAGAGCGGAAAGGAGAGGAAGAGGAGAAGCTGTGAACTCTGGGGTTTCCATAGAGACCAGCTGTTAAAGCCGGCAGCGTTCAGGGATACGGGAGCGGAGAGGCGCCACCCGGAGGACGGCCGGGGAACTGCATAAACAGCAGTGCAGGGAGGGGTTTTCACAGCAATCAGAAAATATACACACGTATGTTGACATTTTATGGATAAGTGAAATGGAAAAAATAGAGAAATGGAGGGAAATGATAAGTTGCTCTCACAATTAACTAGTTATTTGTCGCATTTGCTCTGCAGTTGTAAATATACAGCTAAGAAGATGTAACATTTCATAGATTTGTCCACTCTGTGCTAAAGGGGTGTGAGTTAAACATAAAAATCTCTATTGTATACCAGTCCCGTTATGTTAAACTCAGTTCACGATTAAAATTAAACAAGGAAACTTCAGATTCAGATTTTATTCTGACATTTAGACATTTTTCATGTAAAGAGAGGGGGAACATTTTACATGAAGTCTGGAATAGGCAGAAGCTAAATCTCATTAAACCTATCCCAGTGTATGTTGCATGTTCAGTCAAACTTAAAACATTAACAACTATGCCCGGCAGGACAAGTGGATTATCGAAATAAAGCATTTGAGGTAAAGTGCTTTATTTGTCATTATACAGTTGTACAACTAAACTGCATCGATCATTAGGAAGGTTAGTCCTGAGCAGGTCCCACTCAATGCACTGACCTGCATTTTGGGAAATAAAGGAAACCGATTCGGGATTTGAACCAGGGACCTTGCTGTGAGGCTGCCTGAAGACATAAAGTCAGGGTTCAGTGGAAGGCAAGTTTGTGTGGAGGCGGGACAGTTTATTCAAAGATGGAGGGCCGAGTTTCCCCACAATGTCCCTAACACTAAACCACGGTTTCCACAGGGCATTAATAAACATTAAAAGTCTTTAAATGAAGTGTGCCAAAATGGTGGCCTTGAATATCATGAAAAGCATTATATTGTATTCAAACTGGCATATAATGTAAATGTATTTATCACCGTACAAGTTCATGGAAAATACCAAAATGATGTATAAAGTTGACAGAATATTTTCACTTAAAATTTACCCTTTTCTGCCATTTTCTTTCCTCCATTTGATGAAATGTTTGTAAATCCTAAGAAATATATATGCTGATTTTTTTCTGCATTTGTGGCATTAAAGTGTAGTATCTGGACATTAAAATCGCATTCAAAAACATTAGATGTGACCTGCTTCTGCCTGTATAAACCCTGCTATTTTGTACAAATACATGTTTCATCAGTACAACAGTAATTAGGGGTACTTATTTACTTTTTTGATCTGTGTTGTGTCAAAAAAAAAGTCAAAAACAGAAGATCTCTGCTTTATGCTGATGTTGGCTACCTATTCATTAGGTCCAATATCATTTTGCTGTTTTTAAATCGTACGTTTCACTACCTGTTGCCAAAGTATAGCAGCAACATCTCCATGGAGACGAGCTGGTGATGTCAGAGTCATGTCTCAAATATCGAGAATACCTCAAGAACATGTACCTTTTTGAGGTTTTTCCCACCAATAACAAAACTTGATGTAAAAAAACTTGTAAAAAAAAAAAAAAAACATCCACACTTACCGGTTACACAAGCCCCGCTGTCCGTTATATACGGCGCCATCGACTTCACTGAGCGGCCGGTTTGACTCGCAGCGGAACAACTCGTCCGACACTCGTATACGAGGCAGAGGGAGACAGAGAGAGGGACCTACTCGATGATGTTGATTGCACTATTTATACTTGGCTCAGCTATTTTTGGAGCACACTAATTCTGCAGCGGACATGCGGCTTATTGATGTGAAGCCCCGGTATTATTTAGACGATTCAGTCGGGCAGTGAGAACGGAGAAGGGTGGAGTCCTCACGTGCGGCGGAGGTGAAATTGTTCGAAAGTCGATTTGTTGCCGAGTTTCTGGGATGAGATTTTGTCAAATGTAAAATGGGTTTGCAAGCAACAAAAAGCAACTGAGGTTAAGTCCCAAGTAAACGGGAACTTTTCCGTCTCCATAGGGCCTTATGATATATATAAATGGAAAAAACCTTGGTTCGAACTTCTTTAAACATGTCCAGGAATGTGTGTGATCCTTAAAACTGTTTATTAGTTCATATATCAGTATTTTTGACCCGTAGGGTTTATCCGAGAAGGGATGAAGAGCAGGGAGAGACATTCAGCAATTGTTGGAGCCGGCTTGTTTTTACAGAGGCGGGTAGTACCCACCTTTGGGTAGTACTTACATTTATAAGTAGTTGAGTAACTTTTGAAGAAACTGCACTTATTAAAGCAGTACTAAGTAACTTGTTTACCTTAATAAATCCTTTTCCCTCTGGGGGTAATACAAGTGTTAATGGGATGATTGGGGGTCTTTCATCTCCCCCTGGTGTCTCTGGCCAGAAAACCACAATTGCAACTTGCCTGCCTCCGGGTCGGAACAGCAATACACACTAATGGAATCACGAAGAAGAAGCTAACAGGCTAACGGGCAAAGCTAACTGTGGGCTAGCACCACTTAAACAGTATTTAGAGGCAAGTTTGAGTGAAAATAATGATCTCCATTGTGTAATTGGATGTACAATATCCCTCTCTCCCTTCGCCTTTTCTGTCAGCGTAGTATTTACTCTCACGGACAATTAATGAGTAAAAAAAAACGCAAAATGCTACGACACCTGCAGTGTCGCTTATGGCCTCTAGGGCAAGAGTTACTTAGTTCTGCTTTAATAGACTTCTTATTGTAGAAAAATATTGAGAGGTGAGTGCTTCAAATGGCTCTTGAGTAATCGATAAACTGTATAGCCGAAAAGTATAAAGCCGAAAATGCTTGCTTGAACCCATACCATGACTGTGGACGGCAGGAAAGCAAGAGATCCGAGGCACACCGTGTACAAAAATCTGGACTAAAAGTCCTTGGTTCATGTTAATTTAAGGACTTTTAGTTTTTGTACACAGTGTGCCTCGGATCTCTTGCTTTCCTGACGTCCACGGTCATGGTATGGGTTCAGCAAGCTGTTTTTCTACTGTATACTTCTACTTGAGTAATATTGTAAGTATCTTTACTCTTACTTGAGTAAAAAAAAAGTGAGTAAATGTAAAAGTTACAAAAGCTTCACGTCAACCTTAAATATATGTAGTTTATGTTTTGTGCCCCTTTTTCTTTTAAAAGTATATATATTTTGTAATACATTTTTATGGTATTTTCTTTGGACATATTACAACTTTTGCTTCTCATAATTTATGTCACAACTGAAACATAAATCGGACTTTTAGTACTCAAGTTTTCTATAAGCACTTTTTTTACTTTTACTTGAGCCTTTATTTGCGTCACTACTTTTAGTTATTTCAAAGTAAGGTCACTCTTGCTTGAGTAAATATTTTGGCTGCTTCACCCACCCCTGTTTTTTATCCCAAATCAGTCATTTCGAGTAGCTTTTTTTCCTTGGTTGACGAAAGAGATTGTGCAAGTAAAGTAAAAACTAACAAAACCAACAAATATTTAGTTCTACTGATCAGACAAGGAGAAATATAAATAAATAATAATAATAATAATCCATTTCTACGGCACGTTTTACAAATAAATAGTTTCCAAAGTCCTGCCTGCAGATAGTAAAAGTTATATTTTGGATGGCGTTCGCATGTCTCCCCTGTTTCACTGTGGCAGAGTGGTTATCCTTACTCAGTTTTATTAAGTCATATTTGTATGAGTTGAATGCATATCTCACTCTTGTCAAAAAGTGAAGCAGTTTCCGCCGCGGGTCTATTTTAGGTGAAGCTCGGAGACGTTAAACAGGCGCTTTTCGGTGTATTCCTCTTCCCCCCCCTGTACATGTCGTAACCCGGAGCCGCGCTGGAGGAAAGATGGCGGCCGTGAGACAGCGCAGAGACCTGTGTTTACTCTCGATTTGGTCGGACTTTCAGCGCTGTCTCCGCTCCAGGGCTATTTTTAGGATGAACTCGGAGAGATCCACATCACTGCTCCTTCTCAAATCCTAAACTTCCACATTTCCACTGGGATGATGCAACGCTACACGATATTTCTCTAATTCTGTCATGGCTCTCGACTGGGGACACTTGATCTGGGGATATATGATGTGAAGATGAAGAAAATGACTCGGCTTACTCAACGTGGTACAGGAGGAGAGACATGTAATATGTTGATGATGTGGCACTTTATATGTAGACAATGAATGTAGGTACGTTTAAAGTGTAAGAGGAGTTTTTTTCTTTCATGGATCAGCTGCAATAGTGGAAACGATATGAACATTGCTCTTTAGAAATTATTACCATATTACATACAATTTTACCATATTGTGTTTATTTCCAATGTCAAGAAATGTGGGGGAATATGTTTAAAAAAGTGGATAAAAAGTTAAAATAAATATAGAAAAAATAAGTGGGAAAAAATAGGGGATAAAATGTGAAAAAAATTAGGGAAAATTGGGAAGAAAAATGGGAAGATAATAAGGAAAATATTTAATACATTGGAAAAAATGGGGGGAAAATAGTAAGAAAGCAATCTATTTTCAGATGTTTGCGACACATTTCTGAAAATATCGCTTCCTCATTGTTTTCGAGGAAACAGCTCAGCCCTATTGGGGAATACGTTTAAAAAGTGGATAAAAAAAGTTTTAAAAATATAGAAAAAAAATACGTGGAAAATGGGAAGAAAATAAAAAAATAGAGGGATAAAATGTGGGGGAAAAATTAGGGAAAATTGGGAAGAAAAATGGGAAGAAATAAGGACAATATTTAATACATTGGAAAAAATGGGGGAAAATAATAAGAAAATGGAGGACAAAAAAAAGTGACAAAGCAATTTAAGATGTTTGCGACACATTTCTGCACATTTCTGAAAATATCGCTTCCTCATTGTTTTTGAGGAAACAGCTCAGCCATAACATTGACATCTTGACACACAAGTCATTCCATTGCTTTATCAACGTTTTTGTGTTTCAAATAACTTATATAGCGCAGCACTAGTATTTAATGTTAGCGTTAAATCAGTGGAGTGAAGGACTTTGGTGTCATGTTTTGCAGGTCTCCATCCCCTCCTTCCTCCTTCGCTTGTTCACTTTGCTCCATAGAAAGCTTAAAGGGACTAGTTGACATTTTTATACTCGTTACTGCCACCTCAGGTCTTACACGTAACTGCAGTTTCTATGACGGCACTTCGGACCCAAATTAACACCGTTTTGAGTGACAGTGCAGGATTTTAGCGGCAGTTGTGGTGAACAGGTCTGGGCTCTTTCTACACATATGGACATTGCTGGAGCAAGTAGGGGGAGGAAAATTCCTTATTTTAACATTTTTAAACTCCGTCTAGCCCCTTTAAATAAGAAAAACAAAAAGTCCTTTGCCTTAGTATTTCATGAAACATCTTTACATTAAACATTGTGTCAGCCATGTGCGGGAAACGGAGAATGAAGCATGAATTCAGTGCGAACTATGTCCCACCTCTGTTATTTACAAGTCATTATATTTAGCATTAGACTGGATTCCAACTCAATTCCTTGAAAAAACTGACATTGCTTGACTATTGTGTTGGAAAAAAATGTCAAAAATACAAAACAAATCAAGGTTTAAAACACATTTAACTGTTCCCCTCATTCCTCTATTGATGGACTGTTTGTAAATCTAAAGAATGAATTATGCAGGGATTTGTTTTCATCTTTGTGGCATTATAAATATGCTGTCTGTGCATCATTAAAAGCACTACATGTGGCTTGCTAATCGCTGTATACATCGATGCATGTTTAGGGGAGTTCAGGAGGCCGTGGCTTCGCTCAGATGTCCGTCCCGGCGCGTTTGCCAACAGTCCGGCTAAAGCTGAAGTTCCTAGAATCACGCCGATGGCCTCTCTGCTCCGGAGCGGCTGCCGACCGAAGGGAAAGTCCATTACGCTACAAAATATGGAAACTATTGACGCGCTCCTCTGCTCGCCTAATTAAAGACTATTTGAAAAAAGTCAAGCCAATTGTCAAATGAGCACATGAGAGGCTGCACCACCATCACTGCTGCTGCTGCTGCTGCTGTGGGGCTTTTGTGGATCTACAGTGTGACTATTTGACAGAGAAACAAGGCAAAGTTTGAAAAAAGCAGGTTTAGGGCTGGGATTATGGGATGCATTGCACTGTGTGTTTTCGAAAGGACAGCTTTTTAGCGTGAAAGTGGGTGGAGAGACACTCAGTAAATTGCAAGAGCACAAGGTTGGCCTGTGCCTCTAATATAATATTGTTATGGTCAAAATGTTTAGGTTGTGCTTGTGTTCATTTGACGGGTTTCACCAACTTTTGTGTCAAAATTACTTTGCACTTTGCCTCAATAGCGCTTGTTTACTATTCGCCTTTAGTTTATTTATATTTTGCAGTGATTTTTTTTTTAATTGTCTTTGTTTCACCTCTTAACCCCCATCTTAAATATAGAGAACTATTATTTATTTATCCATTTCATTCTTGTGACCGCCGAGAGCCATCGAGGTCACTCTTAAAGGGGCGGTACCTAGTTTTATAGCCATCGTGCAGCGGAATCCATTTTGCTTATACAGGATATCGCGCATATTACGAGCGATCATAAACCCGGAAGTCGCGACGATGCTAAAAACGGCCGGCGTGCGGAAACAAATACTGTAAACCTTCCTGAAAACTTTAAATGGTAAATGTCTCAACTTATATAGCGCTTTTCCACCTACATTACGCACTCAAAGCACTTTACAGCAAGGATCCACTCACCCATTCATACACCAATGTACACAGACACTGGAGGCAAGGTGGGTGAAGTGTCTTACCCAAGGACACAACGACAGCATGCACCTTCAGGAGGCGGGATCGAACCCCTGACCTGCCGATCATGAGACGACCCGCTCTACCATCTGTGCCACTGTCGCCCCAAAACTGGCTTAGAAATGCATTTGACAAAGGGACAAACGAGACACAGTGGCCTTTAACCTCTTACCCCCACCTGAACCGAGCGCATTATCTTCAGTGTAACGCCTCATTTGAAAGCTAAGACTGACAAAAGTGGTGTAACTTTTTCTGTGGTGTTGTCGCCATGTTTTTGTCACATTTTTTGTTGGTTTTTGTTGCTTTTTCATTGCTTTTTATTGTGTTTTCGCCACGTTTTTGTTGCGTTTTCATCTTATTTAATGCTTTTAAAAACAGATGATGTGGAAAATGGTAAAATCGTGTCCGCCGCTTCATGTCCCTCCTGCAGCTCGTCATTGTTTAGACGTTTCAGAAATGACACCAGTGGAACCCAGCGACTTTCTGACTATCTCTGCTGCTTCACAAAGGCCGCGTGTCGTGTTCTGAGCAGGCGCAATAGAGTTTTCTTCACTAAAACAGAGTTTCCCCCAGTTAGGGCTGAACGATACTGAAGTAACATATGATATGGCTGTGCAATATCGCGATATTACTGCGATAGTTCACTAAACCATTTCAATACGATACGTTCCATTCGAATTAAACACCAATTTTAAGTCACAAGTTTTTCAGCAAATCGTGTCGAAAAGGACTTAAAAAACACAGCACCAAAACAAGACTAAAATATTTGTTGCAAAAAAAGTCGATCTCAGTCAGATGAAGACTTTAGTGATGTTGCGATATATTGTGGCTTCTTGCGATACGGAATTGCATCACCTAATATCGCAATATGATATTTTTGAGATATATTGTGCAGCCCTACCCCCAGTCTCTCACTCTGAGCAGCATGGTCTCACGCACAGCTTAACTCCGCCCCTTTCCCTTGAGTCTCCATGGAGACGGCTGTCAATCACAGCAGAGCTCGAGGAATGAGGAAACTAAATGCTTTTGAAAACTCCATGGCTTATTAAGATGTTTTACTTTTGAGAGCAGACAATAACCATTTTCAATGAGCAGTTTTCTTTATTTGAAAGATCCATCATACATCATACAAATAATCATACAAACTGAGTAAAAAATCGAGATTACATTTTTATCGGACGCTATTTGACGCTTTTTCTTTCTAAGCTTTTAGATTTGGGTGAAGTCGATCTGGAGAAAACGTGCTCAGTGAAGGCGGGGGTTAAGAGGTTCATTTGGTTAATTTTGTGCCTTTGTTGATACTTTACACGCCTTACACATTACCAAATCAAATCAAATCAAGTAATTCTTTCATAATAAAATGATCAAATACAAATTCCCGCAGAAGCCACTGATTGACCCAAGTCCCCGCTCGTCTCCAAACCGTCTCAGCCCTTTCTCCTCTGTCTGAGCTCAAAACATGTGACCCGCACCTCGTGGACGCAGCCCCAGGGTCTCCGACGTTCCAACTTTGTGATAGTCGCATAACAAAAAGAAGAAAGAGGCTCAGAGATGAAAGTATTTTGCGAGACCTAAACTCATTTGCTGCTGAACGTCATAACCTCGGGTGCACTTTGCGGTTATTCTGGGGTTGATAAAAAAAGCCCGGGCTGTATTATTAAAAGTGATAGTGTCCACACCTGAAAAGCCTAAACATAGCTCCGAAGCCGCGCCCGCAGGAGCAAGAGCGCCGTGTTTGGGCTGAATACAGAGAGGAGCGAACATTTCAGTTCACTTTGCATATTTTCGACCGATAAGGGTTTGTTCTTACGCATTTTCACCAGTAACTAAACAGGTTATCCCAAATACCCCTTTACTAAAGATCTTTGTAACTCTTATGTCAATAAAATAAAACCATACATTTAAACCTGGCCTTATCTCTTATTCTGATTTGGTCATTTTTGCTCATAAAATGCCTTAGTTTTTATATAAAGATATTAAACAAAAGAACTTGCAATTCATTTTTTCCTCATTATGTCTGCAATCTACAGCAAAAGTCCAATTTGGTTTCTTAACATATAAACTTTCACCTGGAAACAAAACAAAATACATAATCTTTACCTTAACATGTTTGATTATTGCACTGATTCAATGTTTCGCGATAGATTTATTTGGGAAATTGTAATTTAAAGCAGTACTAAGTAACTCATGCCCCTAGAGGCCATAAGCGCCACTGCAGGTGTCGTAGCATGTTGCGTTTTTTTACTCATTAATTGTCCGTGAGAGTAAATACTACACTGACAGAAAAGACAAAGGGAGAGAGGGATATTGTACATCCAATTACACAATGGAGATAATTTTTTTCACTCAAACTTGGCTGTAAATACTGTTTAAGTGGTGCTAGCCCACAGTTAGCTTTGCCCGTTAGCCTGTTAGCTTTTCTTCGTGATTCCATTAGTGTGTATTGCGCCTCCGACCCGGTGGCAGGGAAGTTGCAATTATGGTTTTCTGGCCAGAGACACTAGGGGGAGATGAAAGACCCCCAATCATCCCATTAACACTTGTATTACTACGGAAAGGATTTATTAAGGTAAACAAGTTACTGAGTACTGCTTTAATAAAAAGGCCATTTTCTCAAAATGCATTTTTCTCACGTTGGTGCACAATAAGTAGCTCCTACAGAATTTAATTTTCCAGCCTTGGACTGGAATAAGGTTTTTTTGAGAGAGATTTTTTAATATCTACTTTTTAGCCCAATTGATTGAGTTTTGAATTTGAATTTTTACAGATTTTTCCACTAATAAACATCTTATTTCAAAACTAAACAAGATATCCAAAATCCCCTCTGAAACAGTCAAATATGTCAACAAAATAAAACCATATTAAACCTGGCTCAATTCATTATTCAGAATTTTGTGCATTTTTAGACACAAAAGGCCTTATTTTTATATGAAAACATAAAACTTGCTATTTTTTCTTCTCATCTATGCCAGGAATCTGCACTAAAAGTTTCAAATTCAAATTCTAGATCTAAGAAGTTTCCCTACTCACCTGCAGCGTCTCGCATCAAGCCAAATGATGATGTAAAATTAACTACTGCTGCATCAGAAAGGTATATCAAGGGGACAAAATGATCTGTATCGAGGATTATTCTACATACAGCTCTCTCCTGAATTCCACTCTCCATTGCGCTGTCGCTCATTTCTCCCGAACAGAACGAGCCTTTCCCTACGGCTCACGTGTTGATTCAAACTATCTCTTAATGCTTTATTTAATGCTAACTGCGTGGTGCGTGCGACGGGGTTTTTAGTGCCATCACCTCTTCTTTTCATCCACTTTCCCTCTTTCTTGCGTGGCCTATTTTTAACTCGCCGCTGCACTCCCAATAGCACTCGTGTCACATGGCAGTCACAAAGCGTTCAGTAATTATAACCTCGCCGAGTTTCTGCAAGAGAGCCGCAGCACAAATATCCCCGCTGCTTTGTTGCAGAGGCGCTTTTCCTCCTTATTTCCCCCTGTGCTTCGGCCGAGTGTGCGGAGACAAAGCTGGACGTTTAGTTTATTAGATTAAGAACCATTTGAATGGTTGCATTTAGAAAAATCACTAAATCTGCTCCAAAATAATGACATTGATCAACTAATTTTACTGTATAAGTTAACCTCCATTTTCTCCAGTTCAGTTTCCCCAAATCTAAAGCTTCTCGACTGGAGCTTACAGCCTACAGGCCAGTGTAACACCTGATTTGAAAGCCTAGTTTAGTTTAGTTTATTTGTTTATTTGAGTAGCAAACACTCTCCTCAAAAGGAGAGGGCCGAAGCAAGAGCTTATAAGCCCCACCCCCAAAATCAATACAATTAAAATCATAATTTCACAAGAACATAGTGGAACAACAAAGGAACAAAATAGCAACAAGGAAACAACAGCAAAACAAAATAAAACAAAACAGACCCTACACACCCGCAGCATCCGACCATACCCCAAAACGGAGCAATACCGATTATGTAACAACTAATTACAAAACAACTATGATAATGCCACATACTTACAAACATTTACAAAGAACTATAACTTACAAAACACTGATTGAAGTGTTCGAACATCAACAGAAAAGAAGCACAATTACAACAACGGTCTAGTTTCATGTACAAAGTCTAGTACAAGCAAGTAACAAAAGGCGCTCATTACATTTCTTTCAATGGTTACCATGGTAACATTGTTAGCATTACCAAAAGTCACTAGTTTTATGTTAAAAAGACACATTAATATACATATTATACTCCGTGAATATATTATGTACATTTATTGTGTAAGCCCTACACAGTGTAGTGCGTTAAAAAGCCAGGTGTAGAGCGGCCAGTTGTAGAGGGCAGTAGCTCCTCATCAACAAACCCCTACGCAGCTAGCTGATTTTGTAGATGATGTTCCTATGTTGTGTGGTGCATTGAAAGACGAGGATTACGAGTCCGTTGGGCTAAGACCTACAAAACTGAGCTAAATGGATCTTTTTCCTTGCGCTGTTGCCGTGTTGTCATCCGATTTTTGCCACATTTCATTGCTTTTGTCACTCTTGTTGCTTTTTTTGGGCCCGTTTTATTGCGTTTTTGACCCTTTTTTTTCCACTTTTCTATCACATTTTTGTCACTTTTCACCTTTTTTGTTGTGTTTTCATCCTCGTTTTCCTTTCACTATTGACTTGACTTTTTTCAAGAAGCTTTTAGATTTGGGTAAAGCCAAACTGGAGAAAATGTGCTCGGTTCAGGTGGGGGTTAAAAAATGACGGTCTAAATCACTGCAGAACTGCCGTTTTGGCTGAAATTGTACACAGAAAGTTGCACAATCTGCTTTTAAACATCAAAACTCTCCCTCATTCCTCTAATTGCAAGTGAATATGCACAGATTTGTTGCATTTGTTACATTAAAAGTATAATATCGGGCATTGGACTTGCTTCTTAGCCTCTGTAAACATGCTCAGAAATGCACGGGCTGCACAACGTGAGCAACATTGTGATATTTGTTAACGCTGTCTGCTTCGTTCAATCAAAAGTGATTTGTTTTTGTAGCTAACTGTGTCAAAGCAAGACTTTCAAAATAATAATCAGGACCACTTTTGTCATTTACACTATGTCTATTTTTGAAAAGTCACCATTTAGTCTAAAATATCGTTTTCCTCCTATTTTACACCTTGTTAATTTGTCTGGGTTTGAGTCATAGATTTTAGACTTTAATCCTGGTTTAGTCCTAGTTTGGGCCTGATTTAGATTTTGTTTAGCATTTAATTAATCCTAATATTACCCCAGGTTAGTTCTGTCACTGTTTCCGCAGGGCATTACAACTCACTCAATGAATTGTACGAAAAATAAATCCTTAAACTGCATATTTTTTGTTTTTTTGCTAAAACATAGTTAACACAATTATATTAAAGATTGATTGTTCCCAGCTTTCCTCAGTTTGACCATTTTTGTAGTTTCACTTCCTTATTGTACACTGACAGGAAGTGACATAGATAGAAGCAAACAATTTTAAACCGTTGCCGTGTCGACCATGTTATGTCAATGGGAAATGAGTCAAACTGCTGTGAACTGTACCTTTATCTATGTCACTTAAAAATTCTAATTAAATTAATTCACAACATTTCTTCATTAAAATTGCTGCTTCACTGAAATAAAATTATAATTATTACTTAGAACAGATGTTTTCCATCTAAATAAGTCATATTTTCAAAAGCATTAAAACCTGTCACTTTAAGTATCATTCAAAAGCATAACATTTCTTTGGGAAATAGTGACATTGCTTGACTTTTTTTTCACGTCAGCTTTATGGAATCTTTTGCTTAAAGTTTTCCAGTTTGTTCCCAATTTGCTTTGAAGCATCGACAATTTCCATCATTTCTCTGTTTTGTGGGAATTTTAGGAAATTATAAATGACATGAATTATGTTTTATTGTGTTTGTTTGTTGCTTTGGAAATAGTGTATTGAATTAACATGAAGAAAAGCATTTATTTAACTCGCTGCTGGATTTGTCCAATCCAGTTCAGCCCCGTTTCTGTCCCGATAAAGCTGTATAGTTTTGTCCTTTTATAGGCATCGGTTCAGTCCGGGCCAAATCCTGGTTCAGTCCTGGCCCGGTCCGGCTCGTGTCCCGTCGCGGCTGCAGCTGCTGTGTGTGTGTGTGTCTCTGCTCTCTCTGAATCTCCTTCAGCCCGAGCCTTATGTAACCGCTGTTTCAGAGAGTCCAGACAGAAATAACCCAGACTGAGCTGCTGCGCCCTCTGCTGGAGCCCGGGGGAACAGCACGGGCCTCCACAGCAGCAGCAGCAGCAGCAGCAGACATGGCCGCCTCCTTTAGTGAAGCTGCACTTTTCTGGGTCGAGATGTAGAAATGGTGAAGATATAGTATCAGTGAAGTAATGTATTGCTCTGTGAAAACTCCCAAAGGATTTTTATTTGGATGAACGTGGTTTAGAGAAGACTTACTGAACTGAATATTTCAACCTCTTAACCGAGTGCATTTTCTCCAGTAGGTCTTAGCTTTCAAATGAGGCTTACACTGGCCTATAGGCTTGTAGATTTGGGTAAAACTTTGTTCCCTCATAGTTGATATGAATTGCTCCCGCCTCTTTTTACATGTTAACCTTTCCGTTCTTCTTCTCCCTGATAAAAGTCTAAGCACATTTCTGTCTGTGTTTCAGTTTCCTGGACAGAATCGACTCGGTAAGACAGAGCGACTACACACCGACGGACCAGGACCTGCTACGCTGCAGAGTTTTAACTTCAGGGATTTTCGAGACGCGGTTCCAAGTAGATAAAGTCAACTTTCAGTAAGTTTCAAAGACGTCCACACAATCCACACGCTGGCTAAATGATGGGGCTTTTCACAGACGCAATATCTTGTCTGTCTCATCCAACCAGAAAGCAGAATGAGCACTAAGAGCCTCCAAAAACACTCACTTTAAGTTTACGCCATCAACACATCCTCAAGCGGCGCCATTTTAACTTTATGTGAAAAAAAAAAGAAGAAAGAATAACATTTTCATACACCATTCACAGCCAAGCGATGAATTGATAAATCGTAAAAATATTCGTAGATTAGCTCCAACGTCCCCACGACCCGGCAACGGAAAAGTGGAAGAAAATGGATGGATGGAATAATTGATTACCAAAATAGTCGTTAGTTGCAGCCCTAAATCCGTCGCACGTCAAGTAACAATCTGTTACGTCACAACAGGTAAACACTTAAGTAATATCAGGTTTTTCATGGACTGGGCAGTTCAGGGTTCAGGGTTCAGGGTACTCTTTAAAGAATACCTAAACGGGCGTGCCAAAGCCTTTCCCCACCCCAAACAAAAGTCAAAAATTGCCGCGAAAGAGGCGGTCTCTGAGGTTTGGGGGTGACATGCTGGGGGGGAGTGACGATGTGTGGGCTGGTGCGGCTTATGACGTTCTGTGGAGGCCGTGGACACGTCTCCAGTCAATCAGGAAATTCTAATTTAGTAGCAGAGTTAACCCTGAAGGGGGCGCAACCCATTCGTTTTCAGGCCAAAGTTAGGATTTGACACATGTTTGCGCTATAATGTCAGAATAATGTCAGGGACCAGTGGACAACACTATGAGACACCCATTGAGACAGTTTATCAGTAAAAAAAACTTGATTTGGTGTTTAGTTGCTTTAACCATAGACAGGTCCCAGCTGGTGGACCTGGGTCCAGATCTGGACCTCCAGAGACATTAGTCCGGAGCCCAAAGCCTTTTTATGCTCTCAATATACTTCATTTCTTAGGCTGAATTAAAACCTATCCTAACAATTTGAATAACATAGAAATAAAATGGCAAAATTATTGATTAATTGATCAGCTCTGCTATGTAAATACAGATATATAATGTATATGCTGATGTTTAACATTTTCAAGAGCAATGACTGCATTATGTCCGGCCCTGGACATATGTCGAAAGTTGATTTAGTTGGGGACCCCTGCACTACTATCGGCCGATCGATATTTCGAACTCCTCAGTCGCTGACGAAGCCTTTTGGATGAGAGGCGAAACGTTCGAGAACGACTGAGTACAGAAGACGACTCAAGTACCTTCATTGAAGATGGACAACTCCTGTACGACTGAGAGCTTACACAGACATCCTCAGATCATCATTTTCATCGTTTCCAAGCCAACGTGCTTTTGGTTCCCATAGTTTACAATTGTACTTAAAGTGCATAAAAGGTTTTAAAGCTTTTGAAAATATGACTTATTTAGATGAATAACTGTTGTAAGTAAAATAATGATCATTTTATTTCAGTGAAGCAGCAACTTAGTGAAGAAATGTTGGACAGGAAATTTGTATTTGTTGTTTTTTTAGCTGCTGACAGGAAGTGACATAGATAGAGGTAAAGTTCCATAGCAGTTTGACTTAATTGACTTAACATGGTTGCCACGGCAACAGTTTAAAATTGTTGTCCTCTATCTATGTCACTTCCTGTCAGAGTCCAATAAGGAAATGAAACTATAAACATCACAAAAATGGCCAAACTAAAGAAAACTGAGTAAAAATGTTTAGCAAAATCTTAAATATAATTGTGTTAACTTTGTTTTAGCAAAAATTGATGTGTCATATGCACTTTAAGTCTGTTCATCATGTGAGAGAAAAGCTTTTCGCCTAAATATATTATGTTTTAAGAGAAACGCAGGCAAGACTATTCTCCAGAAGCACTTGAAGTCTTAACCAGCTCGTAGTAATCAAATTAGCGACCTATTAGCTATGTTACACCATCAGATCACTCGTATCAAAATAAAGTACATTTAGATGGCACAGCCTATGTGTGTATGTGGATCTCTCTGGTCACAATTAGAAAAAGATTTCGTCTACTGTCCACCTCCTTATTGACAAAAAAAAGAGGGATTCTATGTTTTATTTCTCATTTCAGTTTAAATGTTGTGAATATCGGCGACATGAGGCCACAGTTTCAGACCCATAGTTATTCCATAGTTATTCCAACTATATGAACAAGGACTGGTCGCCACTTTTGACAGCATCTCTTCGTATGAACGGCAGTTTTGTTCTATCTCCGTACGCAGCCCTGGTTGTAAAAATAGACTTTAAAGAGCAACACCAAATCAAGTTTTTTTTTACTGATAAACTGTCTCAATGTGTGTCTCATAGTGTTGTCTACTGGTCCCTGACATTATTCTGACATTATAGCACAAACATGTGTCAAATCCTAACTTTGGCCTGAAAACGAATGGGTTGCGCCCCCTTCAGGGTAAACTCTGCTACTAAATTAGAATTTCCTGATTGACTGGAGACGTGTCCACGGCCTCCACAGAACGTCATAAGCCGCACCAGCTCCACACATCGTCATCAGGTGCTGCCATTGTCTGCCATGTCCCCCCTGTACCTGTGGTTTATAACCAAGTCCCTCCCACGTAATCAGTCTGCTGTGATTGTGCCAATGCAAAGGCCCACACACTCACCCCCCGCATGTCACCCCCAAACTTCAGAGACCGCCTCTTTCACGGCAATTTTTGACTTTTGTTTGTGGGTGGGGAAAGGCTTTGGCACGCCCGTTTAGTTACTCTTTAAGCTAATATTGTAACAGGCTCCATGACGACGACAAAAACGCTTTAAATCATCAACTTTCCAGGGTTAAAACGGTCCAAATCAGAGCTTTTTTCGTTGGTTTACGCTAACTATCAATATTGTTTGGTAGCTAAAAGACATTCCATTACCCATAATGCAACGGGCGACTTGAGATGGGCATTGGGCTTATAGACGGAGCGATGGACGGAACTTCCCGAAAGTCACAGCTGAAGATTAGTAAATGAAGTTATGGATGGAAATGGAAATGTCAGTGATCATGACACTTAAAAGATAATTTCATCGATATTATTAATCTTGTGCGCTTTGACCTGACGATGCCCCACCCTGCCCCTCGTGCCCCTCGCGCTCGGTCCGATCCAGAGTTATCGACCGGCGCTTCCTGTAACAGCGGCGGCAGGTTTTATAAGCCTTTGACCCACTTCGGGCGGAGCAGACACACAGCACTTATTCTCCCGCTGAAACAGGCCTTTGTATTAAATTATATCAGAAAGTATCGGACGGTGCTTTCCTTTGGGCGCGGAGGTTTATCACCGCCGCGCGCCAGGGTCAAAGCGGCCATTGAGTCAAATATGGTGTTGAATGGGCCACTGTTACTGCGTGGCTAATGTTGGTCGTTACTGTCGCATTGGCAGCATCACGGCGTCACAATGTCACTGGTCTGAGCACAGCGTGTTCAGTCTTATTGTCCGGAGGGTCAGATCTGTCGAAAGGCTCGGGCCTGAGGGCTGAACATTAGGTCCTGAAACGCCACCACATTTAATATTCAACAAGCGTTATCTGGTCCAGTAATAGAGCAAAACAGCTGACGACTTTTGGCTTTCCGGGAAGAAAACGTCACATAATATGAAGTAAAAAGAGTAAAAAGATCTGGCCTTAAAGTGCATATGCCTCGATTTAATGCTTTTGAAAATATGACTTATTTATTTACTTATTTAGATTGAAAACATCTGTTGTAACTATATAATTATCATTTGATTTCAGTGAAGCAGCAAATTAATGAAGAAATGTCGGGCAGACATTTATTTGAATTTTAAGTGACAGGAAATGACATAGATAAAGGTAAAGTTCCATATCAGTTTAACTCATTTCCCATTGACGTAACATGGTCGGCACGGAAACAGTTTAAAATTGTTTGCCTCTATCTATGGCACTTCCTGTTTGTGTCCAATAAGGAAGTAAAACTATAAACATAACATGGTCGGCACGGCAACTGTTTAAAATTGTTTGCCTTTATCTATGTCACTTCCTGTCATTGTCCAATAAGGAAGTAAAACTATAAACAACATGGTCGGCATGGCAACAGTTTAAAATGGTTTACCTCTATCTATGTCACTTCCTGTCAGTGTCCAATCAGGAAGTAAAACTATACACATAACATGGTTGGCACGGAAACTGTTTAAAATTGTTTACCTCTATCTATGTCACTTCCTGTCAGTGTCCAATCAGGAAGTAAAACTATACACATAACATGGTTGGCACGGAAACTGTTTAAAATTGTTTACCTCTATCTATGTCACTTCCTGTCAGCGTCCAATCAGGAAGTAAAACTATACACATAACATGGTCGGCACGGAAACTGTTTAAAATTGTTTACCTCTATCTACAGTATGTCACTTCCTGCCATTGTCCAATAAGGAAGTAAAACTATAAACATAACATGGTTGGTACGGCAACTGTTTAAATTTGTTTACCTCTATCTATGTCACTTCCTGTCATTCTCCAATAAGGAAGTAAAACTATAAACAACATGGTCGGCATGGCAACAGTTTAAAATGGTTTACCTCTATCTAAGTCACTTCCTGTCAGAGTCCAATAAGGAAATGAAACTGTAAACATCACAAAAATGGTCAAACTAAAGAAAGCTGGGTAAAATGTTTAGCAAAATATTAAATGTAATTGTGTTAACTATGTTTTAGCAAAAATTGTCATATGCACTTTAAATCTAAATATCTTGGAAAACTATGACATCGCTCAACATTTGTTACTGTAAGTTCATTGAAAATACCACAATGATGAAACGATGATACGAAAAAGTTTTCCATTTTGTCCAATTATCTCTCCTCTGTTTGATAAAATTTAAAGAAATTAAAATGTGCAACGATTTCTTTCTGTGTTTATGGCATTGAAATATAGTATTTGGACATTAAACAGCATTAAATGTGACTTGCTTATGCCTGTATAAACCCTGAAAGAGGTCTCAGGTTAGTAATTGATAAAAAAGTCTCAGGGGTCAGTATTAAGAGGTGCTAAACAGCATGTGCATTGTGGAAAATATAGTTTGAAATGACAGTATAACAGCTTTAAGGCCCCAAATCTGATATGTAACTGAATAGGGATGTAACGATTCATCGAAAATCGATTTAAAATCGATTTAATATGCGTAAAATGTGAATCGATGTAAAAAATAAAAGAATCGATTTTAAAGCCACCCTCAGCTACTCCATTTTGCGCGACCGAAATAGACCGGAACATAGCTCGTTGTTTCTAACGACGTTAACTTTTCTCAAGACAAGCTCCACACCTCCCCCCCGCCTCACCCCCAACGCACGCCACACCATGTAAACACATACACGTGTAGGCATTGAAGCAGCAGACACAGCTAAAGTTAGCGGCTACGAGATTAGCGTTAGCGGCTAACGCAGAGTTTGGCATTTTGACAGAAGTTTACCAAAGATGGTAAACTGACAAACATCTGACCGACCTGCTCTGATTCTGCTGAAATCCTCATCAAATGTCCGTTTGTCAAATAATCCAATACCTACAGGAGCTGTCAGGTCTTTTTCCTCATTATGTTTACAAAGGCTGCACCGGGAGGCAGTGAGGCATTCAAGGGTGAAAAAAACTGCACTGTAAAATTAGTTCTAATGGTAGTATTATGTTCAAACTGCAAAAAAAAAAAAAAGGTTTGGTAAAATAAATATAATCTCAAAATGTTTGCTTTGCTACACATCTTATTTATGCTGAAAACATGTAAATGTACAAGCACTCATGTCAAAATGATTATAGTTCATTTTCATGTCTTATAATTGTTGGTAATGTAAAGTTCCCTTAGACAGTTGCAGTTTGTTACAAGGACAAAAATGCAGATGTTAAAACAAAAGAAACATTGGTATGAATGAGTCATATTCTTTTCATAAAAAAAGGTTGTAAAAATCGGAAAAAATCGAAATCAGGAACTTAAAATCGGAAATCGAATCGAATCGGGGCTTGAGTGAATCGTTACATCCCTATAACTGAATGAAACATGTGGAAATGACTCTGCTGAATGTACAACTGTCTCATGTAAAGCGCTTTGTGACCATGTCTGTGAAAGGCGCTATATAAATAAAGATCTTCTTCTTCTTAAAAGTTCTCTCCTGTCATAGCCCTGTTTCACCACACGAGGGCAGCAGATTCCACAGAGATTTTCCCTGTTGTTTCTGATCAAATGTTTGCATCTGTCCGCAGCATGTTCGACGTTGGAGGCCAGAGAGACGAGAGGCGAAAATGGATCCAATGCTTTAACGGTAAAACCCACAAGGCACAATCTAAAGAAAATCTGTGACTTTAACTGTGAAAATGCAGATGTTTGGGTGATATCTCTTTAATTACTGACCTTGTCCACTCTTAACATCCCCACTGTCTGCTAGGGATAGGGCTACTTAATATCTCAATATTCTTGTAGACTTTCTTGGTAACAATGGTGAAGCGATATTTTTCCTTAACATCAGGAAAAAAAAGAAGATAATAATAGTAATTTACATCGCGTTGTCACTCAAAGAGATAATTGTCCTGAACCGACTTCAAAAGGGCAGGAAACACAAAAACACTTCCCACCCCCACCCCCTCATTTTAACCTATTTTTCTAATCTATTCTTTTTTTTAATCCTATTTTTATGTTTTCCTCTATTCTTTCCTAATATTTTCCCCCTATTTTTTTCTTTTACCTTATATTAGTATATATTAGGGCCGGGACTCGATTAAAAAAATTAATCTAATTAATTAGAGGCTTTGTAATTAATTAATCAAAATTAATCGCATATAAATATTTGACCTGAGAACAGTGAGAAGTAAGTTTTTTCATAAGGATTTTTAGTATACCATTGAATAATGACTGAATACATAAGCTTAAGCAACAAAATATTGTTTATTTTGTTCAACCAAGTCCAACAGACCAGTGCAATATTACCATTAATTGTGCGTCTGCAGGAAAAAGGAAACTGAAGTGTGGAAAGCAAAGTGTGATTAATTTCGATTAATATTTTTAATCGCACTAAACCTCATGTAATTAATTAATCGCAATTAATCGAAAAAAGTCCCGGCCTAGTATATATATTATCAGGGCCGGATTTAAGTAAAATGGGTCCGGGCTAAAGTTTTTTCAGGGCCCCCCATATACTGTATGTCTGTCTGTCGGATTTCTCTCTCTCTCTACAATGAAAGGATAAATGAATGATTTTTTAATTTGAACATGCAGAAGTAACTTCTTAAACATAGTACTAGTTTAAGAAACAACACATTTGTGAACAGTTTAACATAATGACCCCAATTGAGGTCCGTGGCCTTCATGGAAGAACCTTTACTACTGCCAGACGGGTGGGGGACACATTTAAAAGGGGGTCTGGGGTCCTCCCCTGAGTTTTATTTTATTTTAATGGTGCAATTTGGTGCATTCTCATGCATGTTAACAGACTAATAGGTACATATTTTTTTTCCAGTGTCAACTCAATGAAAATGGCTCAGACCTTGTTTAGAACTGGTTTAGTCTTGGGTACAAAGTCATCTGTTAAAGCCTTACATGTGAGGGAGTCTGCAAAGAGAGAGGGAACTAGTTGACAACCCGCGCTGAGCATGCATTTTTCTCCTTATGCCCATGGCCCTTCAACCTGCTGGGCCCTGGCTTAGCCCCTGTAAGCCCCTGCATAAATCCGGCCATGTATATTATCATATTTCCTATCCCCCCCCACCCTAATTATCCCATATTTTCCCCTATCGTTTCCCCATTTAATTTCAATTCCCCCCATTTTTCCTCTTGTTTTTCCACATTTCTTGACATTGGAGATAAACTCGATATTGCATATCGTCCAAACAGCAGTTTCGTTATTATCTCGTGGACGATTTATTGCCCACCTCTACTGTCTTGGCGATCGAACTTGGCATCAAAAACACTGCACATGTTTATTACATTATGACGGACTTGTATGTTAGTCATTTAGAATAATATCTTAATCCTCCAAAGTGAATAGAGAGGCTTTGCTTTAGTTAAATTCATGACCCTGTTTTCTCTCTGTCCCAGACGTCACTGCGATCATCTTCGTGGTGGCCAGCAGCAGCTACAACATGGTAATAAGGGAAGACAATAACACCAACAGACTACGGGAGGCGCTGGACCTCTTCCGCAGCATTTGGAACAACAGGTGGGACACAAAAACTGCTTTTATATCAATGAGAGTTCAGAGGTTTATTTACAGTCGCTACTTATTCAAATCACTACATGGGCTTTTCACCATTCTCTTAATCTTTATTTAACAGCAGATTATTTTTGTAAACAAGTAGCATTCACATGAACTACAACCTGTGTCTTGACTTGACAAAAAGACAAAATAGGTCAAAGTTCCAACTAATTTACAGCTTAGAGATTTAACCAGGTTTAACCGGTCTGTCCACATCCAAACCCAGGACAAAGCCAGGTGTGGATCACTAAAGCATGTAGAGGATTACATGAAGCCTGGCCAACAGGACTCTCCTGCTTTTGAATAGCAAGCAGGAGAGTCTAGTCTGGTCGTTGAGCTGTTGTTATTAAAATAGGTGGACATTTTCAGTGCGATATTTCTTGTTAAATCTAAAGTTTTTGCACACGGTAAGCCGCCATATTGGACGGACCCTGCATTTTGTCTTTGTAAAGAATTGGAAAACTGTGTTGTCTGACTGGCCGGGCTAGATTAAAGGGACTATACGGAGTTTTAAAATGTTAAAATTAACAATTTTCCTCCCCCTACTTGTTCCAACAAAGTCCTACTGTGTAGAATGAGCCCAGACCTGTTCACCACAACTGCCTCTAAAATCCTGCACTGTCACTCAGAAAGGTCCCATCATGCACAAGCTTAAAGGGATATTTCAGGATTTTGACATACTGTAGGGCCTCATTTCCTAGTTATCCAGAGTGTTGTTGATGTCTGGAGATATTTTTTTCTTAAATTCATGCAGTTCTATATTTGAAGAGTCTAGTGGCGCTAGGCTAGGGCAAGGCTAAAGCATTTCTATGGTATCAGTTAGCCTGCATTAAAAACAGTCTGACCCCACTCCACAGTGCACCTGAGGTAAATCACTTATAACACCAGACTAACCATATAAATGTCTGTGTTAATAGAATAATTTTTGAAATATAACTGACCTTGTATCACATGAATTACCACATTTTGAGGGACTATTTTCTCGCAGATCACTCCGCCGCTGCGTTAGCTTACAGCCACGAAGCTGATGCTGCTCAAATATAAGTTATTTTAAATGCAAAATGGTTATGATTATTCTATCGACGACATTTATATGGTTAGTCTGGTGTTATAAGTGATTTACCTCAGGTGCACTGTGGAGTGGGTCAGACTGTTTTAATGCAGGCTAACTGATACCATAGAAATGCTTTAGCCTTGCCCTAGCCTAGCGCCACTAGACTCTTCAAATATAAGAACTGCATGAATTTAAGAAAAAAATATCTCCAGACATCAACAACACTCTGGATAACTAGGAAATGAGGCCCTATGTCAAAAATCCCAAAATATCCCTTTAATATAGAAGCTGCAGTTACACGTTAGACTGAGTGGCAGCAGTGAGTATAAAAATGACAACTTGCATCTAGTCCTTTAAAGGGGTGATATTATGCAAAATATACTGTTAGAGCTTTTTACCATGCTACAATGTGTTCCCTCATCAAAAACATGCCTGGATCTGTGTTTCCACCCACTTGCGAATCTTTGAGTAATCTTGAAATCGTCTCGAGTGGCGTTTCTAGCAGGAACTAGAAACCGGAACATCTTCATACTCTTTGAGACGAACACATTGCATTTGTTGTGCCTTAATGAGGCTCCAACAGAGTGGAATAGGTGCCTGTCTCAAGACGTTCCCAACCCCCATATTAGGACAGATATGATGAACAACTATAACAAATGTGGAGAATGAACGGACTAAACCTGATCAGAAACAGGCCTTTTCTAAAGCGGGACTAAACCAGGTCTAGCCCCGAGCCTTTACACGTAAAAATAAGAGTTCTGATAATAAATGTTTGTACTTATGTGAATAATGAGAATGTTCCTTGTTTCTGTTGTGTTTTGCAGATGGTTACGCACTATATCGGTCATTTTATTCCTGAACAAGCAGGACATGTTGGCCGAGAAAGTATTAGCTGGAAAATCCAAAATCGAAGACTACTTCCCAGAATATGCTCGCTACACCATACCAAATGAAGGTGCGTGTTTGAGCAGCTGTTAGTCGCTGTAAATGACGGTGGGTTTTTTTTGAGTTAATCGTCCCTTGTGTTGTTGCCATAGCCACACCTGAACCCGGCGAGGATCCCAGAGTCACGAGAGCTAAGTTTTTCATCCGGGACGAGTTTTTGGTGAGTTTGTTTGAAATCAACAGAACTGACCTACGTTAATGCCACAGTGTTTGTAAAATGCACTAGACTCAAAGAACAAATGAACTAAGATCACTTTATTTATTTATCACTGGCTGTCACGATAATAGAATTTGAAGCTCGATATGTTGAGCCATGAAGATATCGCGATAAACGATATTTTTGAAGACCTTTCAGAGCCACAGAAACTCACTCTAAAGCTTAATAATGACCGAAGAGTACCACAATAAAACACAGCTCACTTTGGGTCAAAAATATGATATTACATTAGAAATATGTGACAAAAAAAATGCAAATAAATGTCCAGACGATAAATATTGAGCCCATAAATGTATCGTTTATCTGTCATTTATTGAACAGCAAGTCGATATAGTAAAGTCATTAAATGGATTGTGCCAAAATCAAGGCCTTAAATGTCATTAAAAAGCATTAAACTGGATTCAAACTGGCATTAAATTAGACCTGCACAATATATCGCAAAAAATATCCATATCGTTAGAACCCACAGTATATCGCAACATCACTCGAGTCTTCATTGGACTGAGATCAACACATTTTTTGCACACTCAGCCCAACACAAACAAAGCATTGGACTTCTAAATGTGTAAAAGTTCAGTTTTAGTTAAACATTTCCTATTTTAGTTCAATTTTAGTCTTGTTTTGGCTAATGTAGTGGGTTTTTTAGGTCTTATTTGGACACAATTGTTGAAAAACTAGTTATTTGTGTCCAATTACTGTAGAATCAAATGTCATGTTGAAATGGTTCAGTGATATTGCACCGCCGTATCGCATATCACGACTTACTTCAATATCGTTCAGCCCTACGTTAAATCAGAAGTATCAAAATGATGGTCTAAAACCTGTTCAGCTGCAGTTTTGGCTGAAATTGACCCATTTTTTTTTGCTCAAAAGTTCCATTGTGTCCAATTCTCTTTCCTCTGTTTGATGAAACGTTTGCAAATCCTAAGAAATGAAATAGACGCTGATTTTTATCTGCATGTGCGGCATTAAGATACAGTATTAAAAGCATTACATTTGACTTGCTTCTGCCTGCATAAACCCTATAATAATGATCGTGACATTTAAACTAAGGCCTTAAATATCATTTAAAAGCATTACATTGGATTCACACTGGCATTAAATCTAAATTTCAAGGTAAATAATGACATTGCTCAACTATTTCACTGTATTTGTCTAAAGCACTAACATTTGGTCCAAAACACAATGTACTGGAGTGTTTTTTTTACACAAAAGTTGCCCTGTTTGCTTTGGAATACAGACATTTCCTTGTAATGTTTGCTAATCTTAACCTCTTAACCCCCGCCTTAACCGAGTGCATTTTCTCCAGTTCGACTTTACCCAAATCTAAGAGCTTATGCGCTGGAGCTTACATCATCCTCATTTTCGTCGCTATATTGACGCTTTTTTCAAGAAGCTTTTAGATTTGGGTCAAGCCAAACTGTAGAAAATGTGCTCCGTTCAGGTGGGGGTTATGAGGTTAAGAAATGAAATACAGCCAGATAAAAAAAATGGCATTAGAAAGTATTAAATTAGACTTTCCGAAGCCCCGTGTTCATTTCTCTCACGTTGGGCCTCGTATTCCCTCTCTTCTGACTGTGTTTACAAGAAAGCACAGCAAAGGCTTTTCCTGCCACATCTTAAAGCAGTACTAAGTAACTTGTTTAAATGAATAAATCCTTTCCGTAGTCCCTAATACAAGTGTTAATGGGATGATTGGGGGGTCTGTCATCTCCCCCCGGTGTCTCTGGACAGAAAAGCTCAATTGCAACTTGCCAAAGAAGAAGCTAACAGGCTAACGGGCAAAGCTAACTGCGGGCTAGCGCCACTTAAACAGTATTTACAGCCAAGTTTGAGCGAATTTTTTAAATTTCCATTGTGTAACTGGATGTACAATATCCCTCTCTGCCTTTGTCTTTTCTATCAGTGTTGTATTTACTCTCACGGACAATTAATGAGTAAAAAAACGCAACATGCTACGACACCTGCAGTGGCGCTTATGGCCTCTAGAGTGCACGAGTTACCCAGTACTGCTTTAACAAGGGTTTATCAGTGTTTAATTGAGAGTGTACTGATATTTAACATAGTCTCTTGGTTTGGTCATTTAACTGTCAAAAACTAAGCTAAACTTGGCAGAGTTAAACAAGGCAGTAAAATCACAACAACAAACATGTTTGTCTGAGCATCACAGTAAAGCAGTGCATCGTCTCTGTCATAAGATCACAGATGACGGTAGACATCCACTGTCCCATCACTTCGAGCTCCTCACATCAGAGATACAGACTTCCTTAATGTGCCAAGAAAAATTTGTACAGGAATTATTTTCTGCCCTTGTCCATCAAGCAGCTGAATAAGTTAAGTTACCGCGGTTATAAAAGCTCACGGTAGGTTAATCGTAAGAATTTTAAGGCCCGAGGTAAATCGTCTCACGAGTTACTTGTGTGCACTCATCGGTGGTGTTGAATTCGCTCCAAAACACTTGAAATCAACGGCAGGATCTATAGAGTTCGGGAATGTGATGTCATATCGCTAAGCATCATGGGATTAGCAGCAATTGTAAACACATTAAAACACATTAAAACACCACAGTGAGTTAGATGTATTTACCAGCAGTAACTCAGCAGCTAATGGAGTTGTTCCACGGCTTTTTTCTCCACTTTTTATACTGTTTTTAGCTAATGTTAGTCAATGGAAATGTATGCTAACAGCTGCAAAGGTGTTCTATGTATCACTATTGCTCCATCCGAAACCGTGAAATTGGTAAGAGGTCTTACGCCAAACCGGATGTGCGTCAGCGTCTGCCATGATAAGATGCGTCCGAATTGGGCTTTCAGTTAGGAAGGAGTTAGGGAAAGTGACCTGTTTGCTAACTATCATAGCCACTTTAGCATAGGGACCTCTGATGCTAACTTACTGGCGATTAGGAGCTATGTGCCATCCCATAAGCCACTGCGCCAATCTCCCCACCCCCCTCGCCCCCACCCTCGAGTGATTCATGCGCAACCACTGTTGATTGACAGGTGCACATTTAATAATAAAAATAATTTAAAAAAAAAAAGATTCTGCACAAGCCAAACTTTATAAAACTGACAAAATACATGTTGTCGTCCCCACAGCTCAGTCACATGGTTTTAAAGAGCCTCCTCAGTAAATGGCCTAAATGAAGCAGTTTGTGCTTTTGCTTCATTTAGTAGAAACTCAAGCCACATGGCTAATTTGCATACTGTAGCTTTATGAAACCGCTGTTGAGATAAAATAAAGGGAAATGTGAAGGATCATTTGGATGATTCTCTTTTTTTCACCTTAAATGTCTTTATTTGCACACTATTTTGTTGTTGGACAATATACAGTAGGGGGCGGTATGCGCTTTTGTTTGGCTTGCACTCAAGAAAAACAGCTGTTGGTGATGTCACTTCCCCTTCCCCTGGGTAAGGACGGTCGAATTGGGCAAATGCTGCTGAAGCTCTAGTTCACTAACTGCATAGAGATCTAACAGTTGACCCCATGAAAGGTTAAGGATTAGTTGCTAGTGTTAGTACTTAGAGGCTACAATTTAATGGTTTCGGATGCGCCTATGTCACCGGACCCAGTGCGGGCAGGACCCAGTTTTTCCTATTACCTGCATTACACTTTCACAAAAATGATCATTAATATCAGTCACTGGGTCCATGATCTCTCTGTACAAGACCAAAGATGTCCTCAAAAACAAAACAACTTTACCTCTACATAATATTATAGGCCTTTAGAACGCTGTGATGTCGCCTGAAACCCAGCAATTGTCATTAGTGCAAATCTTATCCATTTTCATAACTGCCAAAGGAAGAGTCCCAAAGAATCATGTGAGCCGTGTTTATGTCACGTAAAAATCATGAACTGTGTGAGCACATGGAAAGAAATAGATCTTTAATTAGCTTCCTTTAGGCATAGCTAATAATAATATTTCTTATTTTACTTTTATTATATTATTTTCCGTGCTGCTGTGTCTGCAATGAACTAATTTATAATGTATTTTGATGGATTTCATTATTAAGGCAAATTTCTGCCATCATCGTGCATGGTAGACAGTAAAGTTTTTCTATTCATTCTATTCTATTCTTCTCTCCCCGTCCCGTCCCGCCCTCCCTCCCCCTCCCTGCAGCGGATCAGCACAGCGAGCGGGGACGGCCGGCACTACTGCTACCCGCACTTCACCTGCGCCGTGGACACAGAGAACATCCGGCGCGTGTTCAACGACTGCAGAGACATCATCCAGAGAATGCACCTCCGCCAGTACGAACTGTTGTGATCCACCCCTCTCGCCCCTCTCCCGCCCCTCTGTCCCGGGACTATGAAGTACTACTGAAGTGTGTCAAAAAACCCTCTTCTTACTTAGCTTTTTCTACTTTTTTCTCAAAGACGCTGGTCCGAAAACCCGGTGTTGTTGGTTTTATTTTTGTTTCTTTTTTGAAGGAAAAGTTTTTGGGGGGAACAAAGTTTGACGTGTGTGCCGCTGGTTATTTCTCTCTTCTTCTTCTCTTTTTTTTTTAAAGAACAATCCTATTTTTATTATTTTTTGTTGCTTTAAAACGCCTTATTTCATTGTCATTCCACTAAACGAGCCTTTTTCAGCCGCACTTTGTAACAGCTCCGCGTTTTCGTATAACAGTTCAAAATGTAATACGACTTTTCACTTCGATGTGCCGCATTTTGTAACATACTCTCTCTGTCTATGCTTACTGTACTGAATTGGTTACCACACACTTTTAAACAGTTTCAAATATATCGGTAAATACTTGATTCTTTATCTGTTAAACATTTCTACATATTTATTTACCGTTCTTTATCATAAGCTCCGAACAGAATGAATTTGCTGAACCTCTTCGCCCGAGGTGGGAAGAGTAGCCCAAATATTTACTCAAGCAAGTGTAACGTCACTTTAAAATAAGTTCATGTAAGTACAAGTACAAAGTAGTGGTAAGTGTGAGTAAAAAAGTACTACTAAGAACATGTTACTTGAGTGCTGTGAGTAACTGAGCGTAAAAGTCTGATTTATGTTTCAGTAGTGACAGAAATTATGGGAAACAAAACATGAAATTATGTGAAAATTGTGATATTTTCAAAAGAAATACCATAAAGTATATTTAACATATAGTATATATATATGTAGAATTTAAGTAACAAACCATAATATAAAATACATTTTTATATACGTTAAAATTAAGATTTTTCCCATAAAGATTTGCTCAGTGTCATGAGTTACTGCTTTTTTCACTCAAGTAAGAAACAGATGCTTCATTTTAATATTACTCAAAGAGTAAAAAAAAAGTACTGTATGAAAAAAACTACTTTGTACAGTTACTTGAAATAGTTACTTTAGTACATGTACTTGACTAAATGTAACTGAGTACTACCCGCCTCTGTTAGTAATATATCAGTAAATACTTAATTTGTTTAACATTTATTTACCATTCTTTATCATAAGCTCCGAAACAGAGTGAATTTCCTGAACGTATTCGCCCGAGGTGGGAAGAGTATCCAAAATATTTACTCAAATAAGAGTAAAAAAGTACTACTAAGAACATGTTACTTGAGTGCTGTGAGTAACTGAGCGTAAAAGTCTGATTTATGTTTCAGTAGTGACAGAAATGATGAGAAACAAAACATGAAATTGTGTGAAAATTGTAATATTTTCAAAGGAAATATATTATGTATATTTAAAAAGATATATATATATGAAGAATTAAGTAACAAAATACATATTTTTTACACGTCAAAATAAAGATTTTTCGCTTAAAGATTTACTCAGTGTCACGAGTTACTACTTTTTTTTACTCAAGTGAGAAACAGATACTTCATTTTAATATTACTAAAGTAGAAGTAAAAGAACTGTATGTAAAAACTACTTGCAAAATGTACTTGAGTAAATGTAACCGAGTAAAGACTTGATTCTTTTATTGTTAAACATTTATTTGTCATTCTTTATCATGAGCTCCTAAACAGAGTGACTGTCCATAACCTGATCGTTGTGAAATACTCCAAAAAGACTGAAAGTATTGTCAATTTCTTAAAAAATCCTCCCAGACCCCACTATTTAGTCCATGCTAGAATCTGAAGCGGCTTCGTGAATGTGTTAGAAATGAAAACAGAAATACGCTGCAACAAAAATGGATATCTAGATTTGTTTAATACGAGTCTCAAATTCAGAACATCCAGTTGTTTTGACTAGTTTAGCTTTAGCTTGGGGCGTTTAACCCACGTTATATCACTTGCTCCGGGACGTTTCTGACTTGTTTCAATACACTCTGTCTTATTCCAGATGGATTCATTTGCCAGTGGGTGAGGAAGTTGCTCTTGTCCCATTGGCGGCTTTATTTTTCTTATTTCAAGCTAGGTAACCTTAGATCCGGTCAGAAACGTCACGAAACAAGTGGAGTAATGTGGGTGAGATCGGGAACAGAGGCGAAACAAGTCACAACATCATCAATTAAAGTCGTTATATTTAGGTGTTGTGGTGTATTTACAAACGCTTTAAAATCATCACAAGTTGAGAAAATATTAGTTTTTCTTGCACAAAGAAGTGGAAAGTTTTGTTACGTTTTGAGCTGTTGTTGGAGAACGCGGTGTTATGACGAAATGCGGCGCCTCAAGCCTCGCGCTACCTCCTTAATTTTGCCCCGATGTGTCTTCTTTCTTTTTACGCTTTTCCATCGATTTTTTTTTTTTTTTTTTTTTTAATTCGTCCCCAACTTCCGGACCTATATATTCCCGTTGGGTGTGAAACTTGAAACCAAACCGGACCTCATTGTTCGAGGCTTAGGTGTCGCTAACGTGTGAAACAAAAACCCTCCATAACTTCTTCACCACCCGCCCCGCCCCCGACATATACGCTCTTTTTTTTTTTTTTTTGTGACGGAGAAAGAAGAAGATGCGAGTATGAAGTTTTTATGTTAAAATGCACTTTGCTTCAGGTTAATAATCTTTTCTTTCTCTCTCTTTTGTTGGGAAGTCGCGTCTCGAGGAAAGCATACACACACACGCAATGTAGCATCACCGTATTTATTATTAACACCCCCCACATCTTCGTTATCTCTCACTGCCCGAAGGATGTTTTTTTTTTTTTTTTTTTGGTCAAAAACGCGGGACTGAGTTTGCACTTTAGCCCCCCCCCCCTCCCCGCTCCTACAAAAACCTGTCTACGAACTCGGACCGCCCCCACTCTTCTTCTTTTTTTTTTTTTCTTTTTTTCTTCCTCCCCCCAAAGCTTTCAGACGAAAAAAAAACACCGAAAACCGCGCGAGACGAACCACGGGATCGGGCGGAGGAGAGAGGACGGACACGGACGGAAGAGAAAATGTATCGCTATTGATTTCCCTCTTATTTTAAAAAAAAACTTGTACACTGTGCAAGGTTTGGATTATCCTGTACAGACTGTAAAATGTAATATTATTTTGTACAACTTAATTGAAAGAAAAACGAATCTACTTGTAGATCTTTGTGCCTTGGATATGGCTGTACCTGTAAATGAGCTGATGATGTAAGTATGTTTTTTGACTGCGCTGTACAGCTTGATGTCAAATCTTATCGGCAGCCTGACCACGACTGCGGGTAGGGCACTTTCTCTGTAGAGTTTAGATTTTTCTGGTTTATTAAAAAACTGAAACAAACAAATGAGGAAAAAAAAAAAAAAAAAAATGAGGAAAAAATACTAAAAAAAAGCAACTACGGAAATGCTGTTTGGTAAAAAAAAAAAAGAAAAAGAAAAAAAGAAACAATTAAAATAAAGAGTAGGGGGTAAAAGTCCTTAAAAACCTGTATACATTATGCAAATTAACCACTTACCTGCAGTGACGACAGCGCCATGCCTTTGTTTTCTCTCTCTTCTGTTCGTTATTTTATTTTATTACTATTATATTATTATTATTATTATTATTATTAATTAATTGAATTTCACAGCTTTAAACAGACATTGGAAATCCATTGAAGAAGTGTCCAAAATCGCGACCGACCTGGTGTTATTTTTTAATAGGACTTTTCGTTTTTCGGGAAAGAGAGAGAGAGTGTGTGTGAGGTTGTACATAAACGAGTCTGACAGTGCGACTGAATGTGGGAGCGCCAGAGAGTTTTCTCCGAAGGCCTCGTGTCGCGCTTCACACCGGGGTTTTTTTTTAAAGAGCTTTTGAGCAGTAAAGAGTTTGGGAATGGAAGGATATGGATTTAGAGTGTCCAAAGTTGGTAATTTTGTTGGTAATTGACGACAACTATACGCTGCAAATAAACTCTGCCTTTGATTTGAGTAGGTTAGTAACATCGTCCGCCTGTTAGTCGCGTCCAAACTCATCAATAACTTTCCTAAGGCTTTAATAATACACCGTTTCTTCACAGGGATGACGTTTTAAGTGCGTTTCACGACTTTCAGGGCCTCATTCACGAACACCTTCTTGAAATCCGTTCTTACGAAGGCAGTGAAGGGAAGCGGCGCCAGATTCACGACACGTTCTTAAAGGGATATTTCAGGATTTTTGACATTGGGCCTCATTTCCTAGTTATCCAGAGTGTTGATGATGTCTGGAGATATTTTTTTCTTAAATTCATGCAGTTCTTATATTTGAAGAGTCTAGTGGCGCTAGGCTAGGGCAAGGCTAAAGCATTTCTATGGTATCAGTTAGCCTGTGTTAAAAACAGTCTGACCCACTCCACAGTGCACCTGAGGTAAATCACTTATAACACCAGACTAACCATATAATGTCTGTGTTAATAGAATAATTTTAACCATTTTGCATTTAAAGTAACTTATATTTGAGCAGCATCAGCTTCGTGGCTGTAAGCTAACGCATCGACGGAGTGATCTGCGAGAAAATAGTCCCTCAAAATGCGGTAATTCATGTGATACAAGGTCAATTATATTTCAAAAATGATTCTATTAACACAGACATTTATATGGTTAGTCTGGTGTTATAAGTGATTTGCCTCAGGTGCACTGTGGAGTGGGTCAGACTGTTTTTAATGCAGGCTAGCTGTTACCATAGAAATGCTTTAGCCTTGCCCTAGCCTAGCGCCACTAGACTCTTCAAATATAAGAACTGCATGAATTTAAGAAAAAAATATCTCCAGACATCAACAACACTCTGGATAACTAGGAAATGAGGCCCAACGTCAAAAATCCCGAAATATCCCTTTAAGTCAGAAAATACTTCCCACGTGTGTTCTGAGCTTGGTGAAAGCCGAGCTGGAAGCGCGTGCGTGTGAGGACTAATTAGCATAATGTCACCGCCTCTGATTCACCATATAAGGACCAAAGAAAAAAGCATCTCGCAAAAGACGCCCAGAGGAGGAAATGAATGATCAAACACGACTCAAACCCAATAACCGACAAAACCCAAAAGAAAAAGATCTCAGCCATCGGCGCCACGCGGTCATGGACCCACCTAAACCTTTGTGTGACTTTGCTCTCATTTCAAAGTGTATTATAACCTGTAAATCGCGAAAGGGTTTTCCTTAGCTTCCCGCGGGTCAGTCCCTTAAATAGATGTGGCGGCGGCGACTCAACACTCGGCCCGTTTGGTGCAACAGGTAGAGCGCGAGCCTCAGGAACACGAGGTCGTAGGATCGAGGCCCATGTTCGTCTTTATCTAACAGAGCGCATTTACAGTCATGCTACATTATTTGTGAACGCCGGCATTCAAAACTTTTAGCAGTAATACATTGGTATTTTACATGCCATTAATAAAAGTAGACTACAAGTGATATTACCAACTTATTTATGTATAAAGGTATCTGTAATTTATTATAATTATATTTACATTCTGGAATAGCCTTTGCCATCCGTAAACTCCGGTCACTTATCTTTTGTGACATGTACGTCTGGGTCTGATCTCAGTGGCCGCGTTACATCGGTTGAATTTCAACCTACCATTCAGCGAGCGGGAGGCAGGTGCTGTAGGTGACGTCAAGCATTTGTGGTTTGAAATCAGATCCAATCGTTTCAAAGAAGTTCATCCCTCCCACCTGAAAACGGAGCTCAATTGTGAAGTTCCAGACCCTCTGTACGAACCCTCTGAATTAGGGCTGGGCGATATGGCCAAAAAATAAAATTGCGATTTTTCTACTCAGATTGGACGATTACGATTTTAATCGATTTTATTGGATATAAACTTAAAAAGGTCTCCTGATCTTTCATATGTAGAGTCCTGCTCATTAATATTTAGATTCATAATATAGCCGACAATTAGGCCCATTAAAAAATTGTTATTCCTGTTTAAATATTCTTTGTCTGCTCTCAAAAGTAAAATTTCTTAATAGCAAGCCTTTAGTTTTATCATCCTCGAGCTCAGCTGTGATTGACAACCGTCTCCATGGAGACTCAAGGGGAAAGGGGCGGAGTTAAATGCTTGCAGCAGCTCAGAGCGGCTCAGCATGAGAGAAGGGGAGAGAAGCAGACCGGGGAAAACTTTGTTTTAGCGAAGAAAACTCAATTGTGCAGCAACAAAAACACAACGCGCGGCCTTTGTAAAGCAGCAGAGATCGTTAGGAAGTCGCTGGCTGGTTTCCGCTGGTGTCATTTTCTAAAAGAGTCGCTACGGAGCGTCTGAAACGCTGCTAAATCGGCAGCACGGCGCTCGTGAGGCGGACATTCAGCGGCGGACACGATTTTACGATTTAGTCATTTTCCACATCGTCTGTTTTTAAAAGCATGAATTAATTGAATTAATTCCATTTATCAGAGGTGGGAGACTCGAGTCACATGACTTGACTCGAGTCAGACTCCAGTCGCAATTTTCGGGACTTGAGACTTACTTGACCAAAGCTCCAAAAAGACTTGACTTGGACTCGAGGCCAGTGACTCTGAATGACTTGCTGTGACTTTATAGTTATTATTTATTTGAGTGAAACTGTTGAAAGAACAGGATTCATTGCGTAAAAGCGGCGCATCTATGTTTACATATGGTAATTAGCCACATGCTTTTCGGCTTCCGACGGAGCGCGTCTAATCAATACAGCGCGAAAAGGCAGGAGGAAATACGTGTGTTTCTTTGAATGCATTAAACGTTTTCTACAGTGAGTGAAAAGATGAAGATTCATAGACATTTATTAAGGACAGGAAAACGTTCGAAACAATGACAGAAGCTACGGTGCGTATACAGGCGGCCTCCAGAACGACGATGGTAACAGTTGGATTAATGACAGAAATCTTGGGGGCTTTTCGGTGTTTTAAGGCGTTCTCATGAAAGTTATAGCATTTAGAGGCTATTTTCCGCAGCCACACAGAGCCCAGTGACAGCGGGACTGAAAGCTGCACGGAATCGACTTTAAGCAGGGGCGAATCCGAGTATACAGGGACTGGGGCATTACACTGACAGAAAAACTGCCAGAAACTAACAAAAATTAAATATAATGTTATATTTATCTTTCAGACTGCAGGGAAAAGCAGCTCATATTTAAAAGACTCTGTTTCAATTTTTTTAAGTAGGTCCCCCGGGCCCCCTTCCTTAAAATGCTGTCCCAGTAATTTTGTACATAGACTGGAGCATTTAAAATATATATATATTTTACATTTTGTGGCGATTAAATATTAATTAGACTTTAAATCCAAATCCATTATATTTTAAAAAGTGTGATTTTAGCCTACATTTTAAAAATTGCTAAATCTTGAGAAAGCACTTTATATTTTCAAGTAGATTAAACACATTTTGAAAAGAAGAATTAGGATTAACGCTGACGGTTGCGACTTGAGGTGACTTGCCGGCTAAAGAAAGACTTGACTTGACTTGACTTGACTTGACCCCATGACCAATTGACTTGGACTTGCTTGGGACTTGCATTTAGTGACTTACTCCCACCTCTGCCATTTATCGCCCAGCCCTAATCTGAACCGATACATGATTTAATATGTTGTTACGACTGGCCCGAAGCCGCAACAAAACAGTGGAGACGAGACCGGGTAAAAGAACGGTTTATTTACAGAAAAGGTAAAACAACTTAACAAACCAAGGTAAAGTCTAGCGTAGGAAACGTTAACTAAAGAATGTGCAAGATGAGGTGATGAGCCCATGTGGCGCTGAGGTGGACCACAGCCCGCCAGAGGGGCGAGGAGGAGGAGGAGCCCGCACACCTGCACGCAGACCGAAGGCAACCAGCTGACGAGCAGCACCTGGGCAAAGGAGGCAGAGGGAGGAGCAACTGCGAGGACAGACAAGTCCCCCAAACACTGTAAAGACCCCGGGTCGTAACAATGTACAAATATATATGACTCAGAATGTTGTGTTCCATCAGGAGCAGATCGTGAACAGAACAGGAGATTTTTGTTTATGCGTTAGACTGTCCTCCAGACTGTTCTTAAGGCCTGTTCATACTCCACAAGATGCAAGAACTTTTTTCTCGCACCCAGAGCTCCGAGAACAAAATGAAGTCATTTTGTTCTCGGAGCTCCTGTTCGGCAGTTCTTTCACGTTGTTCTTGACACCTGAGCTGAGCAGAACTTTGTTCTGCAGGGCTGCGAGAACTCTTGCTGTGAATTAAGGTCAAAAGACGACCTTAAGAACAAATGTGTAGTAATAAAACTGTTTAGTTGTAAAATATATACATTTTTTGTTAGTTCCCTGAAAGTTGTGCAACATGCCTAAAAAAAAAAAAAAAAAACCGTGAGAAATGTGTTTGGAAAGTTGACTTTGGACACAACAAGGTTTAACGTTTGCGCAGGCTCTCCCCCGTCGTCCAGAAAGTATTCATCGCAGTGAAGCTTTAAACCATCGACTGGACTGAGTTGATCGAGCTGAGGACAATTTCAAGGTTTGAGATGATAAAATAACCCTCGACCCATCGCACACAAGCCAGAAAACAAGCCACAACTAACAATCTTAATCATTTACGCGCTCCCTCTTGCATTGCTTATGAATAAAAGAATCAGGCACAGGGCTCTAATGTTCTTTTTATTACCGTTTTTTACCTGTGCCTGATTTGTGTTGTACATTTTTAGACAATGACAATGAATTAAACTGAACTTAAAGGGATATTTCAGGATTTTTGACATAGGGCCTCATTTCCTAGTTATCCAGAGTGTTGTTGATTTCTGGAGATATTTTTGTCTTAAATTCATGCAGTTCTTATATTTGAAGAGCTTAGTGGCGCTAGGCTAGGGCAAGGCTAAAGCATTTCTATGGTATCAGTTAGCCTGCATTAAAAACAGTCTGACCCACTCCACAGTGCACCTGAGGCAAATCACTTATAACACCAGACTAACCATATAAATGTCTGTGTTAATAGAATAACTTTTGAAATATAACTGACCTTGTATCACATGAATTACCGCATTTTGAGGGACTATTTTCTCGCAGATCACTCGGCCGCTGCGTTAGCTTACAGCCACGAAGATGATGCTGCTCAAATATAAGTTATTTTAAATGAAAAATGGTTAAAATTATTCTATTAACACAGACATTTATATGGTTAGTCTGGCGTTATACGTGATTTACCTCAGGTGCACTGTGGAGTGGGTCAGACTGTTTTTAATGCAGGGTTGCTGTTACCATAGAAATGTGTTAGCCTAGCATTAGCCTAGCGCCACTAGACTCTTCAAATATAAGAACTGCATGAATTTAAGAAAAAAATATCTCCAGACATCAACAACACTCTGGATAACTAGGAAATGAGACCGGAACCCTCAAAAGTACCAAAAAAAAACCATTTCAATCTGGTTTATCAATACGCACTTACATTGTTCACTTTGTTATTGAGCCGCAATTCACTCACATTTGCTAGTTTCAATGAATCAACATTATAAATCATGTTAGTTTTGGACTGGATCTTGCTTTTGACCATCCCAAGTCTCTTCAAAAGCTTAAAAAAGAAACCAGAACGAATCCAGTGGAGCTTCCTTTACCCCACCAAGGATCAAGAACTAACCCAGGTATGTTTCTTTCACTCACTGAAACGAAAGCTCTTAAAAACGAAGGTGCGGGGCCTTCGCTGTATCTACATGTACATTTATAGATCTATTATAAATATACATGTTTAACTATGTGTGCCTCTAGTTTCAAACGCGTGGGCGCCTCAGATACGGAAGCATGTCCAGAGAAAGGAGCTGAATAAATGCGAGTGTGCAATATTTATCCGTAACCCTCAGCCCCCCTCCCTACTTTCTCTGGTCCTTTTCTGGCGCCCTCTTGTGGCGGCCCGGCGACGGTGCTCACGGGGAAGACGAGGCCGCTCATTTTGTTTCACAGACCACAATGGATAAACACGATGTCACATGTGCTTATAGGGGCAAATATGAGGATGATGATTTACTTGAAAGAATCCACATTTTACTTCACTCCTCCGATAAATCTAATGTCTGAGTCAGTGGAATTTACAAATGTGTAGATGAGTAAAATATGTTCTACTTTGGGATTAAAATGGACTTGCTGCTGCCTGCTTAACATCTTAACCGAGCGCATTTTCTCCAGTTCAGCTTTACCCAAATCTAAACGCTTCTGGACTGGAGCTGACAGCCTGGAGGCCAGTGTTGACGCCTCATTTGAAAGCTAAGACCTACAAAACTGATCAAAACTTTTTTGTTGGCGCCTTTTGACATATTTTTTGTAGCTTGTTTTCGCATGTTCATCGTGCCATCCTAATTTGAAAGCTAAGACCTAGTGTCTTCATTTCATACCGCCTTTGCTCTGCCCGATCCCGTCAGCCCTTGGAAGCTAAGCAGGGAAGGGCCTGGTCGGTACTTGGATGGGAGACCTGTGTTTAGTAACACAGGAAGCCTAGCGAATGTAGTGAGAGAGTGAGGAGCGCAGACTGGTTGCCTCGCTTCCGTCAGTCTACCCCAGGGCAGCTGTGGCTACAATAGTAGCTTACCATCACCAAGTATGGAGTGAATGAATAATGCAATGTAAAGTGTCTGAGTGTCCAGAAAAGCGCTATATAAAACCGATGCATTATTCAATTTAATTATTCAATTTAACTTTATTCCGGACTCGGAATAAAAGGACAAGACAAACAATTAAGATGACATTTTAAAAAGACAATCATGCCAATGTCTCCACAAGTCAGATTGATAACGTGTCACACTCAATCAATCAATCAATCAATCTTTATTTATAGAACGCTTTTCATACACAAGTTAAAACATTCTCGCCCGACAAACCCTCTCACCCTCCCAATATATACAGTAATCACAACACACACGTACACCTACACCCCCTACCCTTTACTCTACACTCACACTCACACACAGAATCAAGTACATAAGGCTGGGTACAGATGACCACGGTGAGGAAACCCCATCAGAGGGGCCGTCCTTCCCGGGAGCAACAGACCGGCCGCGGCCAATCCAGGCACCGACACAAGGGTCCCCATACGAGGGGCGGCAGAGACACCACACCTCCACCTGGGCACCCACAGGACAGCACCCACACAGCCACAGCCAGTCACCGCTCCCGGGGCAGAGGGCTCCTTCAGAGGAAACACTGGAGATTCTAAAATATATGAAGCAGTAAAACATTGATTAAAAAGTTTAAAAACAAAGTAAAAATCAGTAAGAAACTAGAAATAAATATCAATAAATATCAAGTTATCAAGGTTAATAAATAGATAAATAAATAAATGGGAATGCAATAAATAAACAGATATAAGCTAAAAGCTAAGCTAAAAAGGTGGGTCTTGAGCCTGCTCTTAAAGACATGAACGTTCTCTGCGGTCCTGAGCTCCTCAGGTCGTTCCAGAGGCGAGGGCCACTCCATTTTATATTTGTGAGGGACACTATTATTTAATTTTCAGACATGTTCAGTCGATACATAAAGCTGTACATCAGAGTTCGTAGCACGGCCTGTAAAGTGTTCACTCTGGCATTGACAAACATTTCTGTGGCACTTTGACCATCTTGGCTTCTTCAAAAGCACAAAGCATGATAGGCCACCTGCAGCCTACGCATGCTGGCTTTCTTATAATCAATATTATTATTATTTCATTTATTATTTTGCTCTTGGTATGGAGCACAAACTTAAGCATGTCACACTGACAAAGTAATATACAAAACAACATACTTCACTGATACAGTGGGAGAACCCCCTTTAAGAAGGCACTAAGAATACAGATGCTCTTTGTGCTTTTAGACTGAAACAGGAGCACCGATTCAAACATAGATAATTACAATAATACTACTCTCTAAAAAACAATATCTCATTCTTTGTTCACTCTAATGTGACATGTAATTCATCTCCAACACAATTATTGACACATAAATTACATTTTCTTTTTTTCTTTCCAGCCCTTTGTATCTACCAATGACCTTAGGAATCCTTGAGTTATTTGTTTTTTGGATTTGCACAAAGCAAATATTTCTCTTTGTGAGTAAAACACAAGTTAGGGGTGGTGGATATGCAAAAACCTGACATAAAGGCGGCAACAAAAAAGTTTAGATCAGTTTTGTAGGTCTTAGCTTTCAAATGAGGCGTTACACTGGCCTGTGGGTAAGTCTCCAGCCAAGAAGCTTTTAGATTGGGTAAAGCCGAACGTGAGAAAATGGCTCGGTTAAGGCGGGGGGTAAGAGGTTGTAAGGCCTGACACATTATTCAAAGTGGGTGAAACTCAAACAGAAAACATGTATAATAGGTGAATCCTCCAGCCAGGGGATTCTGACCATCAGCCTGGCCCCACATCAGGAGATCTGCCGTCGCCCACTGCTCCTCACGGGACGCCCCAGCGGCATCGAAGGATGGGTCAAATGCAGAGGACGAATTTCCCTACGGGGACAATAAAGTAAACAAACAAACAAAACAAAACAAGTAGGTTCCCCTCAGGCACCAGGCATCTCCCCTAAAAAGACAAGAAATTCTGATATCTCTGTGGACCTTAACCTCTTAACCCCCACCTGAACCGAGCACGTTTTCTCCAGTTTGGCTTTACCCAAATCTTTATTTCTTTATTTCTTTATTTAACCCTCAGGGCACCCTTTAAAAAAATCACACATAACACCCTAAGGCCACAAAAGTGGCCTCTACTTTTAACAGCCATAAAATCACTATACTTTCATATTTTTCATACTTTAAAAACTCAGAATCATAGAACTACTTCTGCTTGACACATACATACCAAATATTTGTACATTTTAAATGATTTTTAACCCTTTATTGGCCAAAATGCACACACAAGTTCCCTGACGTGCTGTTTAGAAATCACAAAAACTTGCATAAATTCTATAAAAATATTCCAAATTGAATGAGGTGTTTATTTTTATTAGGCTTGGGATGGGTCAAAGTTTAGTGGTAAAATTATTTTTTACAGGTTTTTTGTTTTTCTGTAGTGACAGATTTTCATAAAAAATCACACATAACACCCTAAGGCCACAAAAGTGGCCTCTACTTTTAACAGCCATAAAATCACTATACTTTCATATTTTTCACACTTTAAAAACTCAGACTCATAGATCTATGTCTGCTTGACACATACATACCAAATATCTGTCATATTTTTATATTTTAACTCTTTATGAGCCAAAATGCATTCTTAACTCCTCATTTCTGCTCTTGCAGCGTCAGTAATACTTGTATAACCTTTATAAATGTGATTCAAATTGAATGAGCTTCATTTGTTCATTTGCCCTAAGGGTTGGTCATACAATGGTAGTAACCTTGTTTTTAACAGTTTTTAAATGTTTCTGTAGAGCCACACTAAAATGAACAAAATGCTGTTATCCCATTGAAAATCAATACAAATGTTCCACAGAAACTCTGTCTTCTGTGGTTTTATCTCAGGAGCAGTTTGCAAATGTGGGAACATTTTTATATGAGTTGGATGACTGTGCATAAGATAAACATTTGGAGGGTGTGGTGTAGTGAGGGGGATTTGGGGGTGTGTGGCGTCAAAAGCCTTTCCTCTTTGAAGAAACAACTAAACACAACAGCAATAACAACAGTAAGAAAATGTAAACAAAAGCGTGTAGTGTTATGGTTTTCCCACAGTGTTTCACAGGTGCACTGGGCACGATCCAAAAAACTTAATTTGGTCTTTGTGTGTTAACTTGCAAAAGATTTCTTTTAGATCAGACCAGTGTTTTTTTTTTATTCCTAACAGTTTCTACTGCTCACTTTCTGCAGAGTTGGTCACGTTACTGTGACTTGCCTTGTCAGCTCAAAACTTCATGTGACCAACTCTGAGGAAGATTGCAGAAAGTGAGCAGTGGAAACTGTCAGAGATAAAGAAACCACACTGGTCTGATCTAAAAGAAAACTTTAGCAAGCTCTGGGCACTATATAAGAGCAGTGGGACAATGGGATTGTCTCCTGGACTGACTACAGAAAAAGAAGCCCGACGTAAGCCAAGATTTCCAGCATGTCCTAATCTCGCCAGTTTTCAATTTCACGTTTGCAAGTTTGTCATTGCCAATAAATGATCTCAACTTATACAGCGCTTTTCTACCTTTATCTGGCCCGAAGTGCTATAATAAATGCTTCATTATTTTATCAGTTAGAAACATCCTGATGTTAGACAAAGGATCACTTACTCGCGTGACAGCATAGGCAGTACTGTATGTCCAGGAGACAATCCTGTTGGGGCGAGTACATACCGGAGCGAGTACCACACAATGCTTCCACTTTTGGATATCCATCTCAATTCTTCCCCAATCTCCTCTACACTGCCATCTTCAGTGTGGTCTTCAGATGAGTCCTCCCTTGAATCAGAGCTTAATTTCATTTGGTCATTCCCTAAATCAGAATCCTCGTTGGTCTAATATTTTTCTCCTCATCCTCTCTCCCAGAGTTCATGATCACATCCAAAGCCTCATGATGTATCTTCAAATGTCTCCTCATTGTCCCACTGCTCTTATATAGTGCCCAGAGCTTGCTAAAGTTTTCTTTTAGATCAGACCAGTGTGGTTTCTTTATCCCTGACAGTTTCCACTGCTCACTTTCTGCAATCTTCCTCAGAGTTGGTCACATGAAGTTTTGAGCTGACAAGGCAAGTCACAGTAACGTGACCAACTCTGCAGAAAGTGACCAGTAGAAACTGTATATAGGAATAAAAAAAACACACTGGTCTGATCTAAAAGAAATCGTTTGCAAGTTAACACACAAAGACCAAATTAAGTTTTTTGGATCGTGCCCAGTGCACCTGTGAAACACTGTGTGAAAACCATAACACTACACGCTTTTGTTTACATTTTCTTACTGTTGTTATTGCTGCTGTGTTTAGTTGTTTTTCAAAGAGGAAAGGCTTTTGACGCCACACACCCCCAAATCCCCCCTCACTACACCACACCCTCCAAATGTTTATCTTATGCACAGTCATCCAACTAATATAAAAATGTTCCCACATTTGCAAACTGCTCCTGAAATAAAACCACAGAAGACAGAGTTTCTGTGGAACATTTGTATTGATTTTCAATGGGATAACAGCATTTTGTTCATTTTAGTGTGGCTCTACAGAAACATTTAAAAACTGTTAAAACAAGGTTACTACCATTGTATGACCAACCCTTAGGGCAAATGAACAAATGAAGCTCATTCAATTTGAATCACATTTATAAAGGTTATACAAGTATTACTGACGCTGCAAGAGCAGAAATGAGGAGTTAAGAATGCATTTTGGCTCATAAAGAGTTAAAAATATAAAAATATGACAGATATTTGGTATGTATGTGTCAAGCAGACATAGATCTATGAGTCTGAGTTTTTAAAGTATTAAAAATATTAAAGTATAGTGATTTTATGGCTGTTAAAAGTAGAGGCCACTTTTGTGGCCTTAGGGTGTTATGTGTGATTTTTATGAAAATCTGTCACTACAGAAAAACAAAAAACCTGTAAAAATAATTTTACCACTAAACTTTGACCCATCCCAAGGCCCAATAAAAATAAACACCTCATTCAATTTGGAATATTTTTATAGAAGTTATGCAATTATTTCTGCATTACAAACAGCACAACAGTGGACTTTTGTGTGCATTTTGGCCAATAAAGGGTTAAAAATCATTACAAATTTACATATATTTGGTATGTATGTGTCAAGCAGACATAGATCTATGAGTCTGAGTTTTTAAAGTATTAAAAAATATTAAAGTATAGTGATTTTATGGCTGTTAAAAGTAGAGGCCACTTTTGTGGCCTTAGGGTGTTATGTGTGATTTTTTATAAAAATCTGTCACTACAGAAAAACAAAAAACCTGTAAAAAATAATTTTACCACTAAACTTTGACCCATCCCAAGGCCTAATAAAACTAAACACCTCATTCAATTTGGAATGCATTTAAAAAGTTTTCCTGTTTAGGTATCACAATACTTGCATGACAGTGAACTTTTGTGTGCATTTTGGCCGATAAAGGGTTAAAAATCATTAAATATTTACAAATATTTGGTATGTATGTGTCAAGCAGAAGTAGTTCTATGATTCTGAGTTTTTAAAGTAGAAAAAAATATGAAAGTACAAAAATTTTATGGATGTTGAAAGTAGAGGCCACTTTTGTGGCCTTAGGGTGTTATGTGTGATTTTTTTCAGCACCAGCTCTGGGAAGCTAATATAAAAAACTGAAATAGCCAAAATGAACTTCTCCAGAAATGATTATCCTGAGGGAAATTTGAGGAACATCCACTGAACACAGAAAAAATGCCATAAAAATGAAAATGTCAAAGGCCACAAAAAGGCCCTAGGGTGCCCTGAGGGTTAAATATCCCCATTAGTCTTTAGCAGCGCAAAGACTACTCTTCCTGGGGTCCATTCTCATTATAAAAACAAGTCAAAGTGTAATTTATACAACACACATCAACAATACAGAGTTCTACATTCAATTCAATAATGAAGGTAAGACATTAGAAAACAAGTCAGGTGCATTACAATACATAAAGCAACATTAAGTCAGGTTGTTATTATTATTATTTTATTTTTTTATTTATTTATTTGGCTGATTACATATGTCTTCAGACTTATTTTAAATGAAACATTACTTATTCTCTTCCTGAGGCAGCATATTCCAGTGTGAAATGGCTCTGTATATAAATGTACTTTTTTTTTTTACCCAAATCTGAAAAGCTTCTTGAAAAAAAGTGTCAAAACAGCGACAAAACAAGGATGAAAATGCATCAAAAGAGCAACAATAATGTGACGAAAATGTGACGAAAAAACAACAAAAATGTGACAAAAAAACAACAAAAATGTGACAAAAAACAACAAAAATGTGACGAAAATGTGACGAAAAAACAACAAAAATGTGACGAAAAAACAACAAAAATGTGACAAAAAAACAAGAAAATGTGACAAAAAACCAACAAAAATGTGACGAAAAAACAACAAAAATGTGACGAAAAAACAACAAAAATGTGACAAAAAACAACAAAAATGTGACGAAAAAACAACAAAAATGTGACGAAAAAACAAGAAAAATGTGACAAAAAACAACAAAAATGTGACAAAAAAACAACAAAAATGTGACGAAAAAACAACAAAAATGTGACGAAAAAACAACAAAAATGTGACAAAAAAACAACAAAAATGTGACGAAAAAACAACAAAAATGTGACGAAAAAACAACAAAATGTGACGAAAAAACAACAAAAATGTGACGAAAAAACAACAAAAATGTGACAAAAAACAACAAAAATGTGACGATAGAGCAACAAAAACTTGCCTAAAAAGGCAATGAAAAGTGGTAAAAAAGTGATAAAAATGTGACCAAAAATGACCAAAAAAAGTGATGAAAATGCAACATAAGAGCAACAAAAATGTGCCAAAAACGCATAATTATTATTTATATTTTTTAAGTGACAACAACGTGAGGAAAGTTACCCGTTTAGATAAGTTTTGTAGATTTGGGTAAAGCTGAACTGGAGAAAATGCGCTCGGTTAAGGTGGGGATTAAGAGGTTAATCACATGTCTTTCAGAATAATGGCACTGCTTGCAAAACACATCGAAATGCAGTTTTTTTAATTGCATTTTCTTTCTGTTTCGCGTACGTTATTGTTTGGCAGCTGCCCACACTTTTCACAACTTAATATATGAATGAATCCAAATCAATTACAAATCTTCACGGGAGAAAAATGCGCAGATCTTTCGGATTCGTGGCAAAAGAAAAAATCAGCACAAACACACACAGGTTCAAGATTCATGTTATTTATTTACATTTGATCTGAAACACCTGAACGATTTGGCAAAGAACAAAAAGTTAGACATTTGGCTCCAGCCTGACCAGCCAAACCCATTCATTCAACGACGACAGCTTTCATTACGTCACAATGCTAATCTATTGTTTATTGTTCTGTAGTGGCTCCTCTTTGATACAAGCGTTTGCAATCACGACTGGCTTTTTGGCTTAAAATCAGACCAGCTGAGATTCCCTCATAAACACATGGGCTTACCTCATACAAAAGTGACCGTTATCGTGAATTAAAATCATCCTGTGTCTGGATTAGGCGTCGGGAGTGGCTGGCCAGGCTCATTTGGCACGGACAGTGTTAAAAATCTCTTCAAGATATGCTTCATGGAAATAAAAATAACAATGCAAAAGTCACATTGCGGTTTCGACAGGGAATAGAAACCAGGATGTGGTGAGTACAAGGTGATACAGGAAACACAACAGCCCGACTTCATCGAACGACCGCCCAGAGAATAAAGGGGAACAAGCTACTTTGTACAACTCACTGGAGGGATACTGAAGATACTGCAGCCTAAGAAGCATCTACAGAGACGCCATTTTCCAGTCTTGTACTTCACAAGATCTTGAAAGCTTCTTTTTTTTTCTATTTTTGTCTTTTGTTCTCTGGATTTTTAACATTAGATTGACAGACCCTGGAGTTGCCCGAGCGTCCTGCCTTTTTGCCCGTGAGAAATGTTTGCACCCTCAGTTTTAACAAAGACGGCCTCTATCTCAGTGGTTCTTAACCGTTTCATCTCTCCCCTGCACGCGCTTCCCACATATTTTGTTGTATCTGCACGATAACCCTAATGTCTTATGTCTTATGTGATAATGTGTCTCACGTGAAAAGAGCTGTTTCGATTCAGCTACAATGATACAAGGCCACAATAACCTTTAAAAAAAGTCTTATTTTTTATAATCCATATAAGCTGCAGCTGCTTAATTCTATATGTGCCAGATTCTATTCTTTTGGATTCTTGTTTTAGCCCAGGCTCCAGGCTGTCTATTACATAACATAATAGACATAAATCACATCAAAAATAATAATTATCACTATGTTGCAGAATACGTTTGTAAAGTGATGATGTCATCGCTCCACTTCCAGGTGGAGCTTTAGCTGTATTAAGTATAATGGGATTTAGCTGATTGTAACCTGTTGTAGAGCCGACTACAAGGCTCTGTCTAAACATCTGATCACAAAGAAATATTACATTTTCTTTGGGTTTTTATTAGTACTGCTTTCTGGCAATAATTATCTTTTTTATATATAAAAATATTTTAATGTTACCTGGAAAAATGGTGAGATATATTGTTCGAATTAGGTGTAAACCAGTTTTGGGCTTTTATCTGTTGTTATTTCAGCAGGAGATCCAGATAAAGTGTGACGTCACACTTAACTAACGTATACAATTCAAGTTGACATCTCTACATGTTTATAAATGGTCCCTATTCACCGGCAGAATCTCGCCTTGAAGGTACTACACCTGATTTTTCTTTAGTTAGACCAGAGCCTGTCATTGTCATACCTGTCAAGTTTTGGATTTGAAAATACGGGACATTTTCCGGCGCCCGCTGCGAGCCGTCCCACCAGCCCAACCAAGCTCCAAGACGGGTGAAAATACGGTAGTTTCAACCTCACGACAACTGCCACTCAGGCTTCTGCAGGTGTAAAACTAATAAGGGAGGAAGGCGGGAGAGACGGGCAACATAGTTTTCCCAGCCAAAACGGGACGCTGGACACCTATGGACAAGGGGTCCCAAACTTTTCAGGCCGCGACCCCGAAAGTCACTCAACAAACAACTCGGAACCCACTTCTGTAAAATGTAATCAGCATTTATAATAATATAAAATCTGGGTTAATGATGTTAATTTTGATACTGTATTTGAATATTTGCCTTAAAGGGATATTTCAGGATTTTTGACATAGGGCCTCATTTCCTAGTTATCCAGAGTGTTGTTGATGTCTGGAGATATTTTTTTCTTAAATTCATGCAGTTCTTATATTTGAAGAGTCTAGTGGCGCTAGGCTAGGGCAAGGCTAAAGCATTTCTATGGTATCAGTTAGCCTGCATTAAAAACAGTCTGACCCACTCCACAGTGCACCTGAGGTAAATCACTTATAACACCAGACTAACCATATAAATGTCTGTGTTAATAGAATAATTTTAACCATTTGCATTTAAAATAACTTTATATTTGAGCAGCATCAGCTTCGTGGCTGTAAGCTAAGGCAGCGGCGGAGTGATCTGCGAGAAAATAGTCCCTCAAAATGCGGTAATTCACGTGATACAAGGTCAGTTATATTAAAAAAATTATTCTATTAACACAGACATTTATATCGTTAGTCTGGCGTTATAAGTGATTTACCTCAGGTGCACTGTGGAGTGGGTCAGACCGTTTTTAATGCAGGCTAACTGTTACCATAGAAATGCTTTAGCCTTGCCCTAGCCTAGCGCCACTAGACTCTTCAAATATAAGAACTGCATGAATTTAAGAAAAAAATATCTCCAGACATCAACAACACTCTGGATAACTAGGAAATGAGGCCCTATGTCAAAAATCCTGAAATATCCCTTAAAAATGACCCTGTAATTAGTGAAATGTGCCATTGTTTAAAAAAAATCTGATATAGGGCCTTTAAGTAACTACGCATACTCTTTACTTGAGTACAATCTCTGCCTCTCATTTAAAATGCCCCTTCATTCTCTGAGCGGTCCAAACACTCTCTGTATATACAGTACCTGCTGATTTGAAAGTTTATAATGTGCATTTCTTGTAAAAGTGATCTGTCGCTCTGATCCAAACACACTCTGCGTCTTCTCCCCCGGTGAATAAATCCACGTCATTGCACTTAAAAACATCTAAAACACGAGTGAGTTTGGAGGCGTCACAGTAGTGCTGCTGCTGCTGCTGCTGCTCCGGGTTAAAAAGCGCGTGGTGCGGTGCCTCGACGTGCTGCGGGTTCGATCCCCTGCGGAGTTCTCTCAGCGTGGATTCTCTCTGTGTCTGAATGTCCCCGCTGTCAAACCAAAAACATGCACAAAAGGGTAATCCACCAGGAGCCCCCGACGGGTCAAGAGACACAGACCCTCTCCCACCGAGCCACTGAGCGCCCAGGAGCCGAGGCAAGTCCGAGGCAAGTCCCGTGAAGTGTTTGATTTTGGCTCAGGGCAAACGTAAGCGCTCTTAGTCCAGGGGGATTGTGGGTAACGTAGTCCTGGCTGGTGTAGTTTGAGGGGGGTGTGATGCTGCGTTCCAGGCAACATGGGAAAGTTGGACCTCAGCTCGACACAATACTAAAGCCTGACCTTTAATAAAACGCTAGAGAGCACGTTGCCATGGTGATTCATCGGAACTACCGTCTGGCTCTGGCGGCCATATTGTGATTGTCCATACTACTCAAGAACTCATGTAAATTAATAGAAGACGCTACTTTTGCACTTAATTAACTTTGATAATTTCACTTTTATGAAAGCGCTGCATCCTGTCTAACGTCCCTGTTCAATCTCAATGCAAAAAATCCAAATTTTTACTAATTTATGTATTAATTAAAGAATATAATTGCACAAATACAGTGAGTCTGATTAAATAAGGGACCAGTGCTTTGTTTTAGCAGTTAATTACGCAATTTATGTTCATCCTATTTCAGTCATCAGTTATGTTCTGATGTTAAGACTCTCTATAGACAATCTATCTTTAATAAACAAAATGTATTCCTTCGTTTATATTACTTTACAATTCATTTTGGGCTAATTAGACAATAGCAAGATGGCCGTCACATTTCCCACAGGGGTAAATCATAGACCGGTTGTATCATTAGGCTGAAAAATTGGCTTCCTAAATCTGGAGCAGTGAGTGTAATTTATCAAAAGTGGCTCTAATGAAGGTCCAGGAGTCATGACTGAAAACATGAAATTTCACTATATATTTTTTTCATACTTCCTACCTCAACAATGTTGTTTTTAATTTTCTGTGAAAAGGGAAACCAAGTAGAATTTATTTCAGGAATAAAAATGAACTAGCTCAGATTCAGTGTCCAACTGAAATATAATACAAATGAAGGAATTCTGAAGCCTCCTAAGACCTTTCAATATATTTGTATATAACTGGAGATTTAGTTATTACTATATATAAGTCCAAATTACTCTGATGGGCAATGGGCATCTACAATGGGCAACTTTTGAGCAAAAAAAACCATGTACATTTTCCATCAAATCTGCTGCTGAAAATGTTTTGGAGCATAATTATTGTATTTGACGAAATTATGCAGTAAAAAATAGTTGTTGTTTTTTACCAAGAAATATAAATTTAATGGCCGTTTGGCTCTGATTTATGCTTTATAAAGACCTAGTCAGACGTCTGAAATTCCCAGTCCCCAGTTGCCTGAAACGCAGCACAGGTGTCATAGTGGACGGTGGCTTGTGTCGTCGAGGGGGTCGTTAGCGCTACAGTCCAGGGGGATCGTGGGTAGCGTAGTTCAGAGGGACTTGTGTTTGCCGAGTAGACAGAGGCTGAGGCACTGCATGAGGCCCTTCAGACACACACAGTGGAGCAGCAGCAGCAGCAGCAGACAGGCTCCGGCCGAGCAGTAAACCCCGATCACCGTGCTCTCCTCCGGCAGGAAACACTTGGACAGGGCGTGGTGCTGCGGCGTCACCGAGGCCTGGGACCAGACACACAAGTTTACAGTTTAATAAGTCGTTCAATGGGGAGCAACAGTCAGATGACACCATGACACATATTCAAAATCTCCATAGACTTTATAAACCAAAAAGTTGGTATAATAACACGAATGAGAGGAGATTGAGAAAACAAATTGCCCATTTGAAAATATTTCTAAGCATGGCTGGGAAAGATGTCGCTATAAAATCAACCAATTTAACCTCTTAACCTCCGCCTGTACCGAGCACATTTTCTTCACTTTGGCTTTACCCAAATCTGAAAGATTCTTTTAAAATAAAGGGTCAAAACGGCAACAAAATCGAGGATGAAAATGTGACAAAATATTGATGAAAAAGTGACAAAAATGTGTGAATAAAATGCAACAAAAAAGCAATCAAAAACTATGGCACAATGCCTGGAAAAAGATTAGTTTAGGTGAGTTTTGTAGGTCTTAGTTTTCAAATGAGGCGTTACTCTGGCCTATAGATGGAGCAACGTCTACGTCACATCAGTGGGAAAACCGAAGCTCTGTACATTGGAATGAATCAGGAAAGATCGTCTGAAAACTTTTAATTTACACATGAAAAAACGTTTTCTTTGTTGTATTTAATTATCGAACGTGAAAAGGAAGCCATGGAAGTGACCTGTTGCTTCAGATAATTCACAGAGAAGACGGTTAACGTTTTAAAAGCTGCTAAACCCACTGTGATCATGACTTGTCTATGACATTTGCCTGTGTAACTTTTTCGCTGGATGCTTTATAATGTCACTACAGCTTCAGCTTTTAGTCTGTTGCTTTATATTATCATTAAATTAAAATCATACAGCCTATGATGTAGTTTTGTAGCTTATGAGAGCAAATGGTACATGGTTCATTCAGCAGCTAACCTACTAGCTGCTAATGCTAACGTTAATGTGTGTTTTAAAACCGAGAGAATCATTAATTAGGCCTAATGCTGAACAGGTTTGATGAGTTTGAATAATTACAGATTAAAGACGTTACACAAAGTGCATAATACACGGCCACCAGGGGGAGCTGTTTCCTCAGTAATGAGCTCTGACATGGCCATAACAAATGCTAGTGATCGATAAACTCGCTCATATAAATGTCCACAAAAAATAAAAAATCTTCCAATCGTCTTCTGACAGTGACTTGATGTGTCTGTGATCAAGAACGGACATTGTCCTGTAGTTCTGATCACTGGTTTGGAATATTTTATCCTCGAGAACGAGAAATAGTCCCTGTTTCACATACACACTAATGCAATTTTTAACTCTCGATTCCCCCAAAAGGGGGCGTTGCCCAGTAAAAGTTCCCGGATGTTGCTCCCATCTATAGGCTGTAACCTTTGAGATTTGGGTAAAGCTGAACTGGAGAAAATGCACTCGGTTCAGGTGGGGGTTAAGAGGTTAAAGGGATCGTTCTTGTGCTTTCTGTTTTATGGGCGGCACGGTGGCACAGCGGTTAGCGCTCGTGCTTCACAGCTAGAAGGTCCCTGGTTCGATTCCCACCTGGACAGGCCCTTTCTGTGTGGAGTTTGCATGTTCTCCCCGTGTCTGCGTAGGTTTCCTCCGGGTACTCCGGTTTCCCCTACCACTAAAAACATGTACAATAGGCCAGGAGGAATGAGAGTGTGTTTGAGAGTGCGCATGGGGACGACGGATGCAAATTAGCCCAAGGCTACAATCCGGTGTGGCGTGTTTACATGCATGAGACCCATGTATGTTCATTAACATGCACTGTCCCGACCAAATAAACCAATAAATAAATAAATAAATGCATCTCTAAGTTCCAACACTACTCTTCACCAAGACCTCCACCTGTTGGTCAGCATCTGTCAGTCCCCGAGTGAGTGAGGGAGGGGTTTACTCAGTCACACTGATGAAACTGAAAGTGAAATCTAGACTCTGGGGTGCACTGACCAGGATGAAGCTGGGGTTGTTGCGGTTCCTCCAGCTGAACGACGGGACACTGATCTCGATGAATCTGCTCTCGTGAAGCACCTCGCAGCCGCTGTGGGTGTGGCCGCTGAGGATGAGGCGGGGCCGGAACCACTGCAGCAGCTGATTGGACGAGAGGAAGAATTACATCGTGACACCATGGGACTGGTTTCATTTACGACCACGCACAAACTTCACATTTTAAGAAGAGAAGACAGTGTGGATTCAAATGCCAAAATAAAAGGTAATTGATTTATTTCATTTATTTAGAGCAGAACTAAAAACTCATGCCCCTAGAGGCCATAAGCGCCACTGCAGGTGTCGTAACATGTTGCGTTTTTTACTCATTAATTGTCCGTGAGAGTAAATACTGCACTGACAGAAAAGACAAAGGGACAGAGGGATATTGTACATCCAGTTACACAATGGAGATCATTTTTTTTCACTCAACTTGGCTGTAAATACTGTTTAAGTGGTGCTAGCCCACAGTTCGCTTTGCCCGTTAGCCTGTTAGCAGCTTCTTTGTGATTCCATTAGTGTGTATTGGTGCTCCGGGTCGGAGCAGGGAAGTTGCAAGGGTGGTTTTCTGGACAGAGTCACCGGGGGGAGATGAAACTCCCCCCAATCATCAACACTTGTAGACTACGAAAAGGATGTATTAAGGTAAACAAGTTACTTAGTTCTTCTTTAAAGCAGCACTGTGGAATTTTGGCCATCTAGTGGTCACCAAAGGAACTACACTGTCGCCAAACTGATCCAAGTGTTCTGTCTACAAGAGCGAGGCGTGTTGTGTCATGACGTCGCGTGTCGTGTAGTGAGCATTGTTTATTAAAACCCGACTCCACAAAGGAGCAGTGCACGCTCCACGACTTAACAGCTGTCGACACCAAGGCTTATGCTGAACTGAGCTTTAGACACTAGCATAACAAACTAACATAAATGCAAAATCAAGAAATGAATATATGCAGAACTCAAAATGTCCCCTCCAACAATGAGGCTGGAAACCGTGATCCTTAAGATTAGGCATTAGAAACCAAAGTGTTTTAATATCAGGGTCATGGATAGGTTAAGGCTCGCATAATCCGTAACACAAATTGGTTTAATGAAGAAATGAATAGACAGAAACCAAATTGAATTAAAATAAAGTGCAAACTTGGTTTTAAAATGGCAAATGTTCCTTAAAAATGGGGTACAATGCCCCTAAAACATGAGTGTCGTTCCCCTGTGATCTGGTCTGAGGCGTGTCGTGTAGTGATGTCACTACACGACACGCCTCTCTCTCGCAGGCCACAGACAGACCCTACTCAGCTGATCAGCTGCGTGTGGACAACAAGCGTCTGTGTTTCAAACTTGCACATTGGAAAAGTACCAAAACAAGGGGGAAAACAGAGGAATGCAGCAGATGGGTTACATTGTTGCTAAATTATGTCATAAAGTACTGTGGCCTGATTTTGAGACAACTAACATTCATGCTAGTTTGTTTATTTTACAGTTAACGTTATGTGTTTTCACTTGGGTCAATGTAAATGTATCAGTCTAATATAAAATGAATGATAAACAGAGGTGGGCAATATAGAGTTCGGGATAATCCACAGTTACCATGGAGATCCGCCATGTTTGCAGCCATACATTTTCCATAGACTATAACATTAGCTAAAAACAATAATAAAAAGTGGAGAAAGTTAGATTTAATGATTTTTTTCAGTTAAAAAGTGTTATTTTAGACAGCACCATCCCCCTGAAGTCGTGGGCGCCAGTACTTACTGTCTGTATTAATTTCCATTAAGATTTGCTTAGACCCGTTCGAATGATCATATTTCCTAAAGATTCTGTGATGGACAGTGAGTTCAAGGTAGATGATCACTTACTGCATGAGTTGCTGTAGGGCGTAAATATTTCAGTGGAGGAGGCGTCTATGTTTATAAAGGTCGATGAGTTTGTCTTGAAGCTAAAGGCTAACGTTCATTTCATGCATTATAAATTTGAAATAGTGCCGCAAATATATCTGCATAAAAACAATTGTCTTGTCTGTACATTTTTATAGGTATTTATTTATTTTTGTAGCATGTTAGCCTTTAGCTTCAAGACAAACTATCCATCTTTTATGAACACAGGTGTTTCCTCTGAACTCGTTACATCCTACATCAAGTTTTGAACACACTGATCATCTACCAGGAACTCAAATATGATTATTCCAGCGGGTCTGAGCTAATGTCCATATGAATACAGACACTAAGTACTGGCACTCACAACTTCAGGTTAGAGGAACTAGCATAGCCACATCGTGCAACAAGGACGAAAACTTCCCTAGTATCACTTTAATTTACTGTCTTCATCAGGGCATTTACACTTTGGCGAGCAGCTGTTTTACTCAGTAGACACTTTGGCCAGGTGAGTTTAATAATAACCATACTGGATTTTGTAATATTGAAAATTCGATTTCACTTATTACTCCACAACTACTTTGACAAATACTGCATTATGGATGTATTTTCAACCAAATAAGGAGACAGAGACATGGAGAGGAGCAAAATGGTTCAACAGTCCATCAGAGGAGTTCAGGACTGTGATGTCATATCGCTAAGCATCATGGGATTTGCAGCAATAATAAACTAATAGAGATTTTAAAAGGTAAAATACTGGAATGTGTTAGCTGTATTTACCAGTAGTGACTCAACAGCTTTTTTCTTCACTTTTTATTTAGCTAATGTTAGTCTATGGAAAATGTATGCTAACAGCCACAAACATGGCGGATCTCCATGGTAACAGTGGATTTTCCCGAACTCTACACATCCATAGCGGAAGATGCTAACGTTAGCTACACGAGCTGATGGCTAGCGTCATGCTACATGCTAACGGCTAGCTTCGAGCGCTGGTTTTCGCTTCTACTGGACAACCTGCATAACTCTATAACGGGAGAATGAGACAAACATTAATAGCTAGCTATTAGAACAGGTAATATGGACTATGCTATTGCCAAACACTACAAAGAAGCAAATCACGGTTCACCATCTTCTTTGAGATTCTTTGGTATTGAAAGGGTTACTGTGTCCACAAGAGGGGGCAGTATTCTTAAAAAACTGTACCAAAGAGAAATGTTTTGGATCTATACCTTGAACACTATGGCACCCCATGGACTGAATGACGATTTTAGTTTAAAATGTTTTTGGGTTAAGCATGCATGTTTTTACTGTCTATGTATAGAGCACTGTGAATTGCAGGACATTGTGAGTTGATTGGTTCACCTGTAATTGGGTCACATATCCACCTGGTAGACCCTAAGGCTATATAAGTCTAAGCAACCAACCTGATTGTAAACGCTCTGATGAAGGCGAATGCCAAAACGTGTTAGCGTTTATTTTAATGCTGTAACCAAATAAAAACTATGTGAGTACCTCTGTCTGGATATATGAATTACATCGATGTGCTACCCTTTACATTTTTCTAAAATTAATAGCTAGACTTTGCCAAGTTCTCAACATAAACGCTACTCAAGTAAAGTGTAGCCTACTTTATTCATGACCGCCTCTGGTAATAAGGAAAGAGCGCAGATTCACATTTAGCTTTGCCTCTCATCTTTACCTCAACCGTTTCTATCTTGTATAAACTATTACAATTCATTTCAAATCTTTACAAATTGTCGCCGTGGTGGGACTGACCCTCTGTGAAGCCTCCTTGGACAGCACGTCGTACTTCTCCCTGAACAGCAGGTGGCGCTCCTCGGCCGGCGCGGCGTCCTGCCCGGTGCAGCTGGCGTCGCTCACTCTGTACAGGGGGTAGTGCTGCACAGACGGGACGATGGAGGGTTTGAACACGGAAATGATGTTATGAACTCTATCACTATACTCATTAACGCATTACCTACGATAAATATTGAGGCAACCAATATGCCGATATGCACTGCCGATACTTTTCTTGTCTATATTCTTGTGTATGATGCTTTTAGACAAAAATCAGCAGATTCCATAAGTAAAAAAGGTCTTTATCTTTTATGGTTCTGAAATTATAAGAACAAGTCCGCAGCATAAAATATATAAAATACGATTCGTGGTGCACAAACTTGTGACTGATTTTCCCCACTATGTTTCTCAGCTCCCCTGAGGCCTAGGAAGGTGTGGGACGGCTCATTTTAATGCAAAAAACGGGACGTCGCTATCACTTTCGGTTCCGGGGATATCGGCCTTTAATTGCCATGATATCGGCCGATATTGTAAAATACACATATATCCTCTAACCTGACCAAAAACATATTGTTTATTTGTCTTTGTCTCAAGTAAAGTGTAGCCTACTTTATTCATTATTTAAGTTTATGAACAGGGGTGGGAGTCAATAAGCTTGTCTTCTTCCCACTCCTTTTCGAGCTGTAATGTAAATTATTTAGTCTTTTTTTTTTTCTTTCTTTATTATGTATATATATATTTCTGTTTTTCCTTTCTTCTTTAGCTCGAAATAAAATATTCAAATCAAATCTTTTATTGAATGTTAAATCGATCCAAGAACAATAAAATCTTGGCTTAAAGGGATATTTCAGGATTTTTGACATTGGGCCTCATTCCTAGTTATCCAGAGTGTTGTTGATGTCTGGAGATATTTTTTCTTAAATTCATGCAGTTCTTATATTTGAAGAGTCTAGTGGCGCTAGGCTAGGGCAAGGCTAAAGCATTTCTATGGTATCAGTTAGCCTGCATTAAAAACAGTCTGACCCACTCCACAGTGCACCTGAGGTAAATCACTTATAACGCCAGACTAACCATATAAATGTCTGTGTCGATAGAATAATTCTTTGAAATATAACTGACCTTGTATCACATGAATTACCGCATTTTGAGGGACTATTTTCTCGCAGATCACTCCGCCGCTGCGTTAGCTTACAGCCACGAAGCTGATGCTGCTCAAATATAAGTTATTTTAAATGCAAAATGGTTAAAATTATTCTATTAACACAGACATTTATATGGTTAGTCTGGTGTTATAAGTGATTTACCTCAGGTGCACTGTGGAGTGGGTCAGACTGTTTTTAATGCAGGCTAACTGATACCATAGAAATGCTTTAGCCTTGCCCTAGCCTAGCGCCACTAGACTCTTCAAATATAAGAACTGCATGAATTTAAGAAAAAAATATCTCCAGACATCAACAACACTCTGGATAACTAGGAAATGAGGCCCTATGTCAGAAATCCTGAAATATCCCTTTAACTCAGGTCTAACTCCCGACTAAACAGAGAAACGCATTCAGATTTCCATTTCTAAGCCTTGTCCTATCTACAGATTTCTACATTTCTCTTAAAAGGTTTACACATATACACGGCACAGCTAATATAATATAGACAGTGACCATTTCCACTTCACAACTTCTATTGAAAAAGTCCGTATTGGAACATGCTGTACTCTGAGTTTGAGAAAGAGTCGGATCTTTTTTGGCGCGCTGAGCCTCTTTGGTTTGGACAAAGCGCGGTGCAGATTGCAGTAGTGGGCACAGTCCTCGCTCTGTGATTCTGACAGAGACAGACTTTGGCTTTTTTTTTATTAATCCTGACTCACGTCCAGAACGAGCTTTTACTGCGAAATGTGCCGCCTTCACTCGAGCGCGGAGAAAAGAGTTTACACACTTTATTGTCAATTGAGGTACATGTTATTGACGCAAGACGGGACACTGCAGGCGGATAGGGAGAATTATTTCATTAAAAGATATTAACTTGAAACTTTGGCTGTAGATCACGGGCATAAATATGAAAGGAAAATGTATTGAAAGTTTTCTCTCGTTTCTTGTTTTTATTTATACATAAGGCATAAGGTTATAAAAAACAACCTTCAAACCATTGTTAGGTACAAGACTGGAAAGTTTGTTTTTTTGACGTTTGACTTTCCATTACAAACGCAGCTGCACACAGTTCTTTTGGGACTCTTCCCTTGGCAGCGTTATGCAGTTACCATGCGAAAGTGGATGAGATTCGCTCTCTGCACATTATCATTTTGGGCTGGATGTCACACAGTTACTGCCGTCTTTACCGATGACTGTGCACCGTTTGGGAAAAATACTCTGTGGCTCATGAGGCTCAGGATTCTTACGATTGACCTCCCTTTAGCGTTTATTACCACGATAATTGTAAAACCAGTTCGTTTTGACATCCCTACAAGAGTGGAATACAGGGACATCATTTCAGCCCGGGAGTTTCATTACTTAAACTGGCCCACACATCTTCAGACTTGTAGCCCACCTCGTAGAGTGCCAGCCTAGAGTCCGGTAGTTTTGTTGGATCGATTCTCCCTCTTTTCACATCGGCCACTACTCACATAATCTGGGCCTGACACGTCTCCACAGTCAGCTTTGAGTTAATAATAATAATAATGCATCGATTTTATATAGCGCTTTTCTGGACACTCAAAGACGCTTTACATGGCATTATTCATTCACTCATTCATTATACAAATGACAAATGTATTATTTAAAGGAACAGGCCACCGTTTTTCCATACTGAGATAGGTTCTTACCTGAGCTTAGACGAGTTGATGCGAACCTGTCTGATCTTTGTGCGTGCCCTCAGTCACGCTAAATGACCAAAGATGTTGTTAGCATTTGGCCTCTCCCAGCATATTCCTATGGCTCCAAACGGGGGTGAAGTTAGAAGCGACCACGCTCTTCCACGGGCACAAAGACCAGACAGGTATCAACTCGTCTAAGCTCAGGTAAGAACATATCTCAGTATGGAAAAAATGGTGGCCTGTTCTTTTAAATTAACTAGCAGCTGGCTCAGAGCAGAACACCCTGTGAGAGTCCATTATTAATAGACTTTTTTCTGCCGGCCCAAAAGTACCGCGGCCCACCGGGAAACGTCCCGACTCTCCCGATAACCCAGCACGCTTTTGGTGGAATAAAAGCCTAATTTGGAGAAAACAGGCCCTACAGTTGTGTAACGACTGCTCATGCGTGTGTATATCCCAGCGGACTTTTGAGGCTGACATCTTCCACAAAGGATATGACCATATTTGGATTACAGCGTCTTGTCAGGAGGATTCAGTGTAGGACTGGGTACCGTTAAATGATACCAGTCTGATATCGAAAAAAAGGTTTAGGTACTACTGGTATCGGAAAAATAATAATAATCGAACGCAGGTACTGAAAAGAAATATTAAATCTTTATACTCAAGTTTTGATGCTGTTGGTCAATAATGTAAAAGAAAAAAAGGGAAAATTGAAAAAGGAGTTTTTTTCTTTTAAAAGGGGGGAAAGCAAGTGGGGAAAAACAGAGAAAATTTGTACCAAAATTGGGGAAAAATTTGGAAAAAATGTGTTTTAAATTGGGGAAAATGTGGGGGGGAATGAAAATTTGGGTCAAAATTGGAAAATACTGTAAATTGGGGAAAACAAAGAAAATTGTGGGAAATACTTTGGAAAAAACATGGAAAATAACAGGGAAAATTTGGGTCAAAATTAGGGGGGAAAAATTGGGGGAAATTTAGGGGTAAAAAAAGGAAAATGTTGGGGAAAAACTTGGGAAAAATGGAGAGAAAAGAAAAACTTGTTTTTTCCGCCCTTTTGTAATTAAAGGAAGTTTCTTGGTTGTTTCACCTCAAACATATGATACAAATACAAAAGAAATTAAATGGAAAGAAAAGGAATTAATCTGTTTATATGTTCTATATGACAAATAATTTAGCATAGGTATCGAAAAACAAGTATCGTTAAAGTACCGGTATTGACGGTACCCAGCCCTAGCCACGTGGATACCAACCTGTCAGTATTTGTGAATGGATACATGTGGGAAACATTAAAAACTAAGATGTTAAGGGAGAAAAACGAGCTAGAAATCTCTGCGTTACAGATGAATGTTTTCACAATGTCATGTCTCGAGTTAACCACAAAACCCAAAGCAAATTCCTGTGCAAATGTGTGGTACCTGTAGCATGATTGGAGCAGACGGGGGATACAGCTGAGCGCCTTCACAGCTCTCCGTCAAACTGCTGCCGCCGCTGCTCCCCACGCTCTGCGAATTCTGCACAAAACACAAAACCATTTATTCAAATTCTGGGCGACTTTCTCTTCATTTAAACCGAGCTCCTCCAAGCGTCGCATCCAATCTCTCTCCGCTCTCGGCGCCTCATCCATCTCACTCCCACAAACAAATGTAAGACGCCAGACAAAAGGGGCGGCTTGGACCGGGCCCGTACATTTGATTTTGAAAAGAGATACGAAATGGAGGGACAGGATAAAAGAGACAACAGGAACAGAGAGATAGTCTTGATAGTCCCACTTTTTTACTGTTACCAAGTGAACTGAGGTGTGAAGTTAGATTTACTCTCTAGGTTACAATATTTCGTGACCTAGAGCGAGACGTGTGTGGTTTTTACAGCTTTCAACAATATCATTTTTTTCACCCTGCGATCTAAAGAAACGAACAAACTAACATGAAACAAATACATTCTACACGTAATAATTATGGAATATGCAATATATGCTAGGGCTGGGATGAATTATCGTTTTGCAATATATCGCATTGATACGTTCTAGAAAGAAAACATACAAATGTGTTAGAATTGATGATAGTTTTGTTAGTACCAGATTAGGGGCTGATTGGTTTAAAGCAGGGGTTCTCAAACTTTTTTCTCTGGGGGCCACATTATCGTCCTGACTGTGATGGGGGCCGGGCCGGGTTGGCTATAACATAACACCAAAATGCAGCAGGCCTCATTGTGAAGTAGAGATTACTCGCCCAGTCTGTTAGGGTTTGGGTTTGATTTATTTAGTTTGTCTTGTTTCCCCTGTTTTGGTTCTGTGTTTCTGTCTGGTGTGTTTATTTTGACATTTATGGTCTGTGTCTGCCTGTTTGCCCTTCCTCTCGTCTGATTACCTGTCCCGCCCTAATGTGTTGCACCTGTTCCCCATTTCCCTTGTGTTTGTATATATGCCCCTGCATTCTCCTTTGTCTTTGTCCTAGCATTGTCTTTGTTCTGGTTTATGTTTGTTACCTGTCTAACCAGTTTTTGCCTGCTCCTGTTTGTCCTTTTTATGCTTGGTTTTTTGCCATTAAATTTGAGTTTTTGACGGAAAGCTGCTCTGCGTTTGGGTCTATCTCCCGCACCTTCACCCTTCAAACTGTAACAGAGTCATCCCACTACTATATCCACAAGGTCAATACTTGATTCCAGGCACATATTTGTTTAGCTGTAGTGGTTTGTAAAAATAGTAATCAAGTTTTCACACTTTGCTTTAATTTGAAATACTACAGGTATTCCATTTATTTTTTATTTTAAAAAAAAACATCATTGCGTAATGTGACCAAAGTAATAACTGCTTACACTTGCATTGTGCTTTACAAGCCTGTGTCACAAGTTTCTCAAAGTGCACTGTAGTCATTATTCATTCACAAGCTTCAGTTACCACATGGCTATAATGTGTTGTTTATATCCTGATCTCTTATGTCAGTGGCCCTGCTGGACACGTGTGGAATTCTTTTTTATTCATTTAAAGTGCATATGACAGGTTATCAAGTTTTTATAATTCTTCTTGATTTGGTGGGATAATACCTGTGTTAAGGAAAATATCACAGTTTTACACCCATAAAATATCAGCTTGTGGAGAAAATATGATTAAAAAGTCAAAACTGTAGTTAATCGAACAGGGAAATGTTCTTAGCAACTCCTTAGCAACAGTAGAACGCTCTTCAGTGCTGACGTAGAGGAAGGTAGGTGCAATAAAAATACAGCAGATGGCGCTCTTTTTTGTAGGTATTTGACAGTCTTTTTTCTTATATTCTTGATCAGATTTCATGATTAGCTATATTTATATTAAACTGCACTGGTAATTTACTTCAATAAATAGGTTATTGTGTGTGTGGAGTCAGCCATTTGTATAAATGCACTTCTGGTGCAGTTTTCTTCAGCTAAGGTGTAGCTCGTTTTATTTTATAATGTTTATACAATTCTTTGCAGTCATTAAAAGTTTGCTTATTTAGAAATGCAGCTTATTTAGTTTCTTTTTAATATATTTATAAGAAGTTGGTTCCACGCAGGAAATAAGCTCCCCCTTCACTTTGCGCCGCCTGCATCAAAACAAAAACAGCCACAATGCTGACAGGACACACGTGCATCGGCATTTTGAGGAACAGCGGAATTACAGGAGTTTATCTGTGCGCACAAGGACTTTATTTCGCACGCGGGACGATTATGCTTTTCCATATCTATACCAGGATGGATATTTTAGCTGCGTGTGGCGCAGTGGCTGGCCTACCCAGTGGCTAAGGAGCCGATGTTTTCCAAAACTTGGACATTATTTATGGGATACTTTGAGGACTGAAGGCTTTCACACAATGGAAGAGCCATGTCTGCGTTTGGTGAGTACTGTAACTTTTAGTTTTTCTGCATGTTTAGTGAATCAACAGTTGGCTATGAGAGATACTGCTGCTTTGTGGTGGTTAGCTTCTTCTTAGCTTCTTAGGGCTGGCGTTCACTGTACGATTTACTTTTGTCTAAGATGTTTAGATGTCACTTGACACAACATGAGGTTTGTAAAATCGTGAGCTGCTCTGTCTACAGTGTGCGATGGTTCAAAGAGAGAATTGTGGCTACGACCGATGGTTGTCAATATCAGGCTACAGACGTGTGGCCGCATGCTAACGATGCTAGCGCAGTTTTTATTTCCAGAGTAAAATCCTGCTGTTTATGGCAGGGTCACGGTACAGATCAACGTGTGATTTCATTCTGCAGACTTGATCTGATGGATCGGTTTGTGTTTGTGAGCCTTTGTTGTTTTGTAAGCCGTGAAGGTGTCGTCTCCTGGTGTTAGCTTTGGCTACTGTGTGCTACAGTGTAGAGGCCACGTTTATCATCAGCCACTGTCATTTTACATCTCTACCGTGAGCAAATTGCTCTCCCGTTAATGCAAAGCACAACATAAAAGTGGTGTGAACGTAAACAAACTAATCCTGAATTAATCTGCTAGCAGCGGTGGGCTAGTTAGCTTTAGCCTGTTAGCTTCTTTGCGTTATCGGCGCTGATCTCCATTCATTGCATCAAGACCTTTTAAATATCAGAGCTCAACATTTGTTCTTATCGTTGGTCCTTAGCCTGTCACATTTTGTCCCAGGTTATGGTGATATAGTTGTGGTTCGCTAAATGTTTGTGGGAGAGAGACAGTTTGCAGTTTATTTGGACAAATTATCCCATTGACTTCTATGGCTTTCAGCGACCGTTAACAATTTTCAGTTTTGTTCTACGTCACTTCCGGGGCTCCATGGCTAATGCGGAAGTGTTTTTCTTTTCCAAAATAAAAAGGTCTTTTTTTTGCCAGATTTAGGGAAAATTTTAACATGAATCTTGAATGTAATTGTGTTAACTACGTATTTGTGAAAATGTAGTCTAATGTGTCATATGCACTTTAAGTTGCCCCCTAGTGGCTGGAATGAGTACACTGGTTATTTAGTTAAAACAATCATAACTCCACACAGGAATGGGCTAGAGACTCACTTTTTTTTGACATACTCAGGGATTTGTGCTCTACATATCACGGGCTGGGTTAAATCCTCTCACGGGCCGGATTTGGCCTGCGGGCCGTAGTTTGAGGACCCCTGGTTTAAAGTTTTTCCATACCGAGATATTTTCTTACCTGAGCTTAGACGAGTTGATGCGCACCTGTCTGGTCTTTACGCGTGCGCTCAGTCACGCACAAAGACCAAAGATGTTGTTAGCATAAGGTGTTATTACGCCTTACGATATAGTACCTCTTTTTATCCGCTTAGATAATCAACATGTTTAGTTTTGTGTAACTATACTTGGATCGTGTAACTGCTCATGCAACCGTATTTAAATAGGGAGAACGTGGAAGAGCTTGGTCGCTTCTAACTTCACCCCCGTTTGGCCCCATAGAGGAGAGGAGGAGAGGCTAAATGCTAACAACATCTTCGGTCTTTATGCGTGACTGAGCGCACGCGTTAAGACCAGACAGGTACGCATCAACTCGTCTAAGCTCAGGTAAGAACATATCTCAGTATGGAAAAACAGTGGCCTGTTCCTTTAATAAGTAATTAAAACAAGTGTAGAAATCCTGTCATCTTCAGTGGTTGTATTTATAACCCGCCCTGACAGGGACTTGGCCCGGGCGTGAGCGTCTCCTGTACGTGTCAAAGTCCCACCTGCAGAGAACAGTTGAGGTCCTTGGACAGTCGCATCAGCTCCTTCTCCACAGACTGACAGATGGGGCAGCCGTCTCCGTGAAGAGCCACGCTGTTCACCAGGAGGAAGCTGAGTACGACAAAGGAACACATTCATTACGAACGAGGTACGACAGAAAAACAACCTCTTTGAATCAGTCACTAATGTCTGGTCCATCTCTTCGCGCTTCATCAATGAATGGGGCTTAACTCGAAAAATTGTCCGACTTTTAGGCTTTTCTACTGCTTTTATTTGGTTTGTACTTCTACTGGAGTTATATTATGTACTCTTAAGAACATCTATAAAATGTAAAAACTTCATGTCAGTATACGAAAAAGCAACAAACTTGAATGCGTGTTTGTTATCTTAAAAATACGTTACTCCTACTTGAGTAAATATTTCGGCTGCTTTACCCAATAGTGCTAATTTCGTATATGTGTATTATATATATTCTGTCTAGGGCTGGGTACTGTTACATTTATTTGAAACCGGTACTTTAACGATACTTGGTTTTCGATACCTATATGTTTGTTAAGTGTGACGTCACGACTTCCGCTTCCGGGTCCTGGCAGACCGGCAAATATGCGAGAAAAAAACATAAAAATCTCGTAAAAACAATCATCAATATTTCTGAAACTCAACAGAGAGTTACTGAACCTACTTATTTCTCAGACTCATTAGCCAAAAATGTCGCACCTACTGCTAAAAAAGTATTATTTACTAAAATCGGTACTTCCGGGGTTAGCATAGCTGCTGCGCCGTTAGCATTTTCCGCTAGTACGGATTTGGTAAATATTACTTTTATAGCAGTAGGTTCAGCATTTTTGAGTCTGATAAATAAGTATGTTCAGTAACTCTCTGTTGAGTTTCAGAAATATTGATTGTGGTATTGTGGTTTTTGTAGTTTCTCGCACATCTGCCGGACCCGGAGAGTAGAGCTGTGACGTCACCACTTCAAGAGCCAGAAAACAGATTAATAATGTTCATTTATTCCTTTTCCTTCCATTTAATTTCTTTTGCGTGTGTATCATTTATTTGAGGTGAAATAACCTAAAAACCTTTACAAAAGGGCAGGAAAAAACCCTTTCCAAGTTTTTCTTATTTCCCCCATTTTTTCCAACATTTTTTAATGTTTTTTCCCAAATTGTACATATTTTTCCAAGTTTTTCCCTACATTTCCCCAATTTCTCTACGTTATCCCCCAAATTTTATCCTCAATTCATTTTTTTTTCAAATTTTTCATTTGTTTCCTCTAAATTTCCCCTAATTTTTCCATTTTTCCCCCAATTTGTGTTCATGTTTTTCCTAAATTTCCCCCAAATTTTCAATTTTTTTCCTAATTTTTTAGTCATTATTTTCCCTTCTTTTTCTCAAATTTGCCCTCAATTTTTCAAGTTTTTTCCTACATTTTCCCCAATTTTCCCGAAATTTTCATTTTTTCCCCTACATTTTCCGCCCAATTTTTTTCATTATTTTCACATTTTGTTCCCCAATTTTGCCCTAAATGTCCCCAGTTTTCCCCTCAAACTTTTTTTCTCCCCAATTTTTTTTCAACTTGTCTTCCACTTTTTTTTTTTTCCTTTCAATTTTGATGACCAACAGCATCAAAACTTGAATGTAAAGATATTTCTTTCGGTACTTTTATTTTTTCGATAACAGATACCAGACTGGCATCATTAAATGGTACCCAGCCCTGATTCATACAATCATACAGTTATGTTTCTCTGACTAAAATTAGGCGTAGTAGTACTTAGCAAAACCAAAACCACGTCAAATCGGCACTGAACCTAAACACAAGCACATTTTGTGACTCACTTGACGCCTTTCTTGGTGACGATTCTCGTGGACGAAGCGTTGAAGACTTTCTCAAATCGCTGCAGTTTGAACCAGTCCATTCTGAAACACGAGGAACACAGCTGTGAGTGAATGACTGCACTTAAACGCATCACGGACTTGGCCTCAAAACTCAAGAGCTGAAGGGCCACATGCAGCTCCGTCTGAGGAGGAGGAATCCGCTTCAACAAGTGATTTGATTTTCATTTACAGCGTGACTCATTCAAGATACATTTCAGAACCTGTTTGTAGAGGTCTCAGCTACAGGGGTTTCCTACGCTGTGAGAGCCCACGGAGACAGAATATTTTGCTTTTTTCTCTTAAATCAATGAGGCGGCCATGACCACTTAAGGGGCAAAGGAGCTCTTTCTATAACAGCTCGACTGCCACATCAAACGTTACAGGAGACATTCAAATCATTCTCAATACAACAACTCACCGCTCTGTGACAGATCATTGTGTCTGTCTTATGCTCTGTCAAAATAAATATTTGTATACCTCGTAAATGCATACTTATACACTGCCTGACCAGATAAACGAACCAGACAGGTACGCATCAACTCGTCTCAGCTCAGGTAAGAACATATCTCAGTATGGAAAACGGTGGCCTGTTCCTTTAAAGGCCCAATACCAGATTTTTTTCATTTAAAAATGAAAGAGCAAGCCACTAAATGAAAATGTTAGCTGTGGTCCAAACTCATTTCAACTCTCCTAATATATTTGTAGCATCCAAATTCTTTACAGGGACAAGTTTATTGGCACATTTCACAACTTAGAGTAGAGGGACACTTTTCAGGGTCACTTTCACAAAAATGCTGGAAAAATAGACTGAAAGTTCATAAAATTGATTTTAATTTTCTAGAAGTAAAATCAGGTTGGCCTATAGCTCCTTTAAGTTTAGAAACAGGAAACAATTAAGGTTAAGATTAGGAAAAGGTCTTAGGTTTATTTGGCGATATATAATGACATGACAGTTTAAAATCAGCCTTTGTTTTATCTCTCAAACCAATACCAAGGAAATAAAATGAACAAAAAACAACATGTTGAGCTGTTCAAGACAGAAAAGTGGTGTGGACCATTGGTCACTGGACGTCCTTTTATGCATTATCATACGGAGACGGCATTTAATTTCTCACAGCGGTACATACACAGGCAAACAGGAAACGGAGAAAACAATCAGCGAAGGGCGGGCGTCTGCTGTTAATGCAGTGTTATTATCTCTGCACAAACAACATGTCATGCTAGGGTGCGTGACCTAGTCAAGAGGTAGGAAGTGTGTTACGGAATAACAATTTTAGCTGCTTTTTCACAGCAGATTGTAAAGTAGAAGCGAAAAAAAACGGCACTCATAGCTAGCATTAGCATGTAGCTACACAGTAGTGCTGCAAATTAGCTTCTGCTATAAGCACTCAGATGCATACATCAGACTAATGTTACAGTTTGTCTATGTTTTTGTATCTGTCCCTATCAAATAAACCTAATAAATGAATAAAAATAAATAGTTAATGTTGCATCGTGGTTAGGATTCTCTGTTATTTATATATTAACGGGCTGATGAAACACTTTGCTCCTCTCCATGTCTCTGTATCGTTAGTAGAAAATATATCCATAATTTAGCCTTTGTTAAAGTATGTATGGGCATAGTATAAGCAACATATGGGCGGTGGCGCAGTTGGTAGCGCTTTGGGCCTGATAAAGGTAGAAAAGCGCTTTATAAGTTGAGTCCATTCACCATTTTCATAGTGGTGTAATGGGAGAAACTATCAAAGCTAAATGTGGTTCAACAAAATATTAGAGTGAGTCACCTTGTTTTATGTGGTGACTCGTTCTTGGTCAGGCGATGTTTTATAAACTGTACAATGGCCAGAAGAAACGCTGACGCTGAATGAGACCTGTTAATAAAAACATCACACACTTTCCATTACGCATGAAACCGGTTCAGTGTTTTAGATACAACACGGGGCGTGGAGAGAACAGGTTTTAATCTCACTCCTGCACTCCTCTGTGAATGAGTCAAGCTACAGAAACAAAAGTCATTTACAGTTGTGCTCAAAAGTTTACATCCCCTGGAAGAATTTTGACTATTTTCAAAGAATATGAACGATAACATAAAAAGTATTTTTTCACTCATATTTAGTGTTTGTGTGAAGCCATTTATGGTGAAATAACTGAGTTTGCTATTTTTAGATCGTAATGAGAAAGAAAGTACCAAAATGACCCTGATTAATAGTTTTTAATACTGTGTATTTCCCCCTTTATCAATGACAGCTTGGAGTCTTGGAGAGCTGAGTGGAGACACCTGGATGGGCCGCTGCCTGCCTTGCCTCGTCCAGACTCTGCTTCACCGCCTCAGCTCAGAGACTGTCTAACATTTATTGTGCTCTTTAATGTAAATATTTGTAAATAAACTGCGTTTAAATCGCCCTTAAACCTTCCTATGCCTTGCGTCCCTGTCACCTCAATGAGCCGGTCGTGACAGTGGTAGTTGTTGATGAGGTTCTTTATTTTTTCTGATGGTAAAGAGGTCCATTCTTCTTGGCAAAAAGCCTCCAGTTCCTGTAAGTTCCTCGGCTGTTTTGCATGAACTACAGGTTGAGCTTTCCCCACAGTGGTTCAATGATATTGAGGTCAGGAGACTGAGATGGACTAACGGGACCTTCACTTTATTCTGCTGGAGCCACTGGCCTCAGTGAAACAGCTCCATATTTCACAATAGGTATTGGCCATGTTGACAACAAAAAAGTGCTCTATACTGTGAAATATGGAGGTGTTTCGCTGATGCCACTGGCTCCAGCAGAATCAAGTGAAGGTCCCGTTAGTCCAGGATAGACCTTCCTAAAAATGCTCTTTTTGGGTCGTGAGTCTAATTGTAATTCCTTGGTGGCTTTTGATGTCAAGCCTGACCCTCTAATCCAAGCGGATAGCAAAGGACTCTATCTTGATGATGCCCAGAGTGCCTCGCAACGCCTCAAAAACACACGACCAAGAGCCGCTTAGGGAGACAAGCAGTGACGCATCGCCAGGTATGGCTGAAATATTAAAAGAACTACGGGCTTTCCGCACTGAAACATCGGGGAACTTTGAGATCCTGAGAAAAGAAATAAGTGACTTAAAAACCGAGATTGCAGACGTTAAAGAAAGAATGGACATTGCCGAGCAAAGACTATCCGAAAACGAAGACAACGAAAGGAATACCACGAGAGTGATGATCCATATGTTACAAGTCCAAAACCAGCTGAAAGAAAAATGTGAAGACTTGGAAAGTCGCTCGCGGAGGAACAATTTAAGGATCTATTCAGTGCCAGAGAAAATTGAAGGAAACAACATGATCAAGTTTGTGACGAATCTGTTTGTGGAGCAACTGGAATTGGACGCCGAGCTCCAGATCGAGCGCGCGCATAGGGCCCCTGCTTCGAGGCCGCTGGAACAGAGCGAGCGTCCCCGGTCCATTGTGGTACAATTTCGAAGCTAAAGGCAGCGTGGACGAAGAGGAATATTCAAGTGAGTAGTAGGGCAGGGCGATATGGCCTAAAATCTATATCACGATATAAAAAAGAAATATCACGATAACGATATATTTGACGATATAACTGACAATGGACAAATTACTTCAAAATCCCAGCCTTACGTCTATTGGGAAGATTAATTCAGTGATATTTTATTCTTTTTTTTAACGGCATACTAATTCTCGCAAATATGATCTACTCAAGCAGTTTACATCCTTCATTTCATTTCACTGTTTAAGCACCTGCTCCCGTGTTCTACAGTCAGTGTTTATGCTGCTCTGATGGAGCTGAGCGTAACATAAATTATATCGTGTCCACAACGATATCAAAAATGACAACGATATCAAAAACGCATATCACGATAACGATATGCGATACGATATTGCCCACCCCTAGTGAGTGGTAGCAGGATCTTTTTGATGAAGACTTCACCCCTGCCGTCTACAAAGAGCGAGGGAAATATAAGGAGGTGCGTAAAACCCTGCGCGAAAGGAAAATAAAGCATTACATCTTATTCCCTGCAAAACTGAAAATATTTCTCGAGGATGGCAAGGTTAAAGTTTTTGACAACCCAGTCGCTGCTGCGCACGGCCTGCGCGATTTTGGCATAATAATGAAGTCGCCAGCGGAGGAGCCAAACCTAGAAACTATCCTGCGCGCAGCGGGATGGCACACGGTTAGTTCCCGTAAGATGACACCCACGACCGAGATGATTGATGCCGTAAAATCACTGCTACAGAGTAAAGAACCTGACAATGATCACTAGAAGCCATGGAAAGGGACTTAAAGAAGTATCTGAACCCTTGGACAAGATGGCTCAACGAAAACAACGTGAACAGGAGGTATTGTTATTTCTCTCGATTCATAAAGCTCCATGCGTCTCTCATAATTTCTTCGAGACTGTATCATGGTTTGATGACAGATTTTTGGATTTGAATATTTTATTTCGAGCTAAAGAAGAAGAAAAGAAAAACAGAAATATATATATACATAATAAAGAAAAGAAAAGAAAAAATAATTTACATTACAGCTCGAAAAGGAGTGGGAAGAAGACAAGCTTATTGACTCCCACCCCTGTTCATAAACTTCAATAACAATGACTGACAACAGTGCATATTTCTTACCATTTTACAAAACAACTATCAACCGAGTTGGTTACATATTAACAAATGCGACACTGCATTATACTAGGTCAACACTCACAGTATGTCACACGCTACAACCAGTGTATTATTTCTGTTTCCCATACAGAATTCATTACCATGTTGGCATTACCGTTATTCACCATCACCATTACAACCCATATAACATTACTCTGTATCAAAGTGTTTGAATGATACATAAAATACTCCACATTTATTCATGAAAGGTACAGTAATCGCAGACTGATTGATGTTCATGATAACAAGAATGGTCTTAATGATATGTGTTAAAAGGGATTCGGGGCTTTCTTTCTTTTCTTCTTTTCTGTGACTGGACCTGCTGCCAGAGGGGAGCAGCCCCCGAGCAACCGGACCATCATTTGTTAAGTGTCCTATACTATGCATTAAAAGAGACAATTTTTAGGAGTCTGCTGCCAGAAGAGGGTTTCCTCGAGCTGCCGGCCCCCACATGTCTGCCCTGTACTATGGGTTATGTTGAATGCGGAGTACATAGATATGTGCATGATTTACTTCTAAGAATTTAGTTCCTTTATATTACCATCAGCATCAATAGCAGTACTGCTGTCTGAACCGATTGAGTTTGATTCTAAGAATAATCCACAGATTGTTAAGTATTAACACCCATTAGCAATGGGTGTCACAAGATGGAAAAGACTAACAACTAACAACAACTATGGAGACGAATAGAAACGCACACTCTAGATTATTTGACTTTGAAGACGATATAGACCCTGATGAGCATGTATTCAATTCTAGTCGGATTTCATGCAACTATTACAGCCAAGAAGATTTTGATTTAAAAATTGAGTTAGATAATAACTTCTCACTAATTCATTTTAATTGCAGAAGCCTTTATTCGAATTTAAATAAAATTACAGATTTTTTGAACTCATTGAAATCTCTGTTTAATGTTATTGCATTCTCAGAGACATGGTTAAATCCCGAAAAAGGTGTTTGCTTGGGAATAAATGGGTATAATATGTATCACGTTGATCGCCTAGAAAAAAGAGGAGGAGGTGTGGCTTTGTGTGTAAAGGAAACCTGTACCTGTAAAACTGTGGAGAGTATGTCTGTTACAATCGAGGGACTTATGGAATGTGTGGCGGTGGAACTAGAGCTGGAAACAAATCGGAATATAATTATAGTATGTGTGTATAGAGCGCAAGGTTCCAACGTAGACACATTTACAGCCAAACTCACAGGATTAATTGATAGCGCAACTCCAAACAAAACTATCTTATTATGTGGTGATTTTAACATAGATCTACTTTATTCACATGGGTCGAAGAAAACTCGCGATTTTCTTAATGAAATGTATAGTAGATGTTTGTTTCCAGCCATTTCCCAGCCCACTAGAGTGACAAGTACAAGTGCGACGTTAATTGATAACATTTTTTCGAATGATATGAATAATACAACGGTTTACTGGCTTGCGACATAACTGATCACTTGCCTGCATTTACTGTTATTGGAGCCAAACCTATCAATAATAGGAACATGCAGGAATTGAAATATATTCGAATCAGATCAGAGAAGGAGATTGACTTGTTTAGAAATAATTTGATTAAACAAGACTGGGAAGAAGTGTATGTGGCAGAAGTAAATGTTGCCTATGAAAAATTCTTAAACACTTATGTAAACCTCTACAATGCAAATTGTCCTGTAAAAATATGTAAGAAGAACACGTTTACAAAAAGCCATGGATAATAAGTGGGCTACAGAAAGCATGCAAAAAGAAAAACAAACTATATAGGGATTACATGAAATATCGAACAAAAAGGCACGAGACTAAATATAAAGAATATAAGAATAAGTTGACGATGATAATGAGGAAAGCAAAAAGAGATTTTCAAAATAAATTAAATGACAAAAATAATATGAAGGAAACGTGGAAAACCCTAAATAAGGTAATCAAGCCAAATGCCCAGTGTAATAATCTACCCAAATTTTTTATGCATAATGGAAAAGTATTAAAAAATCAAACTGAAATAGCAAACGAGTTCAACTCCTTCTTTGTCAATGTGGGGCCAAACATTGCTAAACAAATTGTAAACCCAAACCACAAGGAAACAAGATGTAACGTGGCAGCAGCTGGTGGAAGTAAAACTCTTCAATCATTGTTTCTTAGCGAAATAACAGAATATGACATTCTAGACATTGTGCAGAAACTCAAAACCACTGTGATGGAATAGATATGTTTATTGTAAAAAAGACAGTTGATTGTATTCTCAAACCACTTTCCTACATTTTCAATTTCTCCTTTATCTCTGGTGACTTTCCTCAAAAAATGAAAACGGCAAAGATAATACCAATATTTAAAAATGGGGACAAGCACATGTTTAACAATTATAGACCCATATCCATACTTTCACAGTTTTCAAAAATTATTGAGAAATGGTTCACAATCAAATTGGATTCCTTTCTAGAAGAAAAACACATATTATTTGATTATCAATATGGGTTTAGATCCAACAGATCCGCCTCTGCTGCACTGATACATTTTACTGAAGAAGTCCTCGCTGCTATTGACCACTCACAGTACATGGTGAGCGTCTTTCTGGATTTAAAGAAAGCATTCGACTCAGTGAACCATGAACTTCTGTTGTCTAAGTTGCAGGATTATGGCATAAGAGGACATGTGTTTAAATGGCTGGAAAGCTACCTGCAAAACAGACAACAGTATGTTCAATTCGATCAACTAAACTCAAAACATGAAACTGTGGTATGTGGAATCCCACAGGGTTCCATAATCGGCCCAAAACATTTTATTTTATTCATAAATGACATCTACGAAGCAACAAAGAGAATGGGCTTTCTATTGTTTGCAGATGACACAACCGTTTATAAATCAGGAAGTGACCTCGATACATTATTATCTTGTGTAAGCACTGAAATGGCAAATTTAAAAAAATGGTTCGACCAAAACAAGTTATTGTTAAATTGGGAAAAAACCAAATATATGATTTTTGGGACAAGGAAAATTGAGGGGAATGTTAACATCACTATTGACAACTCAAGGATTGAAAGAGTTACCAAGATTACATTTTTGGGAGTTATGTTGGATACTAAATTCAGCTGGAAGCCACACATTGAGTATATTCGAACAAAAGTGAGTAAATGTATAGGTATTTTGCATAAAGTAAAATATGTTCTTGATAAGGCTTCCTTATTTATTTTATATTCTTCATTATTTGTCCCTTACTTTACATATTGTATCGAGGTCTGGGGAAACGCAAAAGTGTAATAGATCGAATGTTTTTGCTACAAAAAAAGGCTGTGAGAATTATAAGTCATAAAGGCTCTAGAGAACATACTAACCACCTTTTTGTGAAGCTGAAACTATTAAAATTTAAAGATCTTGCCAATTTAAAAATTTTACAGACTATGTGGAAAATTAAGCACAAGTTGGTACCAGAACATATTTACAAGAAATTGACCTTGATCACAGACGACACAAGGCGAAGGGGAAACTTTTGTACCGTTCTCCCGAATCTCATTAAGACAGAGGGGTTTTTTGGTTGCTGGGGTAAGATTATGGAATGCATTAAAGGACACATTAAAATGTTCTCAAACAATAGATACATTTAAAAATATGTTTAAGGAGATGCAGATGGAGGAATATAAAAAAAACATAACTTGTATGTTGAAAATTGTTACAATGATTGATTTTTGTAATACATGAGTGTCACAAATTTGTTGAACGGATCACCCGCCGATTTGGTCATCGTTTTTGTTGTTGTAATTATTACAAAGGTGCATGGACAATAAGACAATGTCTTCATCATGCTCCTTTTCACCATGTACTGTTCATATTAATGTATGACCTTGTAAAGAAAAACATGAACATGGATGAATAAATAAATAAATAAATGAAAAATGAATGAGTCCATCTCAGTCTCCTGACACAGTATTAAGAACTGGGGTATGTAAACTTTTGATCAGGGTCATTTTGGTACTTTCTTATTCATTATGATTTAAAAAGAGCAAACTCAGTTGTTTCACCATACATGGCTTCACACAACCACTAACCATGAGTTAGTGGTTAGTGCTTAGTGGTTGTGGTCTTTCATATTCTTTGAAAATAGTCAAACATTCTAAAATTCTGCCAGGGTATGTAAACCTTTGAGCACAACTGTAATCTGTCCGAAATCTTCAGTAAAGGGCAGAAAAACAGTGCAAATACTGGACAAAATTGACTTGAAACTGACTTTTAGTAGGTTCTGTCTAGCCCTAAATAAAATAAAACATTTTGCTGCCAATGGAACAAGCACTTTTTTCCTTATTTCAGATTTCTTGGTATAATTTCAAGTGAAAAAGACGTAAACATTTTTTCCCCCTTCTTCCATTGGCATGAACTTGAATTTGGAAACCTATTTGACGCGATACTATTTGAATTCATATGGGTGGGGTGAAAATAAGGCCAGTCTCTAATCAGCCGTTACATAACTTCAACATATCCAAAGTTTGTTTCTCTCACCGCTCCTCACTTGGGCAGAGCGTGGACTTTTATTGACTCTACGGTTAATAAATCACTTTCATGTGATTTATTAACTCACTTTCATGTAGTTAGTATGAGTTCAAATGGAACGAAGCAGATGGTCCGCTTCATTAAAACAGGCCATAACGCTGTTCATCTGTTTTCTCAAGACCCTACACCTCACTTTTTCTAAACGTGGAGTGACATTTTTTTTTGTCCTTCACAATATCGTAAAAGCAGACAGTTATGAAGAAGACCTCTGAGCGCTGAGCATATAATTATAAAGCCTTTTTTATCAATCTTGAAATACGCTCTAGTTGTTGTTTACGGTGTACGATGCAAGTTGGTCATTTTATGCTCACTACTGCCACCTCAGGTCTTACGCGTAACTGCAGTCTCTATATTAAAGGAAAACTCACCCTCAAATCCACTTTTTTTTGCTGATAAACTGTATAAATGAGTGTCCAATAGTGTTGTCTACATATCCTGGTCATAATTTTGGCACTTTAGTGCAAATTAGTTGAAAGATCATCTACAGCGAACTGTCTTTACTGCATTTAATTTTTTAATTTGGCGCCCCTATTTGCGCAGCCGTGAAGCCTGACGTCAGTTGCCCTGCCTTTCTGGGCTATAAAAGCGGCCCAGTCTCGCTCACGCCCCCGTAGCGAGTTGGAGAAGGAATAGCGAGAGAGTATTTTCATCAATTGTCAGGTTTGCGATTAGTTATAGCATTTAGGTAGATTTCTTTTTAGCATAGCTTTTTGTATTATAGATAATTGTGTAGTGTTAATAGCGTTGTTGTTGAATATTGTAGTTTTATAATTAGTTAGCTGAATTTAGTTTAGGACATTTGTTAGTATTGGTTTTAGAGTTCAATATCGTGTGTAATTTTAATGTATATTGTTTATTGTACTGTATTGTATTACTGTGTAGTCGCTGGAACTCCATGCTCAGACTTTGTTTACGAGTTGAAGTAAATAAAAGTCAGATGACTCAGGCCTGTCAATCACTGACCCAGACCCCCTCACCCTCCCACGCGCTCCTTAGTCCTCCAGGCAACGCCCCCTTTCTGTTGAGATTTTCTAATCTGAGGCAGAGGCTCTGGAAGGGGGGTTAGTTACTCTTTAAGCTCGTGCATGACGGCACTTCGGACCCGAATTAACACCTTTTTCAGTGACAGTGCAGGATTTTAGAGGCAGTTGTGGTGAACAGGTCTGGGCTCATTCTACACATTAGGACATGGCTGGAACATGTAGGGGAGGAAATACATCATTTTAACATTTTTAAACTCCTATAGGCCCTTTAAATACTTAACCTCTTAATCTCCACCTGAACCGAGCACATTTTCTCCAGTTTGGCTTTACCCAAATCTAAGAGCTAAAAATAAAAAATAAATAAATAAAATCAAAATAGCGATGAAAACACGATGAAAAAGCAACAAAAAGCACAAAAAATCTATAAAAAGCAACATGCTTAAAGGGATATTTCGGGATTTTTGACATTGGGCCTCATTTCCTAGTTATCAAGAGTGTTGTTGATGTCTGGAGATATTTTTTTCTTAAATTCATGCAGTTCTTATATTTGAAGAGTCTAGTGGCGCTAGGCTAGGGCAAGGCTAAAGCATTTCTATGGTATCAGTTAGCCTGCATTAAAAACAGTCTGACCCACTCCACAGTGCACCTGAGGTAAATCACTTATAACACCAGACTAACCATATAAATGTCTGTGTCGATAGAATAATTTTAACCATTTTGCATTTAAAATAACTTATATTTGAGCAGCATCAGCTTCGTGGCTGTAAGCTAACGCAGCGGCGGAGTGATCTGCGAGAAAATAGTCCCTCAAAATGCGGTAATTCATGTGATACAAGGTCAGTTATATTTCAAAAATTATCTGAAAACCGTCCCAAACTTTGGAATGGTAGTGTACAACATATCCAGCAAACCCACCAGAAACCCTTAAAACCAGAAATAAACTTGATCCTGGAGCTTCATAAAGGACTCCTGACCCAGCAGTTGAGAACCACTTCTGTAAAGGTTGTGAGAAATTAAAATAGTGAAAAATCATGAAATTCCAATATTTTCCTCTGTGTGACTCAAACATTTCTAATCCCTACTTTACTGTGATAATATTGTTTCATAAAAGTTGTGTAACATAAACTCATCCCCGTGTGAAGAACTGCAATGTGAGAGATGCTGTAAGAAACTCAGGAATGAGGTTGCACCACAACAAATAATTAAACATTTTTACATGCTCCTGTTATCTGTGTAAGTAAACAGTAAGAACTCATTGACACTGAAAGACTGCAGTGTTTGCTGTTGCATTGATGCTGTTTGGACTCAAGTGGAAAGGCAACATTCCCCAGGACAGGTGCAACACGTTGTAGAGAGGGTTTGGCATCTCATAGAACAATGGAGCGGAGTGGAATCAACTCACGGGTAAAAAAACAAGTAATGCAGGTAATGTTTAAGGCTGAAGGGGAGTAGGGAAAATGTTTTCATTTAGAGAGATCCATTTGAAACTTTCACTGTAGATTACTGACATATATATATATGAGGAAAAAATGTATTGCTGGTGGCACTTTGGTGCCTTATGGGGACAGCCAGTATGGCGTCCCTCTCACAAGCTCTTTCTGACCTGGCTATTGACCCCAAGTAGTCTTGGAGTCTCACTTGTCGCAGTCCACTCCCTGTGCTGCCAGGCCGTGTGGCTGCTTCTTATCCAGGCTTTACTTTGCACTGGAGTAACTTTTCCATTGGAACATTTTGTTGTGGGATGTACAGTCTCCTCCTCCATAGTACATATTGGTTTGGAGATATAGTCTCTCCACTCATTTATGTTTTCGTATAAAGATAAGACATTAATGCATACAAATGGCCAATCTTGTTTTGATTTATGAAAGAGAAACCGGGCCTATTTTTCACTTTGAATCTAACAAGTTAAAGGTGCTTTACCTGATTTTTGTTCTAGTAATGGAACAAAATTTACTTTGTCCTCCTTTAGTATGTAATACACAGACATTTGTGGGAAAAACACTGTGTCTCTAATTATAATTTAAGATGTGGAACAATTTCATGAACTTGTAGCATTTCTGTGAAAGAGACCCTGAAAAGTGACCCTGCAAGTTGAGAAATGTGTCAATAAACTTGTCCCTATGAAGAATTGGTATGCCACAAATATGTTAGAAAAGTTAGGAATGAGTTTGAATTACAGCTAACATTTAAATTCTGTGCCTTCCTCTTTTTTATTCAAAAATCAGGTACAGGGCCTTTAAGGAAGAAAGCCAGCCAAAAGTCTCAAAATTGATTCACAGCGTGAAGAGGTCACGTTTTCACTGCGGTCTCAAAATAACAGTTAGATTTAGAAGAGTCAAGGTTAAGAGTTAAGTCTTACTCGTAGTGGAAGCCGATGTCGTGATTTCCCACCAGAACCACGAGCTCGGTGTCAGGGGAGTGTCTGAACATTCTGTGGAAGCGTCGCACGTCGTCCTCCCAGTGCTGAAGACGAGAAACAAAGATTACCATAAAAAAACACAACATATCGCAAAAGCACGGTGGCCCAGTGGTTAGGGCTCGTGCCTCGCAGCCAGAAGGTCCCGGGTCCAATCCTCTGGCCAGATGGGCCTTTCTGTGTGGAATTTGCATGTTCTCCCTGTGTCTGTAGGTTTCCTCCGGTTTCTCGTACAAAAGGCTCCCCTCTGGGGCCAAGACTCCCCTGAAAATGAGATTCTTAATCTCAGTGGGACTTTTCTGGTTAAAATTACCATAAATGAATAAAGAAAAAGTTGTAGCATCAAAATATCCATATTGCAAGACGCCACAAAACATTTTATTCAGCACAGTTGTATCAAAAATGACAGGGAACTGAAAAAAATATGCAACATTTCAAATTTAGTCATGATTTCCTAACTTCATAAAGTTACTCAATATGACTTATTTAAAAGGATAAATTGCAAGCATAAAACGCGCTCAACTCACTTAATACCCTCTCACTGGGTGCTAATTCCAAAGAACAATATGGAAATGGAAGAAAGGACAGCACTAGTCAGAATAAAGTTTAATATTTAAAAGGATAACATCTGTTGTCAAAATTGTCATTTTATTTCAGTGAAGCAGCAAATGATGTGCATAACTTCAAATCATAACAACGCCGCCCAAGAAGTGACTTCCTGTTTCGATCCAGCACACCAAAATAAAAGCACCATCTTATTCATTAGTTCAGCCGTTCATTAGTTCAACTTCCTTTCTGCCTAACTATTAACAGACAAAACACTTAAAATGTGTGTATTTAATTATATTCTTGCAATGTTGCAAATACCCGCTGAACTAATCAATGAGACGAGCTGTGTGCTTTTATTTTGGCGCACTGGATCGAAATAGGAAGCCACTTCTTGGGCAGCGTTGTTATGATTTGAAGTTATGCACAGAGTCAATTTTAATGAAGAAATGTTGGGCAGAAAAGTTACTTTTATTTGAGTGTTTAAGCTGCTGACAGGAAGTGAAGATGAAGGTGAAGTTCCAGAACAGTTGGACTCATTTCCCATTGACTTAACATGGTCGGCTCGGCAACAGTTTGAAATTGTTTGCCTTCATCTATATCACTTCCTGTCACAGTCCAATAAGGAAGTGAAACTATAACATCACAAAAATGGCCAAACTAAAGAAAGCTGGGTATAATCTTTTGCAAAATCTTAAATATAGTCGTGTTAACTATGTTTTAGCAAAAATTAAACAAATATAAAATAGTCAAGCAGCGTCATTGTTTTCCAAGGAACTTTGTTTGAATCAAATGTACTACTTTTTAGTGTCATTTAGGGCCTTGATTTTGGCACAGTTCATCATCTCTCGTCGCCGTGGCGCTGACACTGTCCTCCCCACGGCGCCTCATTACAGGCGTCTCCGTTGGTTACCGACGCCTGTATGGGCGCCCAACAGGGACACTCTTCATCGCTACATTGAATTGTGCATGTGCGGGGCCGCTGGCTGCACATAAGAGACTGTTGATTGAACAATAGTGTTTTTTTAATACTGTTTGCGGCTCCCCAGTGCTTCCTTTTAATTAGTCTGTCTCCCATAGTCGCCGCTAATTAGTTTCCAAAGGCATTTATTAAGCTCAAGAAAGCGACTAATTTGGAATACACGTCACGAAATTAGCAAATTTACGCGCTTTTATGGCAGCGCGAATGACATGAATGCATGATTTTCTTAGCACTTAATCGACGCTGTAAGATTTGCGACGCACTTATGAAAGAAAAGGCCCAATGCTTCATTCAGGCTTTTACATCTACTATACAACAACTTAAAATGCAGAGTGTTTTATCTTACTCAGGGTTATCTGCACCTTCAGCCTTTTACATTTTAAGAGGTAGTTTCATTCACGCTTTAGTAATGCATTAAAGTTTGGTGTTTTCCGGATTACATTTAAGATTTTACTAAAGATTATACCCAGCTTTCTTTAGTTTGACCATTTTTGTGATGTTTATAGTTTCACTTCCTTATTGGACGCCGACAGGAAGTGACATAGAGCGAGGACAACAATTTTAAACTGTTGCCGTGCCAACCATATTACGTCAATGGAAATGAGTCAAACTGCTCTGGAACGTTACCTCTATCTATGTCACTTCCTGTCATTAACTTAAAAAATCTAATAAAAATAACTTCTCTTCCCAACGTTTAGTCATTGAAATCGCTGCTTTGCTGAAATGAAATGATAATTATGACTTACAACAGACGTTAACCTTCTAAATAAGTCATATTTTCAAAAGCATTAAAACCTGTCATATGCACTTTAACCTCTTACCCCCGCCTTAACGGAGCGCATTTCCTCCAGTTTGGCTTTACCCAAATCTAAAAGCTTCAACAACAAAAAAGCATCAAAATAGCAACGAAAAAGAGGATGAAAAAGCCACAATACACAACAAAAACACGACAAAAGGCAACAAAAAAGCAATAACTACACCTTATTTAGTCTTAATAATTGGTGAATTAACACTTCATTAGTTAAGTGTGACTAACACTTAATAACTAATTACTACTACAGTTAAAGCTCAACTCATAATGCACAGTTCTTCACATACTTCACTTATTCATTGTTTAGTAGTTATTAAGTGTTAGTCGCACTTAACTAATGAATTGTTCATGATGAATAAAGTGTTGATTCATAATTTATTAAAGCTAAATAAGGTGTAGTTAAATGTTACCAAAAAAGCAACGACAACATGTCATACGCTTTAAAAATGTGACAAAGACGCACTGACAACGTGACAAAAAAGTTACAATGACTTTTGTAGGTCTTAGCTTATAAATGAGATGGTACTCCGGCCTATGGTCTGTAAAATCCAGTCGAGAAGCTTTTTCCATACTGAGATATGTTCTTACCTGAGCTTAGACGAGTTGATACGTACCTGTCTGGTCTTTACGCGTGCGCTCAGTCACGAAAAAAGACCAAAGATGTTGTTAGCATTTAGCCTCTCCTCTATGGGCCAAATGGGAGTGAAGTAAAAAGCGACCAAGCTCTTCCATGTTTCCCCTATTTAACTACGGTTACGTGAGTAGTTACACAATCCAAGTATAGTTACACAAAACTAAACATGTCAATTTTCTAAGCGGAAAAAAGGGGAACTATATTGTAAGGCGTAATAACACCTTCGGCGTCCGCGCAGTTATATCTTCATGTAATTGTATTTAAATAGGGAAACGTGGAAGAGCTCGGTCGCTTTAACTTCACCCCCGTGTCCATAGAGGAGAGGAGGAGAGGCTAAATGCTAACAACATCTTTGGTCTCTGTGCGTGACTGAGCGTAAAGACCAGACAGGTACGCATCAACTCGTCTAAGCTCAGGTAAGAACATATCTCAGTGTGGAAAAACAGTGGCCTGTTCCTTTAAGGCAGGGTTTAAGAGGTTAAGTCCTGACTTGATCTAGGCCACAGGTCGGCAACCACTATCTCAGTAGCCACATGCTCTTTAAAGCCTCTTTTTATTGCTTTGATGCAAAAAAAATCTTATGAAGGTTCTCTGTAGTTAATTAAAAAGTAAAGTCATAACGTGTATTCATATGAGTAACAATCTGCAATAGTATGAGGCTAAATCTGTGCCAGAATTTTTTGCAAGGAAGGACCATCCAGATCTGCTTTAATATTCCCTACAATCATAAGAGTTTTAAAGATTTTACATATAATACTTTAAAGTCATTTATTCATCATCATAGTATCTATTAAAAATGGTGTATGCTTTGTTGTTTGCAGATAAAATATACTACTGTGGCCTCGTGGCACTTGGAATGTCAAATATCCTATGAGGTGGACCTTGGCGTTGTAGGTTTGAAATAAACGCAAGAAGATATTTCTCCAGTGTTGTTAGTGAGTAGTGAGGAAGATCCCTGTCATACGGAGACACGCGCTGGAGGCTGACATGTCGCCGAACTGCACTGTCACACATGTCAACAGCTGTGTTAAGTATAGCCAAGCACCGTACAGACTCTTATAACCCATTACTCTGGAAGAATTTTGGAAGAATGAGAGTCAAAGATGAAAAGACTGAATGAATTTGGTGAATATAAAACTAAGAATGATGACCTTAATCTACAAACGCCTTTTCATCCACTAGGCTTCATCTATTAGGCTAATGTGACGACTATATTTCTGGTCCAGCAGTGTATTACCATTAGTTTCACTTATGTTTCTTTCCGCATTCTTTCATATTTCACTTAAAGGGATATTTCGGGATTTTTGACATTGAGCCTCATTTCCTAGTTATCCAGAGTGTTGTTGATGTCTGGAGATATTTTTTTCTTAAATTCATGCAGTTCTTATATTTGAAGAGTCTAGTGGCGCTAGGCTAATGCAAGGCTAAAGCATTTCTATGGTATCAGTTAGCCTGCATTAAAAACAGTCTGACACACTCCACAGTGCACCTGAGGTAAATCACTTATAACACCAGACTAACCATATAAATGTCTGTGTTAATAGAATAATTTTTGAAATATAACTGACCTTGTATCACATGAATTACCGCATTGTGAGGGACTATTTTCTCGCAGATCACTCCGCCGCTGCGTTAGCTTACAGCCACGAAGCTGATGCTGCTCAAATATAAGTGATTTTAAATGCAAAATGGTTAAAATTATTCTATTAACACAGACATTTATATCATTAGTCCGGCCTTATCAGGTGCACTGTGGAGTGGGTCAGACTGTTTTTAATGCAGGCTAACTGATACCATAGAAATGCTTTAGCCTTGCCCTAGCCTAGCGCCACTAGACTCTTCAAATATAAGAACTACATGAATTTAAGCAAAAATATCTCCAGACATCAACAACACTCTGGATAACTAGGAAATGAGGCCCAATGTCAAAAATCCTGAAATATCCCTTTAAAATCGTATTGTGATGTGTGTCTTTTACGTACAGCAACAACTAAAATGGAAATTATAATCACCGGTTTCATAGCTGCGTTTAATCAGGACAGTGATTGTCGAGTGGCGCAGCTTCAGAACCAGCAGAACACAAAGACTATAGAGCAAAGTATCAATGTCACTTTATACACATCATTTTGCAGTTGGGAACAAAATCAATCTATTTACTTGAGTAATATTATACTCAGGAGTCGGTACTCTTACTTCAGTAAAAGAAAAAGTATCTCATTCCACTGTGAGCAAATATTTAAGTGACAAATCTTAACCGAGCGCATTTTCTCCAGTTCAGCTTTACCCAAATCCAAAGCTTCTCAACTGGAGCCTATAGGCCAGGGTAATTCCTTATTTGAAAGCTAAGACCTGCATAATTGATCCACGTCGCTGCGTTTTAATCAAATTTTGAAAGCTTTTTTTGTCATGTTTTCATCAGATTTTCATCGCATTTTTTTCACTTATAATAATAATAATAATTAAACACAAATTAAAATTATATTGACGATGGTAATGACAACTGGGAAGTAGCAAGATCACAAAGTATAATATGTACTGCATAGTAACGTCCCTTTATAACATAAAATAGTGACTTTGGTAATGTTACCAAGATTTGGCATTGGTAACATGCTGAAATATATTATATTAAGGGTTGCCTTTTGTTATTTGCTTTGTACTAAACATCGTACATGAAACGAGATCGTGGTTGTCGTTGTGCGTCGTTTCTGTTTCTATATGAACATTTCAAACAATGCTTTGTATTTTGGTCTGTGTTAAAAAAGCCGCTTTGAAGTGTAACTGGTTCTGCTTTGACATTGATGAAAATGCTGCTAATTGTATGATTGATAATGTAACTGCAACAGGATAAAGTTATTATTATAGTTCTGTCATGTAATGTCTTTATGTAGATGCTATATTGTAAATGTTGTATTGATTTGGGGGTGGGGCTTATAAGCTCTCGCTTCAGCCCACTCCTTTTGAGCAGAATGTTTACTGCTCAAATAAAATAATAAACTAAACTAAACTTTCTTGTGCATTTTTGTCAGGTTTTCGTCACCTTTTTATCCGCCCTTTTGTGGCTTTTATGTTACTTTTTCATCACCCTTTAGTCGTATTTTTGACGCTTTTTCCATTGTGTCATTGTTGCTTTTCCAGCCCATTCCGGTCGCTCTTTTGCTGGGTTTTTTTGGTCACTTTTTGTTACGTTTTCATCCTCGTTTTCGTCTCTACTTTGACACTTTTTCCAAGAACTTTTTAGATCTGGGTAAAGCCGAACTGGAGAAAATGCGCTCGGTTCAGGTGGGGTTAAGAGGTTAATCAATTGAAAAAAAGTGTCAAAATAGGCAAGGCATGTTTATTTATACCGCACATTTCACACACAAGGCAACTCAATGCGCATGAGAAGCTTTTAGCTTTGGGTAAAGCCAAACTGGAGAGAATGCACTTAGTCAAAGTGGGGGGGTAAGAGGTTTAAGGCCCTAAAAGCCCCCGATTTGTTTATTACAAACAATGAAAGAGGAATCCACTAAATGATAATGTTTGTTGTGCTTCCAACTCATAACTTTCCGAACACATTTACAGCATCTCACAGGGACGAGTTTAAAAGCACTTTTCAGGGTCACAGAAATGCTGGAAAACCAACCTGCAAGTTCATGATTTTGAAACAGATGTTTATTAATGAGATGCACAGTGTTAAAAGTGTGACAAAATGAGGATGAAAACGCAAAGAAAAAGTCACGAAAACAAGGATGAAATAAAAGTACCAGTATGCACCAAAAAAGTCGTAAAGAACAACAAAAAAGTGACAAAACAAGGATGAAAATGCACCAAAAAAGCAACAAAAGTAAAAAAAAAAAAAAAAAATCAGGTAGCCTTTAATTCTTCATAACAATGTCTTTATATATGTATTTACAGTTATACAGTTCTCAACTTATTTCATGTTTTGTTTCTCGTACTTTATGTCACTAGTGAAACATAAATCAGACTTTTAACCTCTTCACTCCCGTCTAAAACGAGCAGATTTTCTCCAGTTTGTCATTACCCAAATCAAAACTTTCTGGAAAAAAGAGTCAAAATGGTGACAAAAACAAGAGGAAAATGCAACAAAAAAGTGACAAAGAGCAGCAACAGAGTGACAAAATGAGGATGAAAACGCAAAGAAAAAGTCACGAAAACAAGGATGAAATAAAAGTACTAGTATGCACCAAAAAAGCCGTAAAGAACAACAAAAAAGCAACAAAAGTAAAAAAAAAGAAAAAGAAAAAATCAGGTAGCCTTTAATTCTTCATAACAATTTCTTTATATATGTATTTACAGTTATACAGTTCTCAACTTATTTCATGTTTTGTTTCTCATACTTTATGTCACTAGTGTAACATAAATCAGACTTTTAACCTCTTCACTCCCGTCTAAAAACGTGAATGAAAATGCAAGAAAAAAGCCACAAAAGAGCAACAAAAGAGTGACAAAAAAGTGTCAACAACACGGCAACATAACACAGAAAAAGATCCGTTTTGCGGGTCTTTGCTTTCAAATGGGGCACTGGCCTACGGGCTGTAAGAAACCTTAAGATTCAGGCAAAGCCGAACTGGAGGAAATGTGCTCGGTTAAGGCGGGGGTTAAGAGGTTAAACACAGTACTTTTTGCATAAGTATTTGAGTCACTACTGTTCACATCTGCTTTTGTCAACACGGGGTCCCTGAAAATGACAGCTGGACATCCTTTGTTTGTAAGTTCATCCTCCGCCGACTTTTGTTCCCATGTAAAATGTGCCAAGAATCAACTCATGTTACCCCATTGCCCTGAACCGTCCAATCACATTGTGTCTGCGCTGGGATTGGTCAGAACAGTCACTATGACAACACCTCAGTCACATCAGCACGAGATTTCCCTGAAACGCAATGACATATAAATACAACTTCCCCCCGTCCTCTTCAGGGCTTTTGTAGAACAGATCGAAACAGGACGTCAGTGTAGCGTCGATCGGGATGAAAAACAAGGCAAAGAAGAAATGCCTCCAATGTTGCCATAACGACATTATTGTGATTTTCAACGCACTACGCCGCATTACAGCCTGAACACAACTTAAAATATGCAAAATCACAACAGAAACAAGGATCAGATGGAGGTGTTTGTTTTAGGCTGTGTTTGCCGTGAAACGTTTAACCTCTTCACCCCCGCCTTAACCGAGCACATTCTCTCCAGTTCAACTTTACCCAAATCTGAAAGTTTCTCGACTGGAGCTCACAGCCTATAGGCCAGTGCACACGCCTACAGTTTGATTTTAAAATGCTTTTTTGTCACTTTTTCGTCGTCTGTTTTGTTGCGTTTCCATCCTCATTTACATCTCGATTTTGTCGCCCATTTTGAGCTTTTAGACTTGGGTAAAGTGGAACTGAAGAAAATGCGCTTGGTTAAGGTGGGAGATTAAGATGTTAAATGTTGACAATGAGTGGCTGATACATTTGTGCAACACAACAAAGGACGATCGCTCACGGAAACCAATCCCAAACAAAGAAATGACATGATTTGAATAGTCAAATGACGTCCATAAGAGGAGAGAGGACCTTGACTGAAACTATTTATACATGCATTTCCAATGACATCACGCATAGTTCCGGCGGCCATTTTGAGCACCAAAGTAGAATTATGCAGTACTACAACATGTAACAATATCTCAACTCAGGATGAAAATGAAAGACAGTGGCATTTTATGTCCTCGTAATCATTGCTCAAGAAGATCACAGTTAAAACACGGAACCAGAGAGCACATGTTTATGTGATATAACCAGCAAATGTGGCACAGACGTAGCAGCTCTGTCTGTCGAGCTACAGCAGGATTTACTAAAGATCTGCTTCACTCTGAAGACTAAATGAACTCATCAAAGAGGAAACAGAAAACCTTTCTCTGGGATTTTTACAGTTTGTCATGTCAATAGAATCTCAGTCTGAGTCAGTGTTTAAGCTGCTTAAGATGTTAACATGCTACCGGTTAGCAACTGTCATCAACTGTCAATGGCTTCAACATGATAAACACATGTGTGTCTCACATCTATGAACACTGAGGAAATACTACAGTAACAGCTCAGCTCTGACCTCTGTCACATGTTGTATCCAAGGCTAGATGTTTGTGGTTCAGGGCTTTCCCTTGGAGAGGTCAGAGCTGAGCTGTTAAAGCTAAATGCTAACTGGTAGCATGCTAACATCTTGAGCAGCTTAAACACTGACTCACTGGTTTCTTCACATAAACGTGCGTCTCTGGGGCCGTGTTTTAACTGTTATCTTCTTGAGCAATGATTACGAGGACATAAAAATACCACTGTCAGTCAGTTGTCTTTCATTTTCATCTTGAGTAGAGATATTGTTACATGTTGTAGTACTGCATACAGTAATTCTACTTCGGTATTCAAAATGGCCACCATAACAACAAATGTCACATGATTGAAAAGCATGTATAGATTAGATGGACTATTTGTAAGGAGAAGTGGTTAATGTGTTTTTATTTGGTCTGTTTCTGTATTCTGGATCTATAAACGGACCACTAGTTTGGCAAAGCATTCAAAAACACTGAAACCACAAGGCCTACATATCATAAAATAATGTCATGGATAACCAGAGAAAGCATCCGCACAGACCCACTGTCAACGACAACATCACGTTCTGTAATTGCATGTCAAATGTTACTGTAATTTGTGCAAATAATGGAAAAGCATCATTTAGAAAAAAGGTTGAATTCATTTTGTGACAAAGCATATTTTGGACGGCAACACAAAGAGAGCATCACTAATGAAGATACAACCGCTATAATAAATAAGTAATGAATAGGGCTGGGTACCATTACATTTTTTTTCCGATAACAATACTTGGTTTTCGATACCGACACCTGAACAACACTTTTTCGATACTATACTAAATTATTTGTCATATAGAACCATAAAACGGATTAATAATGTCAATTTACTCCTGTACCTCACATTTAATTACTTTTGTATTTGTTGGTAAAACAAAGACACTTCCTTTAAAGGGATATTTCAGGATTTTTGACATAGGGCCTCATTTCCTAGTTATCCAGAGAGTTGTTGATGTCTGGAGATATTTTTTTCTTAAATTCATGCAGTTCTTATATTTGAAGAGTCTAGTGGCGCTAGGCTAGGGCAAGGCTAAAGCATTTCTATGGTATCAGTTAGCCTGCGTTAAAAACAGTCTGACCCACTCCACAGTGCACCTGAGGTAAATCACTTATAACGCCAGACTAACAATATAAATGTCTGTGTCGATAGAATAATTTTAACCATTTTGCATTTAAAATAACTTATATTTGAGCAGCATCAGCTTCGTGGTTGTAAGCTAACGCAGCGGCGGAGTGATCTGCGAGAAAATAGTCCCTCTATTGACACAGACATTTATATGGTTAGTCTGGCGTTATAAGTGTTTACCTCAGGCGCACTGTGGAGTGGGTCAGTGTTTTTAATGCAGGCTAACTGATACCATAGAAATGCTTTAGCCTTGCATTACCCTAGCGCCACTAGACTCTTCAAATATAAGAACTGCATGAATTTAAGAAAAAAATATCTCCAGACATCAACAACACTCTGGATAACTAGGAAATGAGGCCCAATGTCAAAATCCCGAAATATCCCTTTAATAACTACAAAGGGCAGAAAAAACACAAGGAATGTGTGAGAAAGCCAAAGGCAAATTTCTGCCATCATTGTGCATGGTGGACAATAAAGTTTTTCTATTCGATTCGATTCTTTCTTATTTTCCCACATTTTTAACCAATTTTTTCATGATTTACCCCCAAATTGTCCATATTTGTTCACATTTTGTGTTCAAATTGTTTTCCCTTAATTTCCCTATTTTAAAAAAAAAAAACTTTTTATTACGTTTTTTTCCCAACTTTCCAATTTTCTAAAATCCCCCCCCCCCTTTTTTTCTTACATTTTTTTCAATTTGTGTTTCCCTTTTTTCCTTTTACATTTCAATGACCAACAGCATCAAAACTTGAATATAAAGATTTGATTCTTTCCAGTGCCTGCTTTCGATTCTGTTAATTTTTTCGATACCAGCCTGGCATCGTTTAACGGTACCCACAATGAAGGTATAACCACTATAAACGAGTAAAGACCGATACCAGATCATAACATTTACATTTAGGCAGACGAAGGGGGATCAAACGTGCCGTATCTTTGTTCACAACCGCACCAACACTGGATTTCTAAAACACAAACCTTTAAAAAAAAACACCGACTTACTATCGCTGTAACGAGCTGTCTTGTTTGCTGTCAAAATGCAGAAATGGCCTGTCACAAAGCGTGTGGCGAAGACAACAAAGCACTTCACTGGTAAACAAAGAGAGGGAAGCAGCAGCGGATTGGCTGAGTTTTAACCCAGCACGGGCTCCCAGTGCGCTTGTACATTTGTATGAAGAATACTAAATACTAAATGTCTGCTGTGTGCACGGCAAAACGTCTTGCATGACAACCCTCACTGCATACCAAGTGACGCCAGGGCTACCTATAGGAAGGGATCACAGTATGGCAACATGGTGTACTAAAAATACAAGGTGCTGCTGTTTTTTTGTCTTGTGAAGTTTCCCCATCGTCGAGGGGGGAGAACAAAAAAAGTGCCACAAGTCGATTCTGTAAACAAGGGAATGCTGAGGTGTTTTCTGATTTGACAACCACAGCTTTTACATGATGTTCCCTTTGTTCTGGAGTGGTGTTTGTGTACGTACGATGGCACAGCAGCTGCAGCGCAATGATGGAGAGGTAAAGCCAGTACGTGGATCGTGTTGTTTTTGTGTTGGGGAACAAAACAAAAAAGAGAGATTTCTTCACCTCGATCCTCATTCCTGGTCCTCGCCACATTTTCACACACACATTCACCCCCAAAGCTTTTGCCAGATATTCTTTGTTAAAAAAAACACACATCTGTATTCATGAATGCTGTTACCTTTTGCGAGCTCCACTTGCCCTCGTCGAAGATATCCCCGAGGATGAACACAATCTCCGGTTTGAGAAGCCACAAGGCGGTTTGGAAAGCCCTCTCCATTTGCCATTCCCTAAACGATAAAACAACAGCGAGTTACAGCAAGTGTTGACACAGGGAGCGCACTTTATCTTTTTGTTTGTGTACCTCCGTAGTTTATCGAACCAGTGCCCGCCTACGGCCCCAAGGAGGTGGGTATCGGACAGCACCATGGCTCGCACCGCCTGGGACGCGCGATCTCTTCCCGCGGGGCCGTCCATGTCGTCCCCCCCGGCAGCGCGGCCATGGCTCACGGCGGGCCACGCGCACTGGAAGATGGTCGGGAAGTAAATAAGGTACTCGCAGAAGAGAAAGGTCCCCCCTAGGCCGGCGACGAGCAGCAGGGCGACCGTCCATGTGGCTCCAAAGCGCGGCATGCTGGCTGCGTCGGTGCCCGCGACTGGTGATGCCAAGGATGGGGCGATCCAGGCATCTTCCCCCTCTAAAAGAAAAAATCCCCTCTTTCTCCCACCATCCAGCCAGCCAGCCTCCTCCTCCTCCTCCTCCTCCTCCTCCTCCGCGCTATCCTCCCCTCTATTCTCCCCTCTGTTGTTAATGGTTTAGCGGAGGATGCTCATCGTGGCGGCGGCGGCGGCGGAGGAGGAGAGCGGAAGAGAAGAGGCGTCCGTGCGCGTAAAAATGAAATAAAAGCAAACGAGGCAAGTGGAGTTGTTGAAAAAGAGGAAGCGACAAGTCTCCGCTGGGTGTTTGGGGGAAGAAAAGGATGTGCAACTGCGAAAAAAAAGAGAGAGAAAGAGAGAGAGAGAGAGACCGTTTCACAATCGCTGCCGCTGCTGCGCTCTGGCGACGTCAATACGGATCGATAAGCAGCGCACTTCCGGTGACAGAGAGGTTTCAAGATAAAACTGTTAATATTTCAGATAGGCTTGACAACACAAACAAACAAATAAAGATATGACGGAATGCATACATTACACCACACAAAGAATAGGATACTGTAGGTTGCAACTTTGGCCAATCGCAAACATCTGCAACGTCTGGTTTACACTTACAGCTCTTTACATAATAATGTAGTATTAACAGCGAAGAATTGGCTCTTCGTATAAGGTTTGCAGACCCCTGGCCAAACAAGAATCGGTTTTATTGCTTGTTATGACAGGAGCTTCTGAGTGGAGTATGTTCTCTTACAAATGTGGTCAAACGCAGATTTTCTTATGGAGAGAGACAGACATTTTCAGTATTCAATAGGACTATTCCATCTTTTTGTATTTATTACTTAACATCTTTAGGTTTGAGAACCTTTTTTGAGAACCCCTCCTGGAACCGCCACCTTAACGTGGTGGAGGGGTTTGTTGTCTGTTGTTCCGGGGCTTCGTGCCCCTGGTAGGGTCTCCCATGGCAAACAGGTCCTAGTGACGGGTCAGACAAAGAGCGGTCCAGAAGCCCCTTATGAGAGACCAACAGGCCCGTTAGAACCATGAGGCGTCCTTCTGTGGACCCACCACCTGCAGGAGGAGCCATAGGGCTGGGTGTAGCTCCAACAGCTACCCCACGACCCGGCAACGACAAGTGGAAGAAGATGGATGGAGGTTTGAGAACAGCACTAAATGATGATAGTGGTTAAGCCCAGTCCATGGTTACAAGGCCTGGGTAATATCACTATGAATCTGTCAATCCTCCAATGCAGTAGTTTCCAAAGTGGGGCCTCAGAGATGCTGCGGGGGATCCAAAACCTGTCTTCAAAACTAGTGGGAAAAAACATTCTGAAATAAAATTTACATGTACACCTATCATGTAGAATTTCATAATTCATAACTTCATAAACAGTAATGTAATCTCAAAAACTAACATTTTGTTGTAGAGCTGGTTTTAAGGTTCTGATCCTAAATTAAGGTGTGGGGCTCATAGTTGATATATGTGCGTATTTTACTTGTAGTGACCCAGCGGCTGTATGAGTGGTCAGCATGGCCTTGGTGCCTTTACATTCGATCACAGTGCTCTCTTAGCTCCAGGGTCAATTGTTTGGAAGGTTTTCACTGCTGACTGACTCTCACACCAGAAAACCTACAAAACAATTCATCCTGGAGCGTTGTATAGACCACTGTGATTGAAAGTAAAGACGCCAATGCTGATATCAACTTTTTTTTCCGCATAAAAAGTTGCATAATTCTCCTTTCTCCATAAACCCTTAACATGCACAACAGGTTAATCCTTCAACCAGATGATTCTGACCATCGCTGGCTCCACATCTGGAGATGGGTCCCTGCTCTTGATGAGTTGCCCCAGCGATATCAAAGGATGGGTCAAATGCAGAGGACACATTTCCTACTGAGACAATAAGTGTTTTCTCCATTCTTTATTTTATTATTAACTTGAATCTTATTTGAAAGGACCACAGCGCGACTTCCTGTGTTCGCACCTAAACTCGACATGTGTTTATGCCTGTAGAGCGGGGATTTGACTGGAAGGATTAAATCACTTCTTATATTATAGTTTATTATGCATATATTTACTGTGTTCAGAACAATAATTAAACACGTTTTGGAAACAGCACAGACATTGCCTCCAGTTTACGCAGCGCAGTGGGAAACGCGCCAGAAACTATGCGCCTACAAATAAGATTAAATGATTAGGAACCGAAATCCAATCACCCCGAGACTGCTGACAGACTATCCCAGCGAGGAGGCAAGAAAGTCGGGCTAAATATGGCATTAGCGTACGGTTACCTTCACCCAGACTTCCACACGCGCGTTTGCTTTTTGCAGCTCGGTGGTGCTGGTCAGTGTAAAGGAACGCTTGTCTGACAGAAGGGGATTTTTGTCCTGAATTTGACCCCGATGTGCTCCAGAAATTTGCGACTTCAACGCGGGACCAGATTTGACACGAGAGGAATGAGGGAGAGGGAAAGAGAAGACGCGAGCGCATGACAACGCGATTACAGGGAAAGAAAAGTCACAGGATCCATGTGCGTTTGGGTGGAGACGCATTGGCGCGGGTCCATTGAAATAAGCTGAATGAGGAAAGCGAGAGGTCGAGGAAGAAACAATAAGCTACTATTTCAGTTGTTGATATGCCTATCTTTAATGACAAAACATAAAAGTGTGGCTAAAACACGTCTAAACACGCCAATAGACAACTTGCCAATAAACCTGGTTGGCAAAAGATTTGTAAAATGAACCTGCATTTCCTAGAAAGTTGGTGACAAAATGGTCCGTGCTGCTTCCTTTGGTTGATTGTGTCTAGAGCAATTTGCAGATGTTCAACCACGAGGGGGCAGTAAAGGAGTGGACACTTGACCGATCATAAGGAGACAAGTTGTTATCATAAGCCAAATTCACAAAGGCCTTCAGGGCTTCAGGCTTTTCTTATAAAACTTCTGACTATAGGAGGACTTTGTGTGAATTCAGCTACTGTATATAAGAATGGACTGATTTAGCCTCCTTCTTCCTGAAGCCGTAATGGCATGGGGACTGGCTCCAGAAGTTTCTTGATTTTTCACTGAAACTTTTTTTGCCCCGCCTTAACCAAGCGCTTTTCTCCAGTTGGGCTTTACCCAAATCTAAAAGCTTCCTGACTGGAGCCAGTGTATTGCCTCATTTGAAAGCTAAGACCTGCAAAACCATACCGCCTTTCTCTGCCCAATCCCGTCAGACCTTGGAAGTTAAGCAGGGAAGGGCCTGGTCGGTACTTGGATGGGAGACCGTTGGTAACACCAGGAAGCCTGCGAATGCAGTGAGCGAGTGAGTGGTTGGTGGTGGTCGGAGGGGCCGATGGCGCAGATTGGCAGCCTCGCTTCCATCAGTCTACCCCAGGCAGCTGTGGCTACAATAGTAGCTTACCACCACCGAGTATGGAGTGAATGAATAATGCAATGTAAAGCTCTTTGAGTGTCAGAAAAACGCTATATAAAACTATCCATCCATTTTCTTCCACTTGTCCGTTGCCGGGTCGTGGAGGAACGAGCTTCAGTTAGCACGCACTGAACGCTGCGGGGAATCCACCCTCACTTAGTCCATTCTTAATTTACAGTCTCTGGTTGTTATTCAATTATAGCCTAATTGAGTGCTCGTGATTTTTGTTGAACAATATTATTTGTGGCCTAAATTCACTGAAACTTTCAGTTCTAACTTTCTTCACGGATGAGTTTATCAATCCAATCCACTTTACTCTATAGCACAACATATACGTGTAAACAGAATGTCTCCAAATTGCTGCACATACATTTAACTCTTAATCCTCACCTTAACCGATTACATCACTTAAATATGAAAGCTTCTTGGGAAAAAAAGTGTTGAAAAAGTGACAAAAAAAAGCAACAAAATGTGATGAAAAATGGATAAAAATGTAATTACAACTCAACAAAAAGAGTAACAAATGTGATGAAAACGCAACAACAAAACAACCAAAAAGCAACAATGCAAGGAAAAGTCCCGTCAGTTTGTAGGTCTTAGCTTTCAAATGAGATGTTACACCGGCCAAGTCCAGTCGAGAAGCTTTTAGATCTGGGCAAAGCCGAATTGGAGAAAAGGTGTGGGTTAAGAGGTTAAAATATCAAGACAATAATACAAATAAATAAACTACAAAGATAAATTAAGAATAAGCACGTTTCACAAATTGAAGGGAGAGTCACTATTATATAAACAGCAACTAAAAAAATAAATAAAAAAGCATCAGTTTTATATAGCACTTTTCTGACACTCAAAGACGCTTTACATTGCATTATTCATTCACTCCATACTCTGTGGTCGAAGCTACTATTGTAGCCACAGCTGCCCTGGGGTAGACTGATAAAGCGAGGCAACCAATCTGTGCCATCGGTCTCTCGACCACCACCAACCACTCACTCACTATATTCGCTAGGCTTCCTGGTGTTTCCAAACGGTCTCCCATCCAAGTACGACCAGACCCTTCCCTGCTTAGCTTCCAAGGTCTGACGGGATTGAGCAGAGCAAAGGCGGTATGGCCACAGATCACGACAAGATCACAATAAATGAACAAGATGCAATAAATGTACTTTTCACAATTTGTCTGCTTTTACAATGTACTTTACTGGACAAAATGCATTTAATTTCATACTGACAAAAAGTCAGGTACAGGGCCTTCAACTGTAACATTCAGTGTTGCTTTTTGTGACTCATGGTTCGGTCGCATGCTATTCTCAAAACTTACTCCAAAAAGCTCTATTCTCTCTATCCTATCTCCCTGGGGCTGGGTCTTTGGAAAGAAACGTTTTCGGAATTGAGATTTGCTCTCATGCAGTTGTTTTCTTTAAGTGGAGCCTCATGACACACAGTAAAGTTTAGCCTTTGTGACATCATGCGGTAACTCGTGCTTGTGTCTCCAACGACCTGCACCAGCTGCGATAACATTAGGAGCCCTGCCGCTTATTGTAAATGTGTTAAATGGACTGAGATTCTTCACAAACTGTTTTGCTTTAACCTCCAAAACGACCTCTTTTTCACATTATCCAAATGCACTCCACAAAGCTGCCTCCGACTGACTTTCACCGTTTTAAGCTTTACACTTCACACCTCCACCAACACAGCGATAAAAGTAATATTCAACAAACTGTGCTGAAATGATCTTCTAGAGGTCGTTTATGAAACTAACACAATGGATTTTTTGGCCTTGTAGGAAAACACTGACACAAAACAGTTTAATGATTATGAGCAGCACTTTACTTCACACAGCAAAGTAATATAATGCTATTTAAATGTGTAATAACATGGACAAATTAGATAAATAAGTACACATGTTATACTTTGAGTGACATTTATTGCACAGAGCTTAACAGAAAACATCATTTGTACACCGCAATCAGTAATATTGATTTCACCGTGTGTAACATCTTCATCTCTGGACCTAAACGTTAAAAAAAAACTTGGTCAAATGGTAGTTTTCAGCAGCTCTGGGGCCAGGTGTGCGCGAAATGTGCCTGACTCAGCTCCTGTTACAAGACAAATAGATTTCCTTAAAGTAATGCTTCAGTGACAAAAACGGCCCTCACACCTGCAGCTCTTGAAAGACACACTGCGGTATATTTCACCCAGTAATAAATAATACAAAATACAAAGCATTTATTTAATTACCGATGCGTTTTATTGGCGAAAACAGTCCCAAAAACATGTGCATTTACTGTGAGTGTGGGCTCACCTCCTTTCTGACTTGACGTGCAGCTCGTCTCCATGGAGATGTTTTTTATTTTATTTATTTATTCATTCCGGGCAGACAATGGCAACAAAAACATACAGCATACAAATAAAACGATCTATTTCCACCCGAAAGGGAGTGGGAAGAAGATAACTTATTAAATCCCACCCCCAATTCCCCATTCAGAGCTCACCACATTCAACTTCACTGTTGCATTGCTCAAGGATTACTTTACAAATAATATATCGTGGCGGCATTGCCATAGGTAACAACATTTGCAAATAACTGTATACAAACAATATAAGGAAAATTAAGAAAAATTAACAATACCAACAATGGTAATGGACAATATACCAATAATGGTAAAAAACAAAATAAACCAACGATGGTAGGAAACATTGAGCACTTATTAATACTATGAGACAACAGCAAGTTAAATTAAAGACCCTCTTCGCTATATTTTGACCAAATGCAATGTTTATACAACAATTTGAATCGATGGACAGTTTGGCATTGCTTGTGTTGTTGCTGCTTTGCTTTGACAATAGGTAACCAAGCACGAGGTTTAAAATACATTGGGTCGTTTTTAATATTCTTCACTTTGATATTTCACCCCACAAAGTATTATTGATACTGTATTTGCCCGATCTATCCATCCATTTCCTTCCGCTTTATCCGGGCCGGGTCGCGGAGGCAGCAGTCTGAGCAGAGATGCCCAGACTTCCCGATCCATGCACACCTCCTCCAGCTGCTCAGGACCCCGAGGCGACACCAGGCCAGCCCAGAGACCTTGGCCCTTCCAGCGTGTCCTGGGTCTTCCTCAAGGCCTCCTTCTAATAGGACATGCACATCACACAACAGTCCGATACAGCGACCGCATCACTGCCGACGCAATACAATACCCCGAGATACTTGAACTCCTCCACTTGAGGCAAAGACTCCACCTTATAGGATTTTACTTCAGTCTGCTCATGTGACCTATACCCTGGAATCTTCCGCACTGTGCCTTTAAAAAATGTTTAAATCCATGCGGCAACTAATAATGCATTATAAATCCAATAATCTTCAGTTAAAAGCAGACATTTCGCCACAAAACATGTAGCTTTTTCACTGGGTCTGTGCCAGTCAGGATAAACTATACTTACTATAGTATAACCAGTGTTGGATGGTTTTGGAAATATTATAACTAAATAAAAGTATTTTAGATGTTGCAAAATCACGTCTGAAAACTAAAGGGGACCCAGCTTTTGCCGTTGTGGCTTTGAGACTTTGGAATAGTCTTCCCTTAAAGGATTAGGCCACCATTTTTAAATACTGAGATATGTTTGTACCTGAGCTTAGACGAGTTGATGCGTAGCTGTCTGGTCTTTACGCGTGCGCTCAGTCACACAAACAGAGCACTGACGGTGTTAGCATTTAGCCCCTCCTCCTCTCCTCTATGGACCCACACGGGAGTGAAGTTAGAAGCGACCAGGCTCTTCCACGTTTTTCCTATTTAAATAATGTTACGTGAAGAGTTAGATGATCCAAGTATAGTTTTTCTAAGCAGATAAAAAGGGAACTATATTGTAAGGCGTAATAACACTAGGAGCACTTCGACGTCCGCGCAGTAAAGTCGAAGTGCTCCTATGGTATTATTACGCCTTGCAATATAGTTCCTTTATCCACGCAGAAAATCGACATGTTTTAATTTTGTGTAACTATACTTGGATCGTTTAACTCTTCACGTAACCGTAGAAGAACCGTGGAAGAGCTTGGTCGCTCCTTATTTGAATTTTTAAAAATCTCTTTCGAAGATCAATCTGTTTGCACTGGCTTATCACACAAATTTAGCAGGATTTTTGGTGTTGTTTCATGTTTTCAATGTTTTTGTCGCCTGTGTGAATTAAATTTTCATTGTGTGGTTTTATTCTTTGCACTTTGTTTTGCTGCACAGTACTTTGCAACAGTTGTTTTGACTGACTCCGCCAAAAAATAAAATCTGCCGCTCACAACTTGAACATTAGACGAGGTTATTCCATCGACGGATTTCTTCTTCCCTAATGTCAAGCGCATATTCCAGGATGACAAAGTAAGGATGACTTTTTGTTGTTGTTGTCAGGCAGCGTAAATAAACGTAAACTTGGCTTAGTTAGCATCACAGCATTAAGATTCGAGAGAAGACTAAATTAAGAACAAGATTTTAGACGCCATATGTCTTACTTGGTTAGCTCTTTATGTAGACAGAATATTATTGTTTGCAGATGACATCACATCACGGAAATAATAAAACAAGTTGATAATTGCAATGTTTCCATTTGCATAATGACGGTCAACATTGCATTTCAAGTTATAACAACATAGTTTCCTTATGTCTCCACAGACCAAATTATTGAAATGACCAAGTCTTTCAGGCCATGAAAAACATGTAACAGTGTTCAACAGGTAACAAACGTATGGAGAATTTACATAACATTTAACACCAGCAGTAACCAGTAGAAAATATTGACACTAAACTTTATCCACATGTTGGCAAGTAACATTTGAGATTTGCAATTTGAGCTGTGTGCCCCTCCCTTTAACTATACAAACTGCTTTTGTTGTGAAGCGCTGCAAAAAAATTACAATTAATGCTTTGTCCATAGAAAATGTCAGACTATCAATCTCCGTTTTGTCATTTTGTTTTGATACATGCTTAACCGTTAACAGAGAAAGACGTATTGGCACTTGGCTCCTGCGTGAATAAATATAAATGCATCTAAGGAACAATGGGATCTCCGTAAGCGCAGTTCTTTTCTATGCCCAGGTTGAACCAGTTTCCTTTTCCTCCCTTGTACGCGCTGGTGACGATCCGTGCCCATCCGTGTTCCCCCTGTAATCGCACGAAACATCGTTTTAGACTAACGTTACGAAACAAGGTAACTTTGTGTTAGTTTCAAAGACTTTGTGACCTCAAGGCAAAACTAACGAGTGGAGATTAATGGCCCAATTATATTCCTAACAATATGTCGAGACAAGATTAAAGCAGTGGTTCTCCAACTTTTCACGCCAAATACCGCCTCATGAAACATTTGACTTTCCAAGTAGCAGCATCAGGTTTAAAATCGAGATCAAATCTTCACTAAATCGCGTCTAAAAGGGTCTGAATTAGACCTAAACATCTGACTAATGCCAAAATACTACATTGCTAAGGCCACAAACGCAAAGAAATGGCTGGATATTAAATTATAGAATATAGAATAGAATAGTATTTTATCAGGGTTTATACAGGGAGCAGGAAGTCAAATTTAATGCTTTTTAATGCAATTTTGATTCCCAAATTCTTTATTTTTAATGCTACAAATAGACAAAATCTGTGCACATTTCATTACTAAAGATTTGTAAACATTCCATCGAACAGTGGAAAGAGGGGGAATTTTGTTATCCAGAAGCAAATTGTAAACTAGCCTGAGAATCCCCATGCTGCTGTGTGCACTCGAATCATTTAGAACTGCACAACAGTCTGGGGACCATGGCTGAAATCTTTGCATGGATTTGGGGAACAATCACAGAACGAGGAGGGACGGTAAGACGATGACGAGCTATTCGACATACAGAAGCTTGTAGTTTGTTTACGGATTAAAAAATATATATACACATTTACGGATCCAACATGACAGCAGCAGACGCGACGCCATCTTTCGATCAAGCTTTAGACAGTGTTTAAATAGTTTAGCCTGAAAGTTTTCAGCGGGTACGTCATAAATCATCTGATACTGTCACGATTTAAAATAATGCGAATGCAGACTGCAACAAAACTGATTTAATGAAGGTAAGTGAAAAAATCAAAACAAGACTGACAAAAACCCACAATAAAGCAGGAGCAACTGAAATAACAAAAACTCACAGACAGGGCTCGGACAAGAAGACAATGAACTGACAAAGAACAAGGGAAACACGGGGTAGAAATACATGAGGGAATGTGGCACAGGTGAAGTACATTAGGGCGGGCAGGCAATCAACACGAGGGAAGTCAAACAGATAATCACAAAGACCAAAAACATTCAAAATAAAACACTAAGGACATAAACACAAGAAAACAAACCAAAACAGGGCAACAGAAAGCAGATCATGACAGATACGATGATACGATATACGATTGGCTATGGCTACGTGCAGATGCATGAGAGACATTCGTAGCGCCCAATAAACGGCTATGGACAATCGTAAACCACACCTCTCCTACGAGAATATGAATTGGTGGTCTCGGGATAGCCAGGTTACAGTGAATGTGTTTCAGACCAGAATTCCTGTATTTCTGACAAAGTATGCAGGAAAAATAGTCGAGTCGAAGTCATTATTTTCCAAGACGTTTAGACTCAATGTTAATTCAATGCTTTTGGTTATACTTAAGGCGTTAATTTTGGCACAATTCATTTAATGACTTATAATGCATGTTAATTCTCCGTGGAAACCCTGATTGAACTGGAACAAAATTGAACTTTGAGAGCTTTGTTTTTTTACCATGTTACAATGTTCATCATCAAAAACAGACCTCGCAATTCTTTGAGTACTGAAATCTTTGAAATCTTCTCCAGTGGCTGCTCTTAGCATCGCAACGGCAACACAGAGAAAGCGCCTCTTGTCTCCAAAAAAAACTCCTCCTGAGGTCCTACGTATCCAGGAAATGCTTTCCTCACCTCTCCATCTGTTGCTGAGCTTAACCCTTTCATCGTGAAGTAAAAAACACTCACCATAGCGACTAATATATATTTTGTTTTAGCTCTTTTGAAGAACCCAGATTTAAAGCAATTCAAAATCACTAAAATACACTTCATGTGCTCCTGTAACGTACCCAGAACTCTCCCCACGAGTTGCGTACGACCCAGTACTCGGTGCCGTTGTCCAGGCCCCAGCCGGCGACGGACACGATGTGATTGGGCAGAGACAGAGGGTGGAACTCGGAGAACAGCCCTCCAGAGTACTGCTCCAGCCGTCTGTGGCCATCAGCGCACAACTGCACCAGAGAGAGGAGAGCTTTAAAAATAGACACGGACAGTGGGCTGATGAAGCTCAACGCAACACGGCAAACTTTAATACAGTCAGATTAGGGCTGTGCAAAAATATCATGTATAATGTTGCATGATCTGACATTTCTATTAATTCTATTCTTTCATATTAATCCCCACCTGAGCTGCGCATATTTTGTCCAGTTTAGCATCAGCGTTACCCAAATCTAAAAGCTCTTGAAAAAAAAAGTGTCAGAAATTGGTGTTAAAAACGAGGATGAAAACGCAACAAAAAAACAACAAGGAATGACAAAACGTGCTGGAAAAGCAACAAAACACAAATAAAAGTGATGAAAAAGCCATAAAAAAAACCAAAAAACAAAAAAAAAAAACAGCGCAAAAACAACAAAGCTACGATCAGTTTTGTAGGTCTTAGCTTTCAAATGAGACTTACACTGGCCTATTGGCATCGAGAAGCTTTAGATTTGGGTAAAGGCGAACTGGAGAAAGTGGGGGTAAGAGGTTAAAACCATTATATAGTTGATACATGAACATAAACAAATGTCTCCCCGGCATGGCTGTGGTTCAGGGAGGTATAGGGCACTGGGTACTGTTCATTTTCGTCCAATACCGGTACTTTAAAGGGACTAGATGCAAGTGGTCATTTTATGCTCACTACTGCCACCTCAGTCTATCGTAACTGTAGTTCTATATTAAAGAGGGATTATACTTTTCATCACATAGCACCATCATAGCATACTACAATGATGACTAACCTTCTTTGTCGTATATCATAAATTAAAATAACTGCCTTGAATAAATTGCTCTCTCAAATGCTGTACTGAACGCTTGAATAGCCTCTGCTCTTTAAGAAGCTTCTGACACGCCCCTCAGCACACGCTGTGCATCTAAACAACACTACGTGCGGGAGGCTCTGCTGAGCTGAGAGCAGTGGTTGTGCTTGGCTGGACGAAGGTCCAGAGGCGTCTCCAGGAGTGGGCGTCCTAGGAGGACTGAGGCATAGCTACACTAAAATGCTGCCGTCTAAGTTTTACTGATTACTAAAAATATGTGAATGACCAAGCAACACTCCAGGCATGTGTTTAATGAGGGAATGACATAATAACATGATATAAAGCTTGAAAAAGTCGATTTTACATAATACCCCCCCTTTAAGCTCGTGCATGACGGCACTTCGGACCCGATTAACACATTTTTGAGTGACAGTGCAGGATTTTAGAGGCAGTTGTGGTGAACAGTCTGGCTCATTCTACACATTAGGACATGGCTGGAACATGTAGGGGAGGATAATACATAATTCAACATTTTTAAACTCCGTATAGTCTCTTTAACGATACTTGATTTTGACACCGATGCCTGAACAACACTTATTCGATACTGCTCAAATATTTGTCAACAGAACCATAAAACAGATAATAATGTTAATTTATTCCTTTTCCTTACATTTAATTTCTTTGCATTCTTTGCATTTTGCTTTCCATTTTTTCTTTTTCTTTTTCCAACTTGTGTTTCAATTGTTTTCTTTTACATTTGTCTCCCCCTCCCCATTTTTGCCCCCAATTTTTGATGACTCTTGTCGTTTGCCAGAAACTCTTGTAAAAGACAAGACAGCTCATAAGCGAAATGAGCTTGACTCTAGTTAGCGGCAGGTGTTTATTTACCTCGTGTAACCTGGTAGAGCTGGATCCTCCACCTCTTTGTGTGTGTGTGTGTGTGTGTGCTGTGGGTGTGGTGACACAGGTGCAGGGATCCAGCTCTAGGGAATACACTCCATTTAAGCAGCAGACTCACACCCCTCTGTCTCTCTGGTCTTTCCGGTTCAGGTAACGCATAGCCTACTTTCACAAAACTACATACACTTTAACCACTGACCATACTTGTCGTAAAACAAATGTGTGTTTGCATTTCACACCTCTCTGTGTCTCTGGTCTTTCCGGTTCAGGTGTGCTGGAAGGGGAATCTACGGGCGTGGCCTTGGGAGGAGAAATTGTGCGGGTCTCAGCCAAATTCCAAGTCGGATAAAGAACCACAGCCCAAGCTCCGCATTGTGCCAGCGCTGCATGGTCTTGCCAGTATCGAGCTAAGGAATTGACCCGAACTCCTCCACTGATTTCCCCCCCTTGCCTGACAATCCAGCACACCTGCACTTTTGGACAAATCCCCCATTTTAATTTCCTTTTAATATTTTTAAAGACTTTTGTAATAAAATTCAATCTTTAAAAACCAGAACTTGGCCCTGCATTTTTGTCCACATCACACTGGTTGGTCAGACAGAACTCCGGGCGTTACACTCGTTTGTTGTCTTTGAGCGGCGAGAAACGGGCGTTAGTTCAAATGGGAGGAGATCCGGGTACCGACAGTTGCCGTATGATTGGACGATGAGCGTTTAGGGGCGGGGTTTTGCGAAAGGGTCAAATTGACAATAAAGCTAATTAAACTGACTTTCGTGCTGTAAGGACTTGTTGTAGAGACATTTGCAACAAAAAGAAAGTTAATTCCCACTCACTGTGATTTTCTTATAAAGTTTTCAACATATGCATGAGGCGAACACACTCCTATGACTAACGCTTGTTTTGTACTGCGTGGGCGGCCTCTCCTGAATCACGCGGCGGTCGTGGGCGGACGGGTCACGGTGGAGTCTGTACCTGACGGGTCCGTTTGCATAAATCTCCGCTTTCATTTGGTCCCGTCCAGAAACGTCCCCGTAGTCTCCCACCCTCCACACGGTGTAGTTCCTGACCACGGCACACGACTGGAAGAAGGAGCAGGTGCCGCACTGGTTAAACTCCGCGCACTCTGGGGAAAGGGACGCAAAAAAGGAGGAGTTCATATATAACATTCTCTTGAAATAGGTACATTTGTTTAGATTTGTTCAAGAAAGATATTTACACTTAAAGGGATATTTCAGGTTTTTTACATAGGGCCTCATTTCCTAGTTATCCAGAGCGTTGTTGATGTCTGGAGATATTTTGTTCTTAAATTCATGCAGTTCTTATATTTGAAGAGTCTAGTGGCGCTAGGCTAGGGCAAGGCTAAAGCATTTCTATGGTATCAGTTAGCCTGCATTAAAAACAGTCTGACCCACTCCACAGTGCACCTGAGGTAAATCACTTATAACGCCAGACTAACCATATAAATGTCTGTGTTAATAGAATCATTTTTGAAATATAACTGACCTTGTATCACATGAATTACCGCATTTTGAGGGACTATTTTTTCGCAGATCACTCCGCCGCTGCGTTAGCTTACAGCCACGAAGCTGATGCTGCTCAAATATAAGTTATTTTAAATGCAAAATGGTTAAAATTATTCTATCGACACAGACATTTATATGGTTAGTCTGGTGTTATAAGTGATTTACCTCAGGCGCACTGTGGAGTGGGTCAGACTGTTTTTAATGCAGGCTAACTGATACCATAGAAATGCTTTAGCCTTGCCCTAGCCTAGCGCAACTAGACTCTTCAAATATAAGAACTGCATGAATTTAAGAAAAAAATATCTCCAGACATCAACAACACTCTGGATAACTAGGAAATGAGGCCCTATGTCAACAATCCTGAAATATCCCTTTAACCTCTTAACCCCCACCTGAACCGAGCACATTTTTTTCCAGTTTGGCTTCACTCTAATCTAGAAGCTTCTTGAAAGAAGTGTCAAAATAGCGACGAATATGCGACGGAAACGTGGCAACAATGCGAGGAAAAAAGATTAGATTAGATGAGTTTTATAGGTCTTAGCTTTCAAATGAGGCGTTACACTGGCCTATAGGCTTTAGATTTGGGTAAAGCTGAACTGGAGAAAATGCACTCTGTTAAGGTTAAATTAAGATCAAACAAATACAACTGTTTTATTTCAAGTAAATGGAATGGTAAAATTAGTGCAATAAGAATTTTTTTCTTCATTTAAGTGTAAAAATCTTGCCCCGTAGACAGATTTCTTGAAATTGGTTACTCAAATCAATTTTCAACTCAATTCTCTTGAGTCTCAAGTGAAATGGAGCAACACTGGACAAAAAATAATCATCTTAAAGCAGTACTAGGTAACTCTTTCCCCTAGAGGCCATAAGCGCAACTGCAGGTGTCGTAGCATGTTGCGTTTTTAAAACTTATTAATTGTCCGTGAGAGTAAATACTGCGCTGAGAGAAAAGACAAAGGGAGAGAGAGATATTGTACATCCAATTACACAATGGAAATATTGTTTTCACTCAAACTTGGCTGTAAATACTGTTTAAGTGGAGCTAGCCACAGTTAGCTTTGCCCGTTAGCCTGTTAGCAACTTGGTGATTCCATTAGTGTGTATTGCTGCTCCGACCCGGTGGCAGGAAAGTTGCAATTGTGGTTTACTGGCCAGAGACACCGGGGGAGATGAAAGACCCCCAATCATCCCATTAACACTTGTATTACCCCCAGAGGGACTACGGAAAGGATTTATTAAGGACGCACATTCTCTTTCAGGTGGGATTTATACATGTTCCATTGGCTCACTGTTTCCTCCCTCTCCTGTGAAAGTTTACATGTTAAGGCCAATAAAAATATGATAAAATGTAAATGTTTGGGTGGTATTAGTTAAAGCAGACACTGTTTACTCATCCTTGTGATTTAATAAAGATCAGACCACATTTTATGAGCAATTTAAAGGTTCATATACTTTTTCCACCCACTGTAACTTCTAAATAATGACCAGGGGAAACATTTGTAGAGCTGTACAGGCCTCTGCTTCAACTGAAATGAAGTTTACATTCTTCCGTTTCGTTTCTGCTCACACTCTTCCGAATCACAGCTTTAAAACACCACATAGCAAAGGATATCTCTGTAACGCTTTGTCTCCATTGTCCTTGATGTCACATTCCCCATTATAAAGCATACACTTGTGTGAAAGATACAGCACTTCCAGCAAAAGTCCTCCGGAAACGTCTGTGCTTTTGAGCTAAAAAGCACAAAAAAAGATGAATGGTTTCGCAGCGGAGTGAGGAGCTAAACGCTGACGCTGCTTTTCAACAAAGTGAGAGAGGGATGCACATTTCAGCCCCGGGCCTCTGTCGGAGCGCAGCCCAAATGAGCGAGAAAGTACGGGCCGCTCTCATCGCATGTCAGGGAGACGGATAAAGCGCAGTAATGCTGCTGATAGGCTCTTAAGAGACATTCACAGTTAGAAGGTTTTGAGCATTTCGGGTAATCGTGCTGATGCCTCTCAAATACAGCAGCAGCGAGAGTATTAAAGCAGGGCTGTGACTAAAGAGAAACAGGTGTGGAGGTCGTTATCTAAGTCACTTTATCATTATTATTAGGGGTGGGAATATGGCGTCAAATTAGGGTCTGCTTTAACGTAAACATATAAGAGGTATTGCAAACGTAGGTTGTCAGTATTGTAATCGTAAAGAGAAAACTGTAAATGTAACTCTAAACTCCATAAATGAAAAAAGTATCATAAATAGAATAAAAATATTGTAAACATAAAACTTTCATTTACGCTTCTTCTCTTCATTCTTCATTTCACAAGTTATGTTTACAATTCACAAGCTACGGTTACGATACATTTTCTTCTGACCCTAAATGCTAACGCCGTCTGTGCTGTGTTTACGTTACAGAAGGCACACGTGAAGACCAGACAGGTACAAATGAACTCGTCAAAGCTAAGGTAAGAACATATCTCAGTATGTAAAAACGGTGGCCTGTTCCTTTAAGCATTTGTGTAGCCAAAACAAAACACAGGCAGCAACAGGCAGCGTTTAGACCTACAAAAATGATCTAAACTGATCTTTTTCCTCGTGTTGTTGAAAATGTGCTCGGTTCAGGTGAGGGTTAAGAGGTTAAAAGTGATTGATTTGAGTGGCAGTGTTTGGTCCAAGTGGTTAAAATCGCAGTGCTGCCCTCTACTGTCCTGACTGTTTTTGACCATTATTTGCCCTGTATTGACTGTGAAAGCAACAGAGCACTGCACCCTCACTGATATGCAAGAGGGCTTTGGTTGCTAATCATCCCCATGTCCCAACAATTTAAATAATGTCCACTTTCTCAATGTTGCAAAGAACTGTAATGTATTAAGTTACATTTAGAATAACTGAGTACCCACACTCATCGCATGAAATGTACTATATTGGGTCCCAACTTTCTGAGTTAGAATACTTTATGACCTGACAGTTTTAGGAAAAAGACACGCACATCCACAAGCTCTAAGCCAGTGTGCTGCATCACAAAACAGTGCAGTGAAAAGAGACAATCTCCAATTTTAATGCTCTCGTCGGCAGTAACCTGTGTGACTTACACCTGGACAAATTAGTCAGATAAAAGGCTTAAAGGTGCTTGAATAAAAAGCATTTGTGCTGATTTGGAGTAGGTTTAGATGATCCTGAAATAAGATTGCCAATGGAACAAGCATTATTTCGCTTAAATGAAGACATTAACTCATACACTTAAAGGGATATTTCGGGATTTTTGACATTGGGCCTCATTTCCTAGTTATCCAGAGTGTTGTTGATGTCTGGAGATATTTTTTTCTTAAGTCCATGCAGTCCTTATATTTGAAGAGTCTAGTGGCGCTAGGCTAGGGCAAGGCTAAAGCATTTCTATGGTATCAGTTAGCCTGCATTAAAAACAGTCTGACCCACTCCACAGTGCACCTGAGGTAAATCACTTATAACGCCAGACTAACCATATAAATGTCTGTGTTAATAGAATAATTTTAACCATTTTGCATTTAAAATAACTTGTATTTGAGCAGCATCATCTTCGTGGCTGTAAGCTAACGCAGCGGCGGAGTGATCTGCGAGAAAATAGTCCCTCAAAATGCGGTAATTCATGTGATACAAGGTCAGTTATATTTCAAAAATGATTCTATTAACACAGACATTTATATGGTTAGTCTGGTGTTATAAGTGATTTACCTCAGGTGCACTGTGGAGTGGGTCAGACTGTTTTTAATGCAGGCTAACTGTTACCATAGAAATGCTTTAGCCTTGCCCTAGCCTAGCGCCACTAGACTCTTCAAATATAAAAACTGCATGAATTTAAGAAAAAAATATCTCCAGACATCAACAACACTCTGGATAACTAGGAAATGAAGCCCTATGTCAAAAATCCTGAAATATCCCTTTAAAATAAGAAAAACAACACTTGAAAGTCAACATGTGGCAGGCTTGTGAATCCAATCACTTCCAAAGAACGATCAGGGAAAACTTTTGGAGATTTTCTGTTTGTAGATTTCTTTCCAAAACTGTGTCTCTCCTATTGGTCTCAGGTCTGTCCCTCCACAACACACAAACTCTCGCACTTGTACCACTATTTGAGATGGTCGCCCACCTCCCCCGCCCGTCCGACACGCGTGGAGGGAGAGGGACGTACTTTGGTTCTTGGCCTGGTAGTTGTTGCAGGTTTCGTCCGGGATGCCTCTCTGATGGGCGTAGGCGTAGACTCTGAGGTGGTCGCCTCCGAAACACGACCCGGCCCTTCCGCAGTCGATCACGTTCTGCACAGAGAGGTACGCGGAGGGCCAGGAGCCGCCGCGCTTTATGTTGATACGATCTGCGGAAACAACGGCGTCAGGACACGTTCGATTTGTTCGATTTATTGTCTCAAAATTGTTGCCAAAACAGTGAGACAGATGATACCACCATACTACTACTACCATCACTAATATAACATGAACCCACTTAGGGTATTTTATTACACTTTCTTTGGTCGCCTCTAGAACAGCACTGCAGATTTTACAACTTTTACACAACATGATCCAGCAAAATCAAAAATACTGCCTGAAAAGAGACCAGCAGAGGGCAGCAGAGTGTTTGTCTGGTAAGCTTTGTATAATACAACTTAAAGGTAACAAAACAAGCCATTTCACAAAATACTAATCACTTTACTATGATTAATACATGTAGGTGTGCATATTCAATTTCTTAAAATTTGAGAAAAAGATGTGTTCAATTTCAGCCAAAACTGCAGTTCAACATGTTTTGGACCATCATTTTTGTATTTTTACTTAAACCCCCACTTTAACTGAGCAGATTTTCCCAAATTCAGCTTTACCCAAATCGAACAGCCTCTCGACCGGAGCTTACAGCTTATAGGCCAGAGTAACACCTCATTTGAAAGCTAAGACCTACAAAACTGATGATGACTTTTGTCGCTGCATTTTTGAAATATTTTGTAGTGTTTTTGTAGTTTTTATTGTCTATTTGTTGTTGTGGTATTGTATTTTTCCAGCACGTTTTTGTTGCCTCTGTCACTTTTTTGTATTATTTAATTTATTTATTTGCATCCGCGCAGTGATATCTTCACTTTACTGTGCGGATGCCGAATTACTCCTGGTATTATTACGCCTTACAATATAGTTCCCCTTTTTATCCGCTTAGAAAATCCACATTGTTTAATTTTATGTAATACTTTATAGTGTAACACTTCACGTAACCATATTTAAATAGGGAAAACGTGAATAGCTTGGTAGCTTCTATCTTCACCTCATTTGGAGCTATAGAGGAGAGGGGGAGAGGCTAAATGCTAACGCTGTCTGTGCTGTGTTTACGTTACGGAAGGCACACGTGAAGACCAGACAGGTACAAATGAACCCGTGAAAGCTAAGGAAAGAACATATCTCAGTATGTAAAAACGGTGGCCTATTCCTTTAAGAGAAATGTGGAACAATACATATTAATGAATTAATGCTTAGGCTTATGCTAGGCTAATTTCCATCTGCAGACCCCCTGGCAGGTTGATGTCACAGAGACACAGAAACACAAACTATAAACTATACACTATATACACATTATGTACACATAAGTAGCACAGACATTTACATACAGCACAGGATAAAGACATGTACAGAGACAATTGAACACAAACAATGGAACAATAACAGTGGAAAAGAACCAAATTCATATGTGTTGCACATCCTCCCATTACACAGAGCCTCTTTAAACTGAATTTGAGAAACACATGGCCGCTATTGCACTGATCCCCATTGGACTGATCCCCATTGGACTGATCCCTATTGGACTGATCCCCATTGGACTGATCCCCATTGGACTGATCCCTATTGCACAAATCCCCACTGCACAAATCTCTATTGTAACTTTAACAGGTAACTGTAACTGGTGCTCTTTTGCCAATGAGGCAAATCAAAATATGATGCTGCTAATTGTATGATTGATAATGTAATTGCAACAGGATAAAGTTATTTTATAAACGGGTGTGCATGCTGCAGAGGTCGTGCATGCGACTGACACGGTTCCTTATGTAGCATTATCATTGTTGTTTCTTAGTCAGTATTACTCCTTCTTGGGGAATGTATACAGTTACATGAGTTTCTGTCATAATGTCTTTATGTAAATGATATCTTGTAAATGGTCATTTCAGCCATGATCAGAAACTGCAGGTGTATATAATGTTTTTTTTGTTGCTGTTTCATTGTTTTGTTCCACTATATTCCTTGTGAACTGAGAAATTTGTGTTGTATTGATTTGGGGGTGGCGCTTATAAGCTTTTGCTTCAGCCCACTCCTTTTGAGCAGAAAGTTTACTGCTCAAATAAACTAATAAACTAAACTAAACTTTTGTTGCTTCTTTTTGTGTGCTTTTCTTACCCTTTTAATTGTGATTTTGTCGCTTTGTTCAAGAAACTTTTAGATTTGAGTAAGGCCAAACTGGAGGAAAATGTGCTCGGTTCAGGTTTAACTTTAGCAGTAAAATACTTGAGCAGCGTCATTATTTTCGACTTGTACTGTGTACTTCGACAGCACATTTCTCTGTCTGCACGTCACTCACCCGCCAGAGCGCTGGTGGCCCCCATGGCCCAGCAGGAGCCGCAGTACTGGGGGATGTGCTGGTTCCTGGTCACGCTCACAAAGTTCTTCCCGTTGATGTTCCTCCAGTCCCAGGACTCGGGCAGGTCCGAGGGGTCGAGGTACTCATGAGGACGGCTGTGGGTCCTGGAGGGAACACGAGAGGCCACAGGACGATTAACCTTCACTGCCTTTGGGGATTCAGAATGTGTTAGACCTCGGTTAAGTCATTAACTTAGCTGATCTAAGCTGTAGTCCTACACTTACAGTACGTCATATGATTCATTTCTGTTGATAAAAAAAACTCTTAACCGAGCTCATTTTCTCCAGTTTGGCTTTACCCAAATCTAAAAGCTTCTTGGAAATATGAAAACGCAAAAGACCAACAAAAACTCGACAAAGATGTGACAAAAACAAGCCGTAAAAGCAACATTGACACAATAAACAAGTGACAAAAACACGACTAAAAAGTGATGAAAAATCCACAAAAAAGTGACAAAAAACATGACAAAAATGTAACCAAAATATAAACAAAAGAGCAACAAAAGAGTGACAAAAAAGTGTGCCCGGAAAGCAACAACAATACAATAAAAAAGTGACAAAAAAGTGACGAAAAAAAAACAATGAAAAAAGTAAAAAACATTTTGAAACATGAAAAAAAGACGAAAACACGAGAAAAATGCTTCAAATATATGTGAATATACTGTAAATGGGTAAAATATGTGACATAAATGCAGCGACAAAGCGACACAAAAGTCTCTCCAGTCGAGAAGCTTTTAGATTTGGGTAAAGCCGAACTAGAGAAAATGCCCTCGGTTAAAGCGGGAGGTAAGGTAACTGATTCTCTTGGTATATTAAATAAAATAAAATATATATATATATATTCAGAACCTATGCAACAAGGTTTATTCAGATAGCAGAAAGTGAGTTCTACATGTTTAAAGCCAGTTTTGAAAGAGTTCGAAATCTGTCTTAAAATGTCAATAATTAAAAACAAACTGGACACAACGGGCCACTTTAAGTACAAAACATGTGCGCAATCTCAGCTAAAGCTGCAGATGAAAGTTTTTAGACCATCTTTTTCTAGCAGGCAGTATAGTGCGATGTCATTATTCTCCAAAGAATGTTGGTTCAATGCTAATGGGAATCCAATTTAATGCTCTTAAATGACATTTGAGCACAGTTCCTTTATTAACTTTTAATGCTGCAGATTTATTTGTTGTTCATTTTTTCAAGTCTGTGGTAAATTCCATTCATGATACAGGTGCAGCCGACAGATCGTGCAGATTTTTCTTGGCTGAATATTATTATTATATTATTGTTGAAACGTAAAAGCTAGTTTGATTTCCATATATTCTGCCCTGTATAAATGTGCACAATGACCCTGTAAGTAATCACTAGCACACATGCTGCTCCACCAGTATTGTTTGATGTTTATTAAAAAACAAACAAACAGAATACAATAAATATCAAGACAACACAATGTAAATAACACATCAAGTTAGTCAATAAAGGCAAATCTCATGAGTTAATGTTAACACCCGACAAAAATCATTAGAGGAATCCTTTGGGCCAAGTTCAAAAGTCCTTTAATGTAGAATTAAATATAGCAAATATCTCTTATTCTAGTATAGATTTGAGATTCCTGCATTAGTGTCTTAGTGATTTCCAACACACACAGAGTGCAAGTCTTTTTTCACATAAGAATCAGCTGTATGGTCTCTGCCGTGTGCGTGATCACATGCTCATCCAGCTGATACTTTTGGGTAAATGATTTTGCACAAACCGAACACCTGTAAGGTCTTGTGTGTATTTTCACATGTCCCGTCAGGTGACTCCTTTGGGTAAACGCTTTTCCACAGATTGTACAGGCGTAGGCTCGCTCTCTAGTGTGAATGCGCATATGCACAGACAGATGACCATTTTGGGAGAAGGTTTTCCCGCAGACTGCACACCTGTAGGGCGTCTCTTTAGTGTGAGTTCGCATGTGCACATTCAGATGACCCTTCCTTGCAAAAGCTTTCTCACAGACTGAACATTTGTACGGCTTCTCTCTGGTGTGAACTTTCATATGTTCATCCACGGCGCCCTTTCGGGAAAATGTTTTGGCGCAGATTGTACATTTGTGAGGCTTCTCTCCAGGGAGGGCTCTCATATGTCCATCCGGAGATGTTTTTTTACACTTTCCTTTACTGCTGGTTTTCCCTCCCGTATGTTCATCCCCAGCACCTTTTTGGCAGATGTCTTTGCGCTGCAGGTGAGATATTTCATATGAACCTCCATGTCAGCCTTCCGAGCATATGCTTTCCCGCATATCGTACATCTGTAAGGCTTCTCTCCTGTGTGAACCCTCGTGTGCACTTCCAAAGAATCCTTTCGGGAGAATGATTTTGCACACATTGTACAACTGAAGGGTTTCTCTCCCGTGTGGACTCTCAGATGAACCAGCAGATTACCCTTATGGTAAAACGTCTTTGAACAAAATGAACAGCTGTGAACTTTGTCTCCTGAGTGAATTCTCTTGTGCACATCCAGATAAACCGCATGGGAGAATGTTTTCTTGCAGATTGAGCAGCTGTAAGGTTTATCTTTACCGTGAAGTGTTTGTGCATTTCTAGCCGCCGCCATGTTGTGAATCTCCTTTTACAAACAGAGCACTCGTATTTCTTCCATCCATCTCCTCTGCCAGCTCCTGACACGGATCCATCCTCAACAGTGGCACTGGTCTCTGGGGCAGCAGACTGTGTGTTGGTGATGCCAGAGCGCTGTGCAGCTGTACTTTGGTCTTTCATCTGTTCTTGGTAGGGGTGGTCTTCATCGGCCTCTGTCTCCATCTGTGCTGGTGATCTGCTGTCTGGAGGTTCCCATCTGCATCATCATCGCCGTCACTGTCAGAGGAGTGATCCGTTTGCACCTCATTTTCGGAGAGTATAGGTGCATGAAGATATAAGCTGATGTCTGCTTCTGCTTCTACTTTGCTTCCTTTTGAGCGCAGTTTCTGTCATGGCAGAGAAGGAGGGCTGCTCTTCTTCCCTTTTCACACAGACAGTAACCTCTGGGAGTTGCTCATCTTCCTGCTTAATGCTCTGTTCCTCTGGCTCCTCTTTAATCTGGGGGGTTTCCTGCCACACACTGGGCTCGGGACTGACGGAGTGAACTCTGTGGACAAGGACCTGCGGGCTCAGAACCTTGTCCAGAAGCTCCTGTTTCCGGATGTTTTCCTCTTTGGATCGACAAAGCTCCTCTTCGTACTCCACAATCGTCCTTTCAACCAGAGCAAATATCTCTTCCGCAGCCACAGTCAGCCGCTCGGTCACCAAAGCTCTCAGCGTGTGGCTTTTAGACATTTTTACGGACTGCTTTTAGCCTTAGCACCGAGCTAACTGCGCTGTTTCCCCTTCCTCCTTCTCCTCCTCCTTCTTCTTCTTCTTCTGTCGGATAGCTCATTTAGCTCATTACCGCCACCTACATTATCTTTATGCGTTACATCTCTTCCTCAGTGTTTCAGCCACATTTCCTCAGTACTTTAATTTTGTACCTTCTTACGAGCAAAAATGTACAAAAGGAAAACAAATACTTACTACTTACTTTTATGTCTAAACAACCTAAAATAATAAAATAACAATAACAATAATAATAATAATAATAATAATAATAATGCCATGTTTAAACAGATATGAGAGTCAATATGTCAACAAAATAAAATAATAATAATAACAAATAAATGCGGTTGATTGTCCCAAATCATAATACGCAGCCACACGTTTTCTCATCATCGCAGCAAAAACAATTCACTTACCTCACGAAATCCGGCCTGTCGTCTTGGATAGGTTTGTAGCAAGGCTCCGACAAAAGTTTGAATGAAGTAATTTCCTTAAAACATGAGGATAAACAAAACAGCAGCATCCAAAACGTAAACAACGCCGCCATTTTGGATCTTTGTCTTCTTCTCCCCCTCTTCTCCGCAGAAACACATCGCCTCTGGAGGACAAGTCCCAAACACCTTTAGTACTACGTAAGTACGTGTAATGTTATCATAGCAATTTGGCATTTTAGAAGCAATTTGGTGATGTCACTGACGTAACTGCATATTTTAGTGAAATGCATTATGTATATGAAAAGGCACATTTTGGTTTGAAAAGCATGTCAACTTAAAACATTTAAGTTTGGGATTCAAAGGACTATGCTATGTAAAATTTATTACAATAACTTAAAGAAAATTATAATGAAACGGTGCAAATTCTCAGTCTTTCGGGTGGTTAATTCAATCTTAACCATGGATAAGAGAAAGATTGGCGTGTTGTGTTTTGGTACCTTACAACAGAATTTCCCAAACAGGGGAATTGCCTCTGATTAAAAAAGAAGAAGGAAAGAAGAAGAAAACAGTGAAATTAAGTAGAATTTCACAATTACTTTAAAAGATAAGTTTGTTTTAACCTCCTAATGCATTTTATCCTGTTTGGCTTTACCCAAATATTATACTAATCTAAACGGACCATTATCCTTGCGTTTTTGACATTTTCTGTTGCTCTTTTGTGGGGTTTTTGCTGCGTTTTTGTCACATTTTTGTCACCTTTTCTTTGCTTTTTTTGTCACGTTTTTGTCACTCTTTTGTTGCATTTTAACTCTAAAGTAACACTTTCTTCTCAAAAGGCTATATCTAAACTGAACTCTCCCCTTCTCTCCTTCTTCTGCCCCCTGTTGTTTACATATTGCTTCACCAATTTGCTTTTGCACAAAGGATTTGAGAGTTTACATGAAGTAGAATTGACAACCGAGCTTCCTGAATTGAAAAGTTATCATCTGGAGTTTGCATAAAAATAACCTTGGCTGGAAGAGCACTTGAATAATAGCGATTTATCATTTACACGGACCTGTATTTAACTTCCTGTCTTCCAAATCATATTACTACTTGTTTGGTTAATCAACTCTGTACGATCGATGCCCAACTTCCTACTTTAGTAAAACAGGAGTGATGCTGAGTTGGCAGTGTCAGCGAGAAACTTCTCAATAACATACTTAGTAACAATCTCATTATGACCAGCCTAATGTTTTCATACGCGGATAATGCACGGCTCCAAACAAGGTTAGAACAAAGAGACTCCAACTGATGCTTGTTTTTTTAGTGATGGACGCGCTGCTATTTATTTTTAATGACTAAAACTAGAATGAGATTAGCCGTACATTAGCCAAACAAAGAACCCCAGCAGGAGGCCGCATAAATCATTCCATATTTGTTGCATAATCGCACTTCAAATGGAGGTTTTGCTGCAAAGTGTAAAAGCAGTGTGTAAACAAAAACTGCTGTGTCCGTCAGGGGCGTCACAAGAGTCGCTAATTTCTTTCTTAATCATGTAACAGAATTGTACGGCTGCTCAATATGTCGCTAAATTAATGTTATCGCGATATCGAGTAAAATGATGAGGTTTTTTTTTTCAATATAGTTCCATCTTACTTCCATTTTATCCTTGTTTTGACCCTGATTTGGTATTTTTCAAGTTGTGAGACCATTAGTCCCAGGTAGATCACCATTTTAACAGTTTCTTTCCCTAAGCTGTGATCACTTTAAACAAGGAACTTTACATTTTTGTATGGACTTTTATTGGACAGCATTTTACCCTTAAAGGGACTATACGGAGTTTAAAAAAGTTCAAATTATGTATTTTCCTCCCCCTACATGTTCCAGTAATGTCCTAATGTGTCGAATGAGCCCAGACCTGTTCACCACAACTGCCTCTAAAATCCTGCACTGTCACTCAAAAAGTTGTTAATTCTGGTCCAAAGTGCCGTCATGCACGAGCTTATATATATAGAGACTGCAGTTACGATTCAGACCTGAGGTGGCAGTAGTGAGTATGAAATGACCAACTTGGATCTAGTCCCTCTAAGCTTTTATGTGGCATTTGTTTATTTTTATGTTGTGTCCTGTTATGTGTTGACTTTGCACTTTGAGCTCCTTGCACATTTCCCCCAATGTGGTTTTACACTGCAAATGGCTAACAAACTGAATCTGAATAATCTCCATGGAGCCGAGCTGTACACGTCCCGCTCCCAGTAAAGTTACAAGTCAGGCTTTTGGAGAGGGGAGGCGCTCACAGCAAATCAGTTTGTTTAGTCTTTTTTCAATGATAAAAATATCTGTAAGAAAACAAATGCTTGTATTTTATTAGTTTTTATTGAGTTAAATGTTACATGGTGTGGCCTCAAATCTAATAGAACATTTTGTGCTGAAATGGGTTAATATTGCAAAAATATAATTATTGCAGTATTCAGTTTGACCAGTGTTTCCCAACCAGGTACACAGGGACCTCAGATGAACAATTTCAATATTACTTTGAATATAATTTTCAAAGTTAGTTTTAATGTTTTTTTTCAGTAACAGGTTTGACTTTGAGTATTTTAGCTACATTTTGAACATAACACTACACAATGAATAATTTATGTTTAGTTTCTCATTTTGTTAAGATTTTGGCACATCCTTGAGTTAGGGGTACTCATGCCTCATGGGTGTTGCATCAGAAACACTGAGTTAGGCTCATCAAAAGTCATGTTTTTGTTTCTCATATTGTATCTTGCCCTTTTCAGAGAAAAAGGCTGGGAACCATGTATTAGGTTTTACAGTTTAATGCAGCCTTTTACAGAATGCCTTGTAGTTTCTGTATTTTAAACCACATAATCTTGGTACTTCATCAAAAGTTCCAAACCAGTGGTTCTCAACTGGTGGATCAGGACCCAAAAGTGGGTCGCGAACCTTTTCCAGGAAACATTCTTTTAATATTTTTATCTTCCATGAACATATAGAAACATCTGAATCTGTTGTTCATAATTTAAGCTTCATAGGTTTATTTAATGTTCATTCATCATTCATTTGTGGGGAAAATGCAGTATTTGATGAGAAATTAAATTCTTATTTGGGTCATGGCTTGTCATCCTATAGGATTATGGTGGATCCTAACTCCATCCCAGTTGAGAATCATTGAGCTAAACCATGTTGAAGCTACTCATGAATGGTCAAATTAAGAAAAGTATCGATATCTTTGTCAATGCTTCGCTAGATTTGATACTATACACTGTTAAAAGTAAAAGGTCACACGCTCTAATATTTGGATGGAATAGTGTGGTCATGCGGGATGTTATTTAAATCCAGGTGGCCTAGTGTAGTATTGATCAGTATCTGCCCTGAGAACGTACTGTACAAACTCCACATAGAAAGGCCTCGCGTGGTCTGGGAATCGAACCTGATACCTTCTTGTCGTGAAGGGGGAAAAAAGCGCAAGCCACTCGGGCAGGAACGATAAAGCCGGGTCAGTGCTTCTATAATTCAGCTCACTTTATAACTCTACTTTTATGCCTGGAATAGCATTTGAATTTAAAATATTCATGACACCACTTATCCATTTATCACTATTAACTGGAAGCAGCAAACAGACGGTGAAGCATCTGGACTTCACTGAAGGAAGTGGAGCTATAGATGGATTTAAAAATGTCTACTAAAGTTTATATATAGAATAGGATCATGTTGTGAGTGATTACATTACTAGCGATCCCCAGAAAAAAAAAAATTATTGATTGAATCTTGACGAAACAAACATTAAGAAGAAAAAAGGTGTTTCAAAAACTCAGGCCCAACACTGACCTTTGTCTCCTGGGTTTGTGCTAAAAGCAGCTGTTTTGCCTAAATAATGCATGTGTGCGCGAAACAGAGGAGGCAGCTGAGTCTGACAGGCCAAAGCATTCTGGGTAATATGGTGCTACAGGCAAACAACACTGTACTGCGTCTCTTTATGGACATCCTGCATTAACAACATGGGCCTAATGTAAAGCAAAGTATGTGAGAGCCGTCGAGCTCCGCAGAAATGTGGCGTCAACTTTTAATGACAGCCATCGCTCAGCCACAATTCATACAATAGAAATCAGTACATTTCCATTTCCATCCATTTTATGTCATTAATACTGATTTATTTGGAATGGAACAAAGCATATAATGAATAGGAAACAAGTAAATATGCCAGAGCTAGTTTCCCTCTGCAGTCACATGGGGTAAAAACATACCACAAAACACAGCGTATACATAAATACTACATATGTTATATAACACATACTGTATAACACTGTTCTGTCTATCCTACATTGTTAAGTTAAGGTACCCTATAAGGCGGCCTATTGTATGCTTTTCCAAGTGATATTTAAACTTCACACAGAAAAGCCTCGTCCACAGTTGAGTATGAGCTATAAGTGTGCTGCATTTTCATAATATATTCAGATAAACCGAGGACTTGTTCATCATTACTGAAGACCAAACGCAGGGAACAGGTAAAGATGAAACTGGAGACCTGCTTAGGATCGATTGTGCGATTGGTCCTGGGGCGCTGCACTGCAGTCACCCTTGGCAGGTTGGCTCAGCGGCTTTGAGGGATGGATTAAATGCAGAAGACAAATTTCCCTGTGAGGACAATGAAGGAAAATTTAACGTTAACACACTAGTCAAAACATACTGTGTCATATAGTGTTATAATTATGGAATGCACTATACAGTTCTCTAAGCTTTATCATTCAGTTTTTGAAGCCCGGGCAACAAACACAAACACAAAGGTGAAGACAGTTTACTGAAGTAGAATAATATTATGCCTTCAAATAAGCTGGGAACACACTGAAAAACACCATGTGAATTGAGCCAAGTGTACAAACTCCCAAAGCTCAGTCTAAACAGTGTAAACCAAACCTGACTCATGTTTACCTCGATGTGCAGTGTCCGCCCGTTCTCCGTAAACAGACGACAGATGCCCACAAACATCACAAACACGACTATTGAAAATATTCAGCTGTCTACCTCACCATACACTGAATTTACGCATCTGAATTGTGTGAACCAAATAATCTTTTAAACATCAAATAAAAAAAAATAAAAAAACAGTCTTTGGAAATAAGAACTGGCGTTTTAAAATTCAATGTAAAAAAAAACCTTCAATGTAAAAAACTATCGGGCGACGGTGGCGGGTCGTCTCATGATCGGAAGGTTGCGGGTTCCAATCCCAGCTCCCGCAAATGCACACTGTAGTTGTGTCTTTGGGCAAGACACTTCACCCTATTGGCTCCCGTGTCTGCGTACAGTGGTGTATGAGTGAGAGAGTGAACGGGTGGCTGGTTCCTTACTGTAAAGCGCTTAGGGCCTGATAAAGGTAGAAAAGTGCTATATAAGTTGAGTCCATTCAGTATATTTTTTAATTTAAAAAAAAACTGCGTAAAAAATTAATTGGAGATTTTTTTTTTATGTGAAAAATGCAAAAATATAAATAAAAATCGGTGTTAAAAAATCAAATGTTATTTTTTTCGCTGCTTCAAATCATTGATCTGGAAAAAACTTACAATTAAAGAAATTAACTTTTTTTAATATCTAATAATATATTTTTTAATCTAATAATAAAATGTAATCAAGAACATGAATAAAACTCAGGTCAGAAAAAATCCTGACATGACCAAGGTGTTGCTAAGGTGTTGCTATGGACAGATTCCTGTTATTTCAACCAAAGTTTTCAACTTGCTGTCACACTTTTCTTCACAAACTGGCATTTTACCTATACATTTACCCCCCTTACCACAGGTATCATCCCACCACAATGAGAAGAATTACAAAAACAACCTGTCATACGCACTTTAAAGCTCAGGTGATTTGTTTAAGTGCGTTACCGCGGCAACGCAGCTCCCCTCTGCTCTTTCACAAAGTCTGCTGCTGTTGTGTGGAAGCTAACAACTGATCTGATTCATTTTAGACACAGAACAGGTAGGTAAATGTGAGTTATTAATTTTTATAACGGTTAATAAGGTTGTTTAACACATTTTTAACGATTAGTTTTCTTTATTGTTGGCCTTAATCCCGATGAAGTTGAAGTTATAATCTCTGAGGAGCTAGCGGTTAATCGGCAGTTAACTTGATAGGCGAGTAACTGGCTGTGTCCGAATTTCCACACTATTCCCTATATAGTGCACTATATAGTGGTCACGCCATTTTGTAGGGGCGTCCGAATGTCCAGAGAGAAAAAAAGTAGTGCACTCAAAATTTCCCACAATGCATTCTGAAAAGTAATGAGCAGCGGTGATCACTAAACGGGTCAATATTGACCACAATGCATTGCGAGAGTCGGAGAAGAATGGCCGACCGCAACAGGTCTTTGAACAAAACAACACGACTGAATGAAATCATCTGTTTCAATCGTGTATTTATCATGAATAAATGACTTAAATATAAACGGTTACGGTGAAAAATGCTAGCGTTAGCTGCTTACCTTTAGCTCGAGCTGTAAATGAGCGATAGCTTCCTCTCGAGTAATCCAAGCCATTCATGTAAAATCCATGTTAAATATAAGGTATCTGACTCGTATTTATCCATAATTAGTCCCCTGTCTCATGAGTTTGGTCGGTCTTTATCGCAGAAATACATTTTTCCCGGAGTTTAGTGAACTTTTAGCAGATGTAGTCATTCTGCTGGCACTTCGGACACCGGGCTCTGACCTACTTTCTGTACGTCTTACGCTGGAGTGATTTTTTTTTTTTTTTTTTTTAATGATAGTTTTAATTTTAATTTAAATATCAAATAAAACGCCTGTAAAACTGCCAAAAATGTTGTTCTGTTTCATAAAATAAACGTTTGTAATGATAAATAAATTCAGAAAAAATAAAGGAAAAAATCTGCACGCCGCAGCGCGTGTCACGTCACGCAGCTCGGAGAAAGTAGTGGCTTCTGTCCGAATAGCCAACAGAATCAGTGGACTATATAGTCTACTATATAGTGCGGGACTATTTAGTGAATGAGGGGTTAGGGACTAGGGTGGACATTTCTGTAGCGGCGAAAATATGAGAAAGTAAAATTAATGCGCAAACTTTATGGCACACAACTATTAAAGATTCTAGTTTTGCTTTTTTCACATTCCATCATTTGGTGACAGTTTAAAAGACAAGGCCCAGCTTTATTTGACAGGAGAGTAACATGTAAATGATCAGATGAAACCTCTTTGTTTTCTCTGTTGTCTCCGTTTAGGACTGAAGCGCTCGCCGCCAGTTTGTAAAAATGTGTGAAGGCCAAACGTTCAGAGCTTTTGTGAACGAGCGGCTGGCTGCGGCGGCTGGAGAGTTACGTGCGCTGTTTGAAGGGACGACAGCGCAGTGTGAGGAGGAACTTCGTCGCTCCGAAGTGGAGAATCAGAGGAAACAGCGGCGCCTGGACCAGATACTGAGCCCGAGAGTCGTACTGGTCAGAGCCAGGGTCCAGACGTCCCTGACAAGTCCTGGCCCCAGACTGAACCAGGGAATCAGAGAGACTCCGAGGATTAAGCTGAAGCCAGAAGAACAGAGGATCAAACAGGAGGAAGAGCAGCTCCCAGTGTAGGCTCAAGCACTTTTAAAGTCACATTATTTCTTCAGTATATTTATACCTGTTATATTATAGGTGTTTCCCAGACTCCAGCGGTGTGTGCATGAAGAGAGAAGAGCTTCAACAAAGACAAACTGAGCGCAGGAACATCAGCTCAGAGACGGAGGGACACACTGAGCACTCGACTGAGCACTCGGACACTGACGATGAAGACTGGGAACCTCCATTCAACCGCTCAGAGGCACAGATGGAGACAGAGGATGATGGAGATCACCACCGACAGGTCCAGAGCAGAGACAGAAACACCAAAGTCTCCACCCAAAACAAGTCTGAACCAGAGACGAGTGCTAGGGTCAACAACGGAGTGACGTCCGGAGCTGATAGAGGAGAAGAAAGGAAGAAGCATCAGTGTCATGTTTGTAACAAAAGATTCAGCACAAAACAGCATATAAAAATACACACTAGAGTGCACACAGGAGAGAAACCTCACAAGTGTTCAACCTGTGACAAAACATTCACCCAAAAGTGTAATCTAAACACACACAAAAGAACACACACAGGAGAGAAACCATACAAGTGTTCAACTTGTGACAACACATTCACCCAAAAGTGTGATCTAATCAGACACAGAAGAACACACACAGGAGAGAAACCATACAAGTGTTCAACCTGTGACAAAACATTCACCCAAAAGTGTGATCTAATCAGACACAGAAGAACACACACGGGAGAGAAACCATACAAGTGTTCAACCTGTGACAAAACATTCACCCAAAAGTGTAATCTAAACACACACAGAAGAACACACAAGGGAGGAAAAAACACACGGCTGTTCAATTTGTAATAAAACATTTGCCCAAAAAGCTCATCTCGAGCAACATAGAAGAACACACAGGGAAAACCCCTAAAGCGGTCCCGTCTGTAAGAAGCCATTTACACAGCTCTCTCACCTCAAACAGCATAATAAAACACACACAAGAGAGAAACATTTGCCTTGAAATTTAGTCTGAAAACACACATGAACACTCACAGAGCTTGAATACATTTCATCATCCAACATTTTCACCGATTGTCTTGTTTGAATATGAAATAGATGAATGTGTTTCTCAATGCAAACTTTTTAAGATTGTTCTCTGTTTAGTTTGTACATGATTTACTAATTAAATTACTTTTTGTTTTATGTCTTCTGAACGAAATTGATTTGTAGAATTACAAGTGATTTTTTTTTTAAATTGACACAGAAAATCGTTGGACTTTTTCCAACCCGCTTTTGAAAATAACATTTAAACAACCTTTGAAATGTGTTCTTTTTGTTCATATAAAGATTTACAATTACTGTAAATATGTTAAAATAGTTACATCAGAAACGTTAAAATGTATTAATTATAGTTGTTTATCTTCATGTTGTTCACAGTATTGTACATGTGTATATTTGTTTTCTAATTGTACATAAAATATCTTTAAGAACCGCATATTTGCAGTCTGTTATGCACTAAAACTACAATCTTTTCACATATACAGGTGAAACTCGGAAAATTAGAATATCGTGAACAAGTTTATTTCTGTAATACAACTTAAAATGTGAAACTAATATATGATATAGACTCATGACACTAAAAATAATATGTCAAGCCTTTGTTATAATTTTGATGATTCTGGCTTACAGTCCATTTTCAAAATATTCTAATTTTCTGAGACGTTTTATTTGGGTGTTTTACAAGCTGTGATCCATTATCAAAATTATAACAAATAAAGGCTTGATATATCTCACTTTGATGAATTTGGCTTACAGCTTGTAAAAACCCATGTGATGGTCTCCTGCAGGTTAGACTACTGTAACGGCTGCTCACTGGCCTTTCTAAACGAGCTGTTAGAGCTGCAGTACATCCAGAACGCTGCTGCTCGAGTCCTTACAACAACCAGGAAACACGACCATATTAGTCCAGTGTTCCGGTCTCTGCACTGAGTTCCTGTCGCTCAGAGTATATAATTTAAAACAGCTCTACATGTGCACAAGTCTCTTCAAAATCTAGCACCAAAATACATCTCAGATATGATCAAGCCGTATGAACTGTCTCGGGCCCTGAGAAATGTTCCCAGAGTCCGGGCTAAACACGATGTTGTCTTTCAGTTTTACACAGCTAAAGAAGACGAGCGACAGGCCGTATCTAATGATTTGCTTTTAACACTATTATGTAATGATTAGATTGATGTTTTATGGATTGATCTGCCTTCTTGCAATTTTATGTAACTGTGGAGCACTTTGAATTACCTTGTGTAACTGTGCTCTACAAATATACTTGCCTTGTCTTTTATGCTCATCACTCAGGCCCCTTTGTAAAGAGCCGCTGTTGGAGAACTGCTGCTTTACAGTATTTGGATTCCAGTGGATTTGAAAGACAGAGCGAGAGAGAGGCAGCCATGTTACCACTAAACACAGAGAGAGTGGATTTCAATCAATACCACAGCGATCTGCCGCTTAATCACATTCCTCTTTGTTTTCCTCCTGGAGCAAACTGACAGAGGGATTGCAATGGATTAGAATATCTCTGAAAATATTTTGGGGTCATAGTAGCGTTGGATTGATGTTTACACATTCAGGCTATAGAAAAGAATGAGATACGGAACCAATAGTGCAAATGAAAAGAGAAGATGTAGAGAACTTTTGTGTCTAAAGATGTCTTTAAAAAACAAACTGCACATCAATGTCAAATATTTTTTATTTTTAATATTATGAAGTTGTAAGTCAGGATGCACTGATACGATACTGGTATCAGATATCAAAGCCGATAACAGAAAAAAATACGTTATCGGGTATCGGCTACAAATATCTGATAACAAATACCCATTTTAGCTCACCGTTTTAAAAATGCAACTTTCACAAACTAAATCAATGTAACTAAAGCATGTCCATGAATATGGACATGCTGTATGTCATTTTAAAGCTAAGAACCTGGAGAATTCAATCGTGTAGTTAGTTTTTACCTCTGCAAATGTATTTCCGGTCACGGCGGAAAATGCCACGGGTATCAAAAGCGTGCTAAAGCTAGCAGGGACATGCTAATGCTAACGGCAACTAATTAAAGCAGTACTAAGTAACTCTTGCCCCTAGAGGCCATAAGCACAACTGCAGGTGTCTTAGTAAGTTACGATTTTTTAACATATTAAATGTCTTGGAGAGTAAATACAGTACTACGCTGACAGAAAAGGTGAAGGGAGAGAGGGGTGTTGTACATCCAGTTATACAATGGGAATATTTTTTTCACTCAAACTTGGCTGTAAATACTGTTTAAAGTGGCGCTAGTCCGCAGTTAGCTTTGCCCGTTAGCCTGTTAGCTTCTTCTCCGTGATTCTATTAGTGTGTATTGCTTGCTCCGACCCGGTGGCAGTCAAGTTGCAAGCATGGTTTTCTGGCCAGAGACACCAGGGGGAGATGAAAGACCCCCCAATCATCCCATTAACACTTGTATTACCCCCAGAGGGACTACGGAAAGGATTTATTAAGGTAAACACGTTACTTAGTACTGCTTTAAGGCTGGGACAGACACAGAAATACCAAAAGTAGCCTAACAAAATAAATAACCATGCAATGCTGGAGTGGCAAAGTATTTGTTTTAGTTTAATCTTTAATGCTGTTAAAGAATAGCCTATAAGATATTTGTAATGCACAAGTTGTAATGATCAGATGAATTTATGTGAGTTGTTTATATCAATATAAAATAGCAGAAAAGTCTAGTGATCCTTGTTAAATGTTTTTCCATTTTCCATCATAATTGATCTGTAACATTGACACACACAAAAAAAGACTTAATTCTGATAATGGAGAAAAGAGGACCATTCATGGAGAGAAAGACACTTTTAAGAACGTCTCTCTTATCAGTTAATATCGGATATCGGCTGATACTCAAACCCGCAGTACGGGTTTCGAAAGCTAAAAAGCTGGATCGGTGCATCTTTAGTTGTAAAGTATGATTTTTATCAAAATCTGACCAAGTTTAGTTAGAAAACGAGCAGTGAAAAAGGAAGGAAGGGTTTTGACCTTTCTCTCCAGAATTCAGATTTTGGAAAGAAATCCACAAGGACTAAAAATGTTTTATTATACAGTTTATCAATGTGTTCGTTGTATTGCAAACCAGTAGCCAGTACAACAACTAAAATGGTCTTTCCGTCATCTACGCAATTCCTTTTCCATGTCACAGTGAGTTGTTGTGACTGTCTTGCCCTGCAGCATGTTGCCAATTGAAAATAACACAAAGGGATGGTTTCTGTGTTGAGTAATGGTGTTCAAACCACGCCGCGCGTCCATCAATACTCTTCCCTTGATCTGGATGAATAATGAAACAAAGACAAGTGTTACTTCAGATCCCGTCCATCGGGGAGCGCTGTAGAGGAGTGTAAACAAATCCAGCATGTGAGGATTACATTGATTTTCACTGAAGTTCTGTGACTCATTCTGACTTCAACAAGATGCCAGGAAAAGATTAAATCAGCACTTTGGAAAGTTGGATATGTAGTTGCTGCTGGAACTCGAGAACGTGCACAACATGTATTTCAGTGGTGAGGGCGAAGTCTCTGTTTAATCTTTGAAAAAGTGGCAGAAAAATTTGTCCAAGCTAGCAGAAACCTTGCCGCCTAACCCTAACCGCTTCAACTTGCATTTCAGGCGTGACCTTAAAGGGATATTTCAGGATTTTTGACATAGGGCCTCATTTCCTAGTTATCCAGAGTGTTGTTCATGTCTGGAGATATTTTTTTCTTAAATTCATGCAGTTCTTATATTTGAAGAGCTTAGTGGCACTAGGCTAGTGCAAGGCTAAAGCATTTCTATGGTATCAGTTAGCCTGCATTAAAAACAGTCTGACCCACTCCACAGTGCACCTGAGGCAAATCACTGCCAGACAAAACACCAGACTAACCATATAAATGTCTGTGTTAATAGAATAATTTTTGAAATGTAACTGACCTTGTATCACATGAATTACCGCATTTTGGGGGACTATTTTCTCGCAGATCACTCCGCCGCTGCGTTAGCTTACAGCCACGAAGCTGATGCTGCTCAAATATAAGTGATTTACCTCAGGTGCACTGTGGAGTGGGTCAGACTGTTTTTAATGCAGGCTAACTGATACCATAGAAATGCTTTAGCCTTGTCCTAGCCTAGCGCCACTAGACTCTTCAAATATAAGAACTGCATGAATTTAAGAACAAAATATCTCCAGACATCAACAACACTCTGGATAACTAGGAAATGAGGCCCAATGTCAAAAATCCTGAAATATCCCTTTAACCTTCTTAACCTGCCCCACAGCAGCAGAACAATCAAACCTCCTCAGCCTCTCCATCTCCCCCACTCTGAAAAGTCTGTTCATTATGCCTTATTCACTTGATGACATTTACTCCTTAGTGACTGATTGCCTTGATCTTAACCAGAACGCCGCAATCCATTAATTACAAACATGTTTCATTATTCCTAAATGGGCCAGTGTTGATTTCCGTTTTTCTCTTTTAAAGTCAATATATAAAACTGATGACTAGATTTACTAAGCCTTTATTAGTCCATGCATCGTGATATTTTGGGGGGGGGAAAGAAAGAAAGAAAAGAAGACATGAATCTGCTTTCTCAGCCCCTTTTAAAATCAATCCGAGTGCCTGAGAGTTTTTTGGGCAAGCTCTTCTATCTGGTCTGCATTTTTACTTGTTTCAATGATATAAAAGTCTTATACACTGACTCACTAAAAAGAAAGTTGTCACATAAAAGGTTACTCTGATTTTGTTGGTCCGCCTTCAGTTTTGATTACAGGACATTCGCTGTGGCTGTGTTTCTATAACCTTCTGCGATGTCAAAAGATCCAGTTTTGTATTCATTTTTCACCAAGATCTTGTATTGAGTGTGACCACTGTGCAAAGCCTTCTCCAGCACATGACAAAGATTCTCAATGGGGTTAAGATCTGGACTCTGTGGCGGCCTAAATGATGTGTCATGCTCCCTAAACCACTCTTTCACAATGTGAGCCTGATGAATCCTGGCATTGTCATCCTGGAATATGACCTTGCCATCAGGGAAGAAGAAACCCATTGATGGAATAACCTGGTCATTCAGGATGTTCAGGTAGTCAGCTGATCTCCTTCTTTGGTATTGCTGAACCTATACCTGACCACAGATCATAAAAGTTAGAGAAATCGAGGAGTCAACTTTTTTTTTTTGGTCAGGCAGTGTAGATATAAGTCATACAGTCAACCACTTGTGCTTCCAAAGAGCATATAGGTCATACTTTTTAACCCAGGGAGCCAAGAAGCTCTCCCCATCCCTCTTTCCTAAAAGTCGATATATTTTTGGCCTGGTCACGTCTAAAGAACTCTTTCCTAATGCACTTAAGATATCGGTAACATGCCAATAATCAACAAAACAATGTACAATGATTGATTCCTGCTTGTTCAGATGGTACTGATTTGGTTTAAACTGTTCTTTCTGCTGTAAACAAACATGAGGTCAGCGCTTCCCCACGTCTCTCTTAAAAATGCTCTTTCTAACAATGGTCGTAAATAGCCCTGAGACAAAGTAAAACAAACCTTTGCGGGAGTAAAAAGTGATTTAATTTTTTCCTTTTAGTTTGTACAACACAGTTTAATAGGTTTAGCTTAGTGTCGAGCGCCACGGTATGAAATTTCAGAACGTTTGACTCATAAAGATGGGGCCGATTGTCTTGAAATGTTTTGTGGCATCTTAAATACTTTACCCCCCTTAACGATAAAACATTAGGACACAACATTCTTGTCAAGATAAGGGGGAAGCAGCGTTTTCTGTAGTTAGTGATGTTGCTTTCAAGATGTATTGTTGTATACATCGCGTAATTATTTCTTGTGGTATTTGACAAATGTAAATTCAAGTTACATTGTTAGTAGTCATACAGTTTCATCCATATACAAATCCATTAAAGCTGCGCCTACTACAAAGTTAAGTTTTCATTTTGTTAAGGGAGTTTCCTTAGAACAGGCCTGTACCATCCACAGACTTTCCCTCCTTTTCAATACAGGTCACTTCGAACTCATGCCATGTCCTGCTGGCTAACAAATACACCAGGAAAGACATTGAGTGTTTTAGCACAAAATGTTCAGAACAGAGAGAAAGTGCAGCATACGACTACTACAAGGCCTGACACTTTATACCACCTTTCAAGATACCAGCCCTTTGCACTGCATTATTAATTCAGTAATACACTGTAACTTTGGAGGAACTTTGCTGGAAGTTGGGGCTGGGACTGAGTGAAGGCTGCCAATTTCTGAGCATCACCTGTCACCTATACACGCTGCATTTCACTCGCTTTCCAGAAATCCACTTACACTTGACAAAATTCATTGAAAGGTACACAGGGGATATTGCGTTCTCATCTCTGTCCGGGATGGTGCCCGATGAGGTGTTGTCCACAAGCCTGATCAGCCTTACGGACTGGTAGCTGGAGGTGTAGCATTGTTATTTATTCATATGTTTCGAATATGCAACAACTCAAGATGATATAAAAAAACGACAACGACAATACAAATGACTCCCGATTACACATTTGAAAAGGAGTGAGAAGAAGTACACGGCTCACCCCCTTATGTTAAAGAATACACAAAAAGCATTCCTTCAAAGCAACACAGTTACAAACACAGAATTATTATGTATCATTATTACTTTTTAAAGTTTACAATTGACTGCCTTTATGTTATAGTTTGTACGATTCATCCTCTTTGTACTTATTCATAACTGCTGATTTATAACTCTTTTTAAACTGCAGAAGGTGTGGACTATTCCACAGAACCATTCCACAAAAGGAGACGCACTTTGTTTTGAGTGTAGTTCGAGCATATCGTTTTAGTGTCCCCCACTTTAACCGAGCACATTTTCTCCAGTTTGGCTTTACTCAAATCTAAAAGCTTATTGAAAAAAGTGTCAAACACGATTAAACAACGATAAAAAAGCAATAAAGAGCCACAAAAAAGCCACAAAAACGTACCGGATAAGCAACAATAAAAAGTGGCAAAAACACGACTAAAAAGTGACTAAAAACGTGACGATAACATGACAAAAAAGCAGGGGAAAAAAAGCTTTCTTCATCGAAAACAACAAAGAAAGACAAAAACACAATAAAAATAACCTAACAAAAATAGAACAAAAAAAAGACACAAACACAACAAAAACGCTTAAAAATTGTGACAAAAATGCAGCAACAATGCATCAAAAACATCACAATTTGTTTTGTAGGTCTTAGCTTTCAAATTAGGTGTCACCCTGGCCTATAGGCTTACAGCCTATAGGCCGTATAGGCTGTAAAAAAGCTCCATTGAGAAGCTTTAGATTTGGGTAAAGCTGAACAGGAGAAAATGTGCTTGGTTAAGGCGGGGTTAAGAGGTTAAGGTGTACCCCCCTTGTCTATAAGAAAACACCTGTAAATTTCCTAGAAGCATTTTTTGTTCGCTCTATGTAGCCTATTAATTGAGCAGTTTTGGAATCTACAAGAGCTATAAATTGTAAAGCTTATGATTTCAGGAACAATATATTTGTGTGATCTCGTAAACCAGCGCGATGTACTTTACGTTTGGCTTTCTTTTGCAGTATGTGCAGAGATCGTGTGGTAGTTCTATAGGTAGTGCCCCAGCAGTTGGCGTACGGAGAGAAGAGCTCGGGGGAAAGAACACAGCCCTGAGGTGTTCCGGTGTCGATGGTCAGAAATATTTATATTTTTATGAAAGAAATTGAGAGACAAGGACTGTGTTGACTGTGATTGACTGACAGTTACAGACAGGCAGGGAATGCAGTCTCCCTTCGCTTTTAAGTATTTTTTAAAAAGGTTTTTTGGGGAAAAAACACACTTCAGAATCCTCATAGAAATGACTTCGACTATGTTTTTTTTGTAACAAGCTTTATAACCAGTGTGGGGGTAATTTAAAAAATCTATTACTTTCAGTAACTGACATATACTTAAACAAAATATGGGAATATGTCATTACAATTTAAGTAACTTAAGTTACAAGTGCATTTAAATGGTATTGATGAACAAAAATGGCCAAACTCCGGCCAAATAAAATGCAGCTCCAAATCAAGTTGGACACTGGTGTATAAAATCTGCAGTTGCATGTAATTGGGTCATTCCGCCAAAACGGTGCCTTTTGCGTCCCAAGGACATAAACAGCCACAAAATGACAATCACAACCAGTTGTTGAAAGACAACTATTAAATAACATTATTTAGATTTAAACTTTTTTTTTATAGTTTTGAAACAATTTCAACAATATAATTAAAAATAATAATAAAAGAAAATCCAAAAATAAAATGTTCATAAAAAGTTTGTTTTTTGGCCTGTTCCCGCCTGTGATTTTTCATCTTTAATAAGGTATATAATGTGTAAATTGTAGCTAGAACTACAAAAGAATCACTTAATTACATTGTCCACTAAGCGATCTCATTATTTTACGGTTTTTAAGTTAAAAAAAAAACGTATTTCTATGAAACATTTGCAGTTTTATGTGTGTCCCTAACTTTTTGTCATGCCTGTTACCAAACTACAAAAACTCTCCACATATTAATGGTACAGTCCAATGACATCACAATCAAGACGTGGCATTCAGAAGAGACTTTCCCACGATCTAAACCAATCAGTGACTCTCTCTCTTCAATATTTTACTCTATGAACTGTTTGTGGACATTTGGAGAATGGGGGAAATATGTCACGTCATTCCTGTTACCAACTTTTAATGTGTAAATCCAAGTGTGTTTCTGTTCTAACTTATTTAATCAATATCTACACGAAATGTTGTTTCAGTGGGTACAGCATGTGCTTCTGTGCTAGTTAGCATTAGCCTGCAATTGGCAAATTGGTCAAATTTGGTCATTCCTGTTACCATTCTGAGGTAAAAAATGAAATGAAAAAAATGAAAAAGAGAGACTGAGATGGCCCCCATACATTTTTGTACACCTAAACATTATGCCAATTAAAAAAGTTAATGTTAAAACACACCCAAAAAAAAGCAAAGGAAAGCAAAGGAAAATGAAATCTTTTACTGCACAATTTGCTTGGTGGCATTATTACTATTGTCAGTTTATATTTTGCCAAAAGTAACTCAAAAGTAACTCAAAGTAGTGTAACTCAGCTACATTTATGTAACAGTAATACAAACATATTACATTTTTAAAGCTACTAATATAGAATGTATTACAATTTTAAAGTAACTTGCCCAACACTGTTTATAACTAGCTGAGGACAGAGCTAATAAAGATTCCTAAAGATGCAGCAGTGTTTGGAATAACCAAAACTCGATGTATGTGACACTTTTGGGGGCCTGTCCCGGTATTTGGAAACCATGTGCCCACAATCCCGGACCGTGTAATGTGTTTCGGCCGGCGGGATCAGGGTTCAAATAGCTGGGGTCACGCTGATGTCTTTTCCAGCCGCGCTGTCTAAACTCTGGCCATTTCAATTGTTTTTAGATCACTGTCCAAGTCAAAACAGACACACGCATCAAACACAATCAACAAGGATTTTTATAAATTACTTCAAGACGTTTTGGTCGAATGCGTTTCCAGGCTGGGGGGAGATTTCTTCTGATGGAGATGTTTTGGAGTTTTGTGGTTAAAAACAGTGACCTAAGAAACAATGGACAAAGTAAACAATACATTGAAGGCTGTGAGTCAGACGAGACTGTAGAAAACTTTGTATTGCATTTAAAGTACCAAATAATTAGCTTCCAGATCGGACACCAGAGTCATGGTATTATTATTTTTGTGCATATTATGAGTAATAAAACATGTACAATATGCTATGAAGTACCTGTCAATATTTTCATTGGCTAAGAAGTTACTAAGCACTTACCATTTTTCAATATAGTGTATGTTGCTAGGTAACAGTAATGATTTGTACTGTAGCATATATTTCAGGAGTCACCAACCCGATGTCCGTGGGTTCCCAGTTCCCTCGGGGGTTTCAGTAGCCCCTGGGACTTTTATACATATTAATATCTTCCCTTTTTACAATCAGATTCCATGATATGCAATTGTTTTTTTCTTCTTCTTTTGATTCACTAGTTGTTACATTCAATGGTTAATATACTGCAATTAAATAGCCTTAAGTCTTTTTGTATATTTTTTTTTAACTGGCTGCAGTAGCTCATTTCTAAAATGGCTGGTGACACCTGCACTCGACTTAATTCTATTTTCAAGTAATGATATACAATGTGTTTCGGCCGACCTTTGTGTACTATGCATTTAATTATGAAGCATGTGTAAAAATCGCTTGAATTTGAGTCGGTTTGAACTAATCTAAGATCAGATAAAATATGCTAATGCCAATGGAACGAGCATAAATCCCACTTGAAATCAGACAAATTAACTTTTACTTTTAAAAACATTTATTTTTCACTCGGAAATTATACAAAATTATCTGAATTGTACTGGGTCCATTAGCGATAAGAGGTTTGATCTGATTTAAGACCAGACCAAATGTACTCTCTCTTAATTCATGTAGATTTATGTACTTTCTTCCTTAAAATTATTATTCATTTTCCAGTGTTGTTGTTTACCGAGATAGTGCTAATTAAGTTATCAAACATGCCGATATAAACTATAGTCATCCTGGTTAAAAATTCAGATACTGGTAATGCGTTAACCTCTTACTTTTTAAAATTGTGTTATTGTTGCTTTTCAGGCACGTTTTGTTCACTCTTTGTCTGCTTTGTTGTTGCTCTTTTGTGGCTTTTTTGTTGCTCACTTTTTAGTCATATTTTTGTTACTTTTTATTGTGTTATTGTGGCTTTTTTGTCACTTTGTTCTTGCTTTTTATTCTCATTTTCGTCGCCATTTTGACGCTTTGTCCAAGAAGCTTTTAGATTTGCCTAATGCCAAACTGGAGAAAACGTGGTCTGCTAAGGTTAAGAAAGTGTGGCATGAGTTGGACCACGACAAACGACACAAAATAAACTCGCTTCCTCTTCTACTGTTTGTTAGCAGCGACAACAACAAAGGCCTCTGACTAACTTTCATCACCGCATTTTAGCCAAACAAAGCTAAACCACGTGCAACACAAACGCAAATCAACGTGTAATTCAGGCTCATCCACAAATATTTAGTTACATCAGACATTTCCTTGCCACCGGTCTCTAAACGCAACTTGACTTTCTACCTTTAGGGGTCGCTGTTTGTTTCTATTAAACCTCTGAACCTGCGGGATGCAATCCCAATCAACAGTGTCCGTAAGTGCAATCATTACAGAGGCGCGCGCGGACTTAAATGAGCGCCATATTTTATGATTTCACTCACCGCCTTTGCCCTTCTGCGCGCCGTAGCTGTCGCCAATCACGCACCGCGCACGCCTTATCTTCTGAAACAGTTTTTTTTTTTTTTTTTTTTTTGGATAAACAAGGCCCACCTCTTGGTTCCAATTATCCCAACGCGGGCGGGACTACCTTCATATCGGCCACTTCTGATTGGCCGGAGCAGGAGCCAGTCACGGTATCGCCTCAGTAGCGTCCTGTCGGGTGAAGCGGTCCACTCAGCAGAAGTCAGAAAGTCAAAATTTCTAGCCACGGGACCCACCGGGAAGAACTCACGTTTACTTTTGGCTCATCACGCCGCGCCTCTCAAGCCGCGCACGCGCTCCTACTTTCGGTGTTCTATTCGAGTCCACGCGCTCTTAATTGGAAACATTTACAGGACTTGTTGGCTCTCGCGGAGGAGATTCGGGCATGACTTTTACTTTTACGCACGCACGAAACTACAGCGCGGTGCCATCCCGTTGAACCGGTGCCATGCGTCATTTGGAGAAGAGGTGTACGCGAAGAGTTACGGGACGTTTGGAGGTCCTATGTGGGGACGTGCGGACGAGCAGCAGCAGCGGCGCGTCTGTCTAACCCACACTGTGCCACTGAATGGGGATCGCCGGAGGAGGATGCGACGCGGGCCGTTTTAGAGACACTTTTATCTCTCTTCTTCTCCATCCCTTTTCCGCTCCTGGCCGGGATTTATAGCGGGGAGCCATGGCCTCGGAGGTGGTCTGCGGGCTCGTCTTTAGGCTGCTCCTGCCGCTGTGTCTCGCGACCGGTAAGTTAACTAAATAACAACAACAAGGAGAAGAAGAAGGAGGAGGAGGAGAAGGAACACGCAGTAGATCGGTTTACTCAAATTCAATTGGCACGAGTTGGCTCATCTGACAAGTGTAAGGCATCCATTATTATAAACAAACTTATGCACTGGATAAATGATCTTACATTAGATAAATGACTTAAGATACAAGCATGAATCCCACTTGGGGTCAGACAAAGTCACCTTTGCACTTGAAATGATACAAAGTAATATACATTAAGAAGAAATGTGCTTGTCCCATTGCCATTAAGAGGCTTTTATCTTATCTATGACTGACCAAACCTACCCAAACTTTAGATTCACTCCTTGATTCGAGTGATTTCATGTCATTTCTTCCTTAAGATGTTTATTCCTTTTCCAGTGTGGGGTTAAAACAAGCCAGAATACACTCAATACAGTGAGTTTAAAGTTCTAAGCCTGATACTTCATAGTTTGGGCATTAGTGTTGAAGCGTTGGATAATGTGATTTTTGTTTGGTGGGACTGCTCTTTTTTATAACAAGTTCAATTCATGCATATTTCACTTTATATTATAGGCTATTATAGGCTTAGCAACCTTGGCGTGACAAAACATTACTTATTTGGGAAACAGCATCACTGTCTTTAATGTAGTAGCCTGATATCTGAAATTAGTTTGTGTTGAAATAATACGTTGTAAACAGCTGTGTAATAATTATTCTACTACAACTTGCACAACTACTACTACGATTTCTACTACTACCCTACAACTTACTACTACACAGTTAGACTAGTGTAAAGTAAACTACACCTTTAAGAATAAGGCCAATAGAGGTACTTTGTGTATAAGGGGCTCTGCAGTAACTTGGTAATAATCTTGATAAAGTGCAGAATACAGGCCTTTATGTGGCGTTACAGTCATAGTGTTTAATTGTCACACTATGAAAAGGCCTGATTGAACAGTGTTAGACAGTGCGCGCACATTCGGGCCCGTTTCCCAGCAGTGCGCCGCTCTTTAGTCGTCATACCTTTGGATAAAAATAGATACTGCTTGTCTCCCAAACAGCCACGCATTAGGAGCCGCCTGCGAGTGCGAGAAGTTGTGTGAATTTGGACATTATATCTATTAAACCCCCCCTCGTCTGAATTGAGCGCATTTTCTCCAGCTCGGCCTTACCCAAATCTAAAAGCTTCTAACTGGAGAGCAGTTTGAAAGCTAAGACCGATGAAAGTGATGGTGACTTTTCTGTCACGTCGTCGCCATGTTTTTAGCCACATTTTTTTAAGCGTTTTTGTCAGTTTTTCTGTAACACTTTATTTTACTCTACCCTTGATACATTGTACTTGCTATATTTAGTACAATGTAATGTGCTTTGTAATAGGGCTGAAAGATATATCGTTATCGTATCGATATGGAGATATGAACATTCAAGATATCAATATCGCAAAAGAAAAATATATCGTTATCGTATTTATATCGAGATATGAAGATTAAAAATATTAAAATCGAAAAAGCAAGATATAAACAATATAGATTTTCATCAATAAAACTTCACTCTTTTGTATTATGATTTTATTTTTCTGAATAATGCTTAGTTTTCACCTAACCCATAGTTATATCATATCGTATCGATATCGACATATCTGGCATGAATATCGACATATGGAAATTTTGTCCATATTGTTCAGCCCTACTTTGTAACAATCTGTAATAACTTGTACCTAAGTAGTACATACACAATGGAATAATGTGTATTAGTACTTTGCAGGTACATAATGTAATTAGACATAAGACCCTAACCCTGAAGGTCATATGTCTTATTACATTATGTACCTGCAAAGTACTAATACACATTATTCCATTGTGTATGTACTACTTAGGTACAAGTTATTACAGATTGTTACAAAGCACATTACAATGTACTAAATGTTGTTAGGTACAATGTATGACGGTAGTTACTGCTTTTTCTTTGGTATTTTTGTTGCTTTTTGTCATATTTTTGTCACGTTTCTGTCACTTTTTGTGTTTTTTTTTCACTGCTTTTAGCATCGCTTTCATCGCAATTTATGTCGTATTTTTTTTGCATTTTTGCTGCATTTCCGGCACGTTTTTGTTGCTCTTTTGACACTTTTTTGTTGCTTTTTCATTGCTTTTATTCATTGCTTTTATGTAGTGTTTTCATCGCATTTTTGTCGTGTTATTGTAGCGTTTATGTCACATTTATGTCACTTTTTGTTGCATTTTTATCTTCGTTTTGCTGCTTTTTTGTTGTCGAAGCTTTTAGATTCGGCTAAAGCCAAACAGGAGAAATATGCTCGGTTCAGGTGGGGGTTAAGAGGTTAACTGACCTTAGCTCATCAATACCAAACGTGCAGCCTGGTTCAGTGTTTTCTTATCTGCCGTTACTACGTAAAATCATGCCAATAAATGGATTTGGCGTCACAAAATAAGCTTCTTATTTTCCTAACCGGGTCATGCTTGCAATAATAAAATAATCAAATACATGGCAGGTATTGAAATCACGCTATGGGGGTCGTAATGTTGTGAGTCAGAGTAGAGAAAGACGACGCCTGAGATGACTTTCGAGCTTCGGAAATTCAGGAATGAGACGCTAAAGGTCGAGTCAGACGGATGATCAGCCACTTCAGCATCTTTGCAATCTAACTGTTAATTGTTGCCAGAGTTCTGCAAGTCATGGGAAAAAACGATGGCCGTGCGATTAATTGAAACGTATCATTGTCATTGCTGGCTCGGCGCCTTTGTCTCCTGTGGCAGAAACAGCTCGGTGTTTGGAGTTTGAGGAGTAAAATGGAAAGTGTTTGGCGTTTAGGCGAGACGCTGCGATTTCAATTTGAAACATTGGCTGTAGAGTTACTGCCATAAATATGAGAACAGAATGTGATACAAGTTTTCAGTCATGGTGTGTTGTCATATAGATATAAGACCTTTTATGCATAAAAATGGCCACAGTCGCCTATATTTTCGACAACAAAATCTGAATAATGGAACCTGTTAACATCTCTTTTATGTGGCTTTTGTCTATCACTATAGTCGTGCTATTGTTGCTTTTCCAGCACGTTTTTTTGTCGCTCTTGTTCATGTGGGGGTTAAGAGGTTAAATTGATGGTTTTATTTTGTGACATATTAGTTCCAAAGACGTTTGCAGAGGGGATTTTAGTAGGGCTGGGCGATATGGACCAAAAGTCATAACCCGATATATTTAGGTTGAATATCGATATACGATATATATATCCCGATATTTTTTCCGCAAAGTGAGAGCTGTGAAATTAAATGTTAAGTCAAAGTCAAAGCCAAATACGAGTAGTTTTACTGAAAACTCAGTATAAAATGTAAACATAAACACTGTTTAACAAAGCTGCGTAAGGTGCACATTTAAATAAAAAAAATGTCTTGGATAAAAATAGCCTATCAAATAGGTGCTGCCCTCTTGTCTCAGGGCAGCATTTATAGAGATAACAAAATAAAGTGCTCAGTTTAAGATAAACTTTTTTTTAAATCAGCTTGAGATGACCTGTTTCTTTTTGTTAACTTAATAGCTTATCTGAATTTGAAATATCCCGATATACGCGATGTGGTCTAATTCCATATCTTATTAAAAATATATCAATATATCTTAAATATCGCCCAGCCCTAGATTTTAGATATGTTGTTTAGTTTTTAAATAAGCTGTTTATTAGCTAAAGCCATTTTTCATTCATAATCAATATCAAGAATGAAAAAAAACTTCTATAATTCATTTTGTACGGGATTACAAGCTATACTTCTGTCACAGTTTGCATGTTTTTATATATTACCCCAGTAAGGATCTACAGTAGTCATAGTGTTTTAGATATACATATACATACACATACAGTACATTACTGTATTTCTCTAGGCAGCTTACACTTTTGCTGACGTTTCTAAAGTTTGCACATTCTCCCTGTGTCCGCATAGATTTCCTGCAGGTCACTCCGGTTTCCCCTACCGCTAAAACATGCACAATAGGGTCTACTCTCGGGCTAGGATTAGGGCTGGGTACCGTTAAACGATACCAGTCTGGTACAGAAAGAAGAAAAAAAGTTTAGGTTCTACCGGTATCGAAAAAATAAAAGTATCGAGAGCCAAAAAGAAATATAAAATCTTTATATTCAAGTTTTGATGCTGTTGGTATCAACATTTAAAATAAAATAAAAGTGAAACACAAGTTGAAATGTTTTTTTTGAAAAACAAGTGGAAAAATGTGGGTAAAATTTTGAAAAAATAAAACAAAAACAGAAAAAATTGGGGGAAACAAGTGGAAAATTGGGGTAAATTTAGGAAAAATGTGGGTCAATTTTTGATTTTTTTTTTAAATTGGGGTAAAAATGTAAAAAAAAAAAAAAAACTGAAAAATTGGGGAAAAAATTAAAATGTAGAGAATTGATTTTTTGGGAAAAAATATGTAAAATTTTAGGAAAATATGAGGGAAAAAAGGTTAAAAATGGGGAAAAATAAGAAAAAGTGTTTTTTCTGCCCTTATGTAGTTAAAGGCAGTTTTTTGGTTGTTTCACCTCAAACAAATGATACAAATGCAAAAAAATGAAATGGAAGGAAAAGGAATAAATTAACATTATTAATCTGTTCTATATGACAAATAATTGAGTATAGGCATCAAAAAGTGTTGTTAAAGTACCGGTATCGAAAAAAATGAACGGTACCCATGCAGCCCTAGCCAGGATGAGTGACAGTATGTGGCGTGTTCATGAACCTGCAAATAAAACGAATAAGTAAATAAATGTAGGCCTGCATGAATATAATAATAGATTCTTTTATTGGTACAGGGTTTTGCCGTTGACCCCGTCGTCTGGAGTTCACGGGTCGCCGCTCCTCTCTGCTGACGTCTGGGGTTTCAAAGCGCCCCCAGATAAAACTGAATGCGTCATTTCCACTCACAGAGTTATTGGTTATAAACGACAAAGAGGAGGTTTAAACCTACTCAGCACTGCTCCACCACCGTCTCCATATTTCCCCATGTTTGTGCGCGATAAAAGTCAGCTGAATTGTGGGTGCGGAGTTTATTTTATTATTCTAAAAAAAAACAGACTAATAAATCGTATTATCTGAAAAAACTAATTGCAGAGGCACAAGTTATGTAGAGGATTGTGAACGATGCAGAGAAACATTGAAATACGTGCATGAATGAAACTACAACTGCTGCGCTCAATGTTTAGTGCTGAAAGCTTCACTCGTGTCGCTTTATGCTCTGCTGTTTTTGCTCTTTCTTAAGTTCAATCAGCTTTATTGTCATGTCTCTTTTTAATGTAACATAAGCAAATGTTTAGAAAAAAAAGCGAATGTGCCGACTCTCTTTCTTTCACACTCCCCATGGTGGTACTGCCTTTTTTCCTGGTGTTTGAACTTGTATCGTTGATGTGTCTTGTCTGATTTTACGTAGGGATGGAGTTGTTGTTTTTTTAAGTGCATCTGTGATGTTGTGTTTGTGTGTGTTTCTGAGGTCAACTCCTTTGTCTTGTGAATCTCGTCTTGTTTTCTGTTGTGGGTTTTCCTGACACGGACAGCAGATGAAAAGTCTCAGGTTAACTCTGGTACAATGCATCAACTGGCAACATTTATGTTATAATTGTACACGGTCCCCTTTTAATTAACTAAACTAACTTAAATATGTACAGATTTATTTATGTTTTGCTTTTGTGGCACTAAAGATATAGTATTTGGACATTAAAGTGCATTTGACACATTAGACATACATTTTGCTAAAACATTGTTAACACAATTATATTCAAGATAAGTTTCCCAGCTTTCTTTAGTTTGGCCATTCTTGTGATGTTTATAGTTCCACTTCCTTATTGGACACTGACAGGAAGTTCCATACAGTAGATAGAGGCAAACCATTAAACGGTTGGCATGCCAACCATGTTAAGTCTATACGTTTGGTAGGTGATGATGTCATCGCTCCACTTCCGGGTCCAACTGAGCTTTAGTCATATTCACTATAATGGATTTGACTGATTTGAACCTGCTGTGGAGTCGAGTCTAATGCTCTGATCTCACAGAAATATCACATTTACTACAGATTTAACGCCTCTCCAGTTCGGCTTTACCCAAATCTAAGTTTGTTGCGGTTTTGTCACATTTTGAGGCATTTTTGTCTAGTATTTGTCTCTTTTTATGTTGTTTTTGTTGTTGTGTTTTTACTATGTTTTTGTCACTTTTTTGTTGTGTTATTGTTGCATATACTGTGATCCAAAAGAATAAGATAAAAATGATCTGACGAAGGCTAAGGCCGAAACGTTAAATAAATACTAGATCTTTTGGACATCTATTCGAGTGTGCTGTGTATTTTCCAATACATTTAATTGTTGCTTTTCTGGCACGTTTTGTCGCTCTTTAGTTGCTACTTTGTGAGGTTTGTTGTTTTTTTGTTGTGTTTTCGTCACTTTTTCAAGGAGCTTTTAGATTTGCGTTGCGCCAAACTGAGGAAAGCATGCTCAGTTCAGGTGGGGATTAAGAGGTTAAATATAAAAATACACTTTATTTTACCTGGAGAAATGGTGAGTCATATTATAGGTGTAAAACAGTTTTGGACCTTTTGTCTGCTGTTATTTCAGCTGGATATTCAGATAAAGTTTTTGTGAATGGAACTCTAATTATTGTGTGTGACATCTTCACTTAACAAACGTATGGGAAATGAGTCACTTCCTGTGCGTAGCTTAAAAATCCAAATGGAAATCACGTTTCTGCCCAACATTTCTTCATGAAATTGCTGCTTCACTGAAAATAATACTGTTATCCGTCTAAATACAGTAAGGCATGTTTTCAAAAGCATTAAACCCTGTCGTGTGCACTTTAAAATCAAATTCAAAAGCATTCTGTTTAAAGTGGTGCTTTACATTAGGCCAGGATTAGGAGCTTTGTCCACTTGACCTTCGACGGGGAAGAAAGTTTACATGTTCTCCTCGTGTCTAGACCTTCCAGACATGGCTTAAATCCAGCGTTCTGTCCTTGTGGTTCTTTCTGTTTACGAATCTTCCGTCTTTGCGATCCGAAATGTATTAATCTCCGTCCCTCGCTGTTAATTTGAATTGTGCTGTGGCCGTTGTGGTTTCAGATGAAGCTGTTAAGACTCCATCGATTGTCGAGGAGCTGACTGGGACAAACCCTGCACTTACACGGTCATTACTGTTAATTAGCACTGGACATTATAGACGTGCGTGTCTCCATATGGGCCCCTTTAAGTTAAGTGTTTGAATCCTGCCATGAGCACGCGCACTATAGGCATGTCGAGGATTATCAGAGCTCAGCCATTCATCTTTTATTCTTAGCGGTACTTACAATACTTTTATGTGCTTATGCATCTTTATCTAGTCACATAAAACACCATAAACGACCAAAAGCAGTATTTTTTTTATCATTTATTTGAGCTGGAACAACTTTCTTTAGTTCTTTTCTCAGTCGTCAAAAACGGGTTTCGGCACCAATTCTTTCCCCCCCGATACCACAGACTTTTAACACAACAGTACATTCAATCCTGTGACCAGTTGCTTTGAGTTTGAAGGAATAAAAAGGAGACGGCTTTGTATAAATGACTGAGGTTTGTTTTGGAACATTTCTGTCTCATGAACCAAAATGTAAATGTGACAAGAAGAAAGTAAAATCCTTTAAAGAGGGGGTATTATGCTTTTTTCAATCACATAGCACCAGTCTATAGCATACTACAATGATGACGTAACCTTCTGTTGGTCTGTGTATGCAGAAAATTAAAATAACTGCCTTGAATAAAATTGCTCTCTCAAAATGGCTGTACTGAACGTCTTGAAATAGGCCTCTGTCTCTTTAAGAAACTTTCTGACACGCCCCCTTCAGCACACTGCTGTGGCATCTAAACAACACTACTGTGCGGGGAGGGGGCTCTGCTGAGCTGAGGAGCAGTGGTTGGTGGCTTGGCTGGTGACGAAAGGTCCAGAGGCGTCTCCAGGAGGTGGGGGCGTTCCTAGGAGGACTGAGGCATAGCTACACCTAAAATGGCTGCCGTCTAAGTTTTTACTGATTGCTCAAAAATATGTGAATGAGCCAAGGCAACACTCCAGGCATGTGTTTAATGAGGGAATAACATAATAACATGATATAAAGCTTGAAAAAGTCGATTTTACATAATACCCCCCCCCCCCCCCCCCCCTTTAAGTCTGTTTAAAATGATACACATTATGAAACAAAATGTAACATATTAAAATGCCATTATGAGATTCATTATATTGTATTCACCTGGAAGTGCTCGTTGTTCTTCGCTGTAAAGGCCCATTAGACCTATTACTGTTTAGATGATGAGGTCACTTAGCGTAACTGTTGGCGAAGCCCAGACAGAAGTGACTGAGGCTTAATCATCTCAAGGTTATTTAGAAGAAGTCGTCCTCAACATTTATAGTTTACATTAACAAACGTTGTTTTTTCAGTTGACTACAGGATTTCACTGTGTGTTTATATTGTATTTAGAAAGAGAGATGTGGAGCGCTCCATGGAATCTCAAGTAAAAAGAATATAATTGTAACATATTAGTATGAAGTGCAAATGTGTCTTTATTTTTAAAGAGCCAGCCAGATGGAAGAAGCCGGTTATGTTTAGGAAGCCTTTATTCGTACATGAATATATTGAAACAAAACAAAAAACACACCAATGCGTTTCTGCTCAGGTGATCCTAGGCAATCTAGAAATAAGTAACAACAACAACAACAACAATAAGTGCCTGAAATAATAAAATTGTCCTTGATTTGTGTAATTTCTTTAAAAAGAATCGTCTTTACAATAAAACAACAACAATCTTTATCTTTATCTCTCTTTAATTTAAAGGCACTATAACTGATTTTTTTTCTAGTTGTGGGACCTAACCTCTTAACTCCCACCTGAACCGAGCACATATTAGCGAGTTTGGCTTCTTCTCAAAGCTTCTTGAAAATAAGTGCCAAAATAGCGACGAAAAACATGAGAAAAACATAACAACAAAGTGACGATGCGGTAACAACGCGGTCTTAGCTTTTTAAATGGGGCGTACAGGAACTCTCCAGTCGAGAAGCTTTTAGATTTGGGTAAAGTTGAACTGGAGAAAATGTGCTTGGTTAAGGCGGGGGTTAAGAGGTTAATATGTTTCGTCCTCCTTTAATATATAGTAAACTCAGACATGTGTGGGTAAAGCGCTGGGCATCTAATTATTAAGCATTTGTATTAATTACATGAACTTGCAGGACAGTTTTCTAGCATTTCTGTGAAAGTGACCCTGAAAAGTGACCCTGCAAGCTGATAAACTCATCCCTGTGACGAAACGGGACGCTACAAATGAGATACGATAGTTAGGAATGAGTTTAAACACAACTAACATTTAGTGGTTTCCTCTTTCAATGTTTGTAATAAAATAAATCAGCTATAGGGCCTTTAAGTGTAAAAAACTTGCTGCACATTTACATATTGACTCGGGCTGGGACAAAATATCTGATCGGATCGCAATACTTTCAATACTTGTGTTTGAAGGGACAGTTACACAGCACTTAATGCACTTTTCAATCTTAACACTTCAACGAATGTCATTTGGTTTATAAACTGTGGACTTTTTGCACATCTTAAAGTAAACATATGTATAACTCATCATAATTACTGATTGTATCGGCGTGTTACATATCAGATCGTCCCAGCCCTAATATTTACATATTTTAAGAATACTTCACCTTGTATACATTTTCATTAGAGCTTTATTTAACCTTTTACCCACCGCTTTAACCCGGCACATCTTCTCCACTTCGGCTTTACCCAAATCTAAAAGCTTCTCGACTGGAGAGCAACAGTCTAACGCCTCATTTGAAAGCTAAGACCTATGCAAAACCGTATTTTCATAGTTTTTTTGTTGCTTTTTTGACGCTTTTTTTGTGTGTTATTATGATGCTTATTTCAAGAAGCTTTTAGATTGGGGTGATGCCAAACTGGAGAAAATGTGCTCGGTTCAGACGGGGGGTTTAGAGATTTACCGAAAAGTCCCACAGAGATGGACAATCTCTTTTTCAGGGGAGTCCTGGCTTCAGAGGGGAATCAATTGTACATGTTTTTAGCGGTATAGGGTGTTTTCACGGACGTCGCAAATCTGGTTCAGACCCGGATGTGCCGCCATGCTGGAGATATACAGTAGCTCTTGCCAGTTAACGAGGCGGATTACCAATTTTGGACAAAAACGCAAGGTTTCATGATAAACCCTCGAGATCGGATCCCAAAACCTCTCACACAGTTGACCAGTTGTGCAACGAAAGACTGAATGCAAAAACAGTTTTATTTACAAACTGAAGTTATTTGGATGAAGTTCCATATGAAATGAAAGCGAATGCCATAGGGCTGAAACAACTAATCGATTAATCGACGACTAATCGATTATTGAAATAGTCGACAACTATTTTAGTAATCGATTAATCGTTTTCTGGTTCACACAGACTCAAATAGAGCAAAAATTACATAAAAATGTAGTATTTTTTGATGAAAACCTACTTTGTTTTTATAGTTAGGGTCTGTAGTGTTTTGTACATTGTAAATTTCATGAATATCCGTCTGTGTTTCATCCAATCAGAAGCAGAATTAGCACCAACAAACATTTACTTTAAGTTTAGTCTAAGTTTACTCCATCAACATCTCGTCAAGTGGCGCCATTTTAGCTTCATGTGATGAAAAAAATAGAAAAAATAAAATTTTCATACACCATTCACAGCCAATCGATTAATCGATTAGTCGTAAATATAATCGATAGATTAATCGATTACAAAATAATCGTTAGTTGCAGCCCTAGAATGCCAGTTTGTTTAGTGGCGATCTCGCAATCTTGTAAGTGAATCTGTTTTCTCATCAATATTTGATATCATGCTCTTTATACGAAGTTGACATTACAAGAAATGTGTGTAATATTTGTTTTGGTATTTCCCACCTCTAACTAAAGGTGAGGTAAATAAACTTTTTTTACATATATAGGTTTAATCCTGTTCATTAAATGTAAAATCCACATACCAGCTACAAAATGAGCTGCGCAAATTCGGGTGTCAGATTTTTCCCGTCCAAATTGTGATTGAGGCTGCAATCTATCGTCTCCTTTATTTAGATAATTGTTCTGTCTGCTCTCCCTTATTCTGCACAACTCTGGGTAAACGGTAATACTGCAAAGTAGTTTCTCTGTCTGATGTATTGTGACAGCCAAGAACACGACAATAATTAACCATGTTGCTGTTTCAAACTTCGCGGTACTGTTTGTTTTGATCGGCGAGTACATGGGTGAGCATCGCCATCATGTCTGACTTTGGAAAAGTGACGTCACGGGCAAACACACTATCGGGGGAAACCTGAGCACCCAGAGGAAACCTACGCAGACACGGGGAGAACACGCAAACTCACACTCAGTAAGGCCTTGCCCGCGACCTTTTTGCTAACCGCTGCGCCCAAATGAACACTGCCCTAAGGCTTCATGCAGCTCAAACAGGCGTGTCATGAACCGAACTGATGCTTTATTATGAGTCACACAGATGTTTATCTAATTGCTGGAATAAAAATTTTAATCTGAATAAAAACGCAGTGAATTATCCATCTGTTGTAGCGTCCGGACACTCCGCCCCTCCTTTCCCCGCGGCTCTGATATCCCTCTCCACAGTCGGATGCTTACATGGCATTTGTGGCTTCTCTACTTTATTGCGACGACACCTTAAATGCGCAGTCGATTAAATGGGCCTCACTTTGGTGTTTTGGTTCAGTAATCGTGTGGTTGCCCGCGACCGCGCTTCCAAACCCCGGCTACTGCGAGACTCTGCGGCTGCACTTTTAACGCTAACGGCACGGTTTCTATATAGATAAGCCCCAGCCGCTATGGCCCGTAATGCATTGCTTGACAGACCGACGCCCGCTTTATTTCCAAAGAGCAGTCGCCCAGCGCCACGAGTTGTCTGCCATTAATTGTTGGAAAGTCGTTTTAACAGTATGAATTAATAATGCGGCAGCGAGGAGAGAGCAGAAGGATGGCCGCTTTTCCTTTTATCGTAAACGTACCGTTAATATTTTATGTTTTTTCAAAGTGCAAATGAGCCATTGTCAGTCAGGGCCCGAGGATGTTACTGACAGCGGGATGGAAACGCCGAGAGGAGGGGATTACAGGCACAAACGGATACGAGCAGCTGGGATCAGGCCGGGACAAGGGTTTGGGATGTGGAGACGCGGAGGTTCCCTTAAGATTGACTGGCACGTTGATACGTCGTATAGGGTTTATCATTTTACTTTGTAGAATTAAAACATTTTGGTAAATCATTTGGGAAAGCGTTCATATACTCAACTGGTGGATTAGGAAACATTTTTGTGGATGGCAAACCTTTCCCTGGGAACATTTCTTTTAATATCAGGGTTTGCGCGGGTCATTAAAAACATTCAAGTCATTAAATTAATTGTGTCAATATCAAGGCCTTCAAATTAGAGTCAAACTGGCATCAACAATTTAGAATTAGAATTTCATTGTCCAAAACCAGTGTTGGGGAAGAGTGACATATGGAGTGAAATATATTACTTTTTTCAGTAACTAAGGAATATAGCATATTACTTACACAAAATACGGTAATATAGTCATTGCAATTCAAGTAACTCGAGTTACACTTTTTAAATACACTGTTTAAATGTCTAAACGAAAAGATGCCAAACTCCCCCAAATAAAATGCAGCAGAAAAGGAAATCTTTGAATGCAGTTTTGTTCGGTGGCGTTTGTTCGGTGACTATTTTTATTAGTTTATGTTTTAATAACTCAGAAGTAACTCCATCCATCCATTTTCTTCCACTTTTCCGTTGCCGGGTCGTGGGGGCAGCTGTTGGCGCTGCCCAAATCACATTGCACCAGCCCCTATGGCTCCTCCTGCTGTTGGTCTCTCATAAGAGGCTTCTGAACCGCTCTTTGTCTGACCCGTCACCTAGGACCTGTTTCCCATGGGAGACCCTACCAGGGGCACGAAGCCCCCGACAACAGAGCTCCATGATCATTCGGGCACTCAAACCCCTCCACGTTAAGGCGGCGGTTCCTGAAGTAACTCAAAGTAGAGTAACTCAGCTACATTTTTAAAACTGTGCTGTAGTTTTGGCTGACATGATACACAATTATTTACTCAAAAGTTTTCTGTTTCCCTTTTGCTTTTGAATTTCAAAATTTCCCCTTGAGAATTTATTTGATGGACTGTTTTGAAATATGCACAGATGTTTTGCGTTTGTGGCATTAAAATATATCAGTTGGGCATTAAAAAGCATTCAACTTGAGGTGATGCTTCCTGTATAAACCCTGAATATTTATTATCGGTAAAAATGACTGTGTTATTCTGATTATAACTTCAGCTAGACAGACTTGTTAAGCAACAACATTAGTGTCCACACTGAAAGGCCCCACTCGGTTATAGAGTTGAACCCGGGACCTTCTTGTGAATCGTAATCACTCTAAAGTCAGTGAGTTTTCAAACCTTGTTATTATAGCCCTAAAAAGACACTACACCCACATTTTCTCCAGCCATAATATGTAATCAAACCAGTTTATGACTTGTTTGTTGTAGTAAACTCAAAAGAAAAGAAGCACCTGAAGAACAAAATGCAGTAGTTTGTAGTAGCGCAGGGTTTGATGTTGACTTGATCGAACTGTCCCCGACTGACATTATAATCTTCTTGCACAAATAAGTCAACTCAAATTCACAAATGATAGCTTTTATATCTCGACTAAAATTAGACTGATTGACTCATAAAGACTAATTAAAAATGAAAAGTAGGGACTAACATCTAAACGTCAGTGACACAGTTTGAAAAACGGTGGCACTGTTTCAATAAGCTTCTGCAACGTCAAAAGATCCGGTGATCCTGGACTCTCACGCTCCCTGAACGACTCTTTCACAATGTGAGCCCGATGAATCCTGGCATTGTCATCTTGGAATACGCACGTGCCATCAGGGAAGAAGAAATCCATTGATGCAATAACCTGGTCATTCAGGATGTTCTGACTCTAGACCTGAAGAACTGCAGCCAGAACAGTTGTTAAATCCAGGCAGACACTTTTTTTGGTCACTCTTATGTTATGTTTCACGAGTATGTTCAGAAACAATAATGTTTTTTTATTTTTATTTTTTATTTTTATTTTTTATTTTTATTTTTTTTCTTATATGTATCTTTTTCATTTTGTAAGGGACTGCTTTTATGTACACATTTGAGTTTCTCTGCCCATCATAAGGGAAATGGGGATGTGGGTAAAAAAAAGGGATACAATGGAAGTGTGATGCTTGCAAAAAAGCACTAAATGTAAATGCAATTCAACACTTCAATAAAATAATTGATCACAAAAAAAAGAAAAGAAACAATAATGTAATGCAGGGCAACGTCAGGCATGCGGGCCAAATTCGGCCCTCCTGCATAAAACCTTTGGCCCCCAAGAGGATTTTGAGTGAACATTTATTCATAAATTAGAGACCAAATATGTGATAAAGTAAAATGTGAAAAATACTGTCAATATTTTCACATTTCCTGGCAAAACACCCCATTAGGTCATATATGATTTGCAAAACCTATATTTGTAGAAAAAAAGTGGCTTTACTTTCGGCTACAATTGTTAGTTTCGGCCCTTAGCGTTCTGGCAATGAAGAAAACCGGCCCTTCACCAAACAAACTTGCCTACCCTAAAGTTGACTTAATTGATCCTACATTTACATGAAACTTAAAGGAATAGGCCACCGTTTTTACATACTGAGATATGTTCTTACCTGAGCTTAAACGAGTTGATGCGTAACTGTGTGGTCTTAACGCTTGCGCTCAGTCACGCAAATGTTGTTAGCGTTTAGCCTCTCCCAGCAAAGGTATAGCTCCAAACTGGGGCGAAGTTCAAGCTCTACCATGTTTCCCCTATTTAAATACAGTTACCTGAGCCTTTACACGATCCAAGTATAGTCACACGGACACTATATTGTGAGGCGTAATAACACCTGGAGTATGTGACGATACTACTGCGTGGATTTAGCTAGCGTATGCCGGCGTCCCATAATTTCATAAAACTCTGGCATACGCTGAACTTTCTATGTATTTTTTCTGTTTTACATATACATAGAATATTCAAAACGTGTCCACAACTTATGCCCAACGACTGCCTAACTTATGTATACCACACGGCAGCGTAATGCCGATGATATATGATATGGGGCAGAAACGGAGGATCAAGCTAAGGCCATGGGGAAGGTAGACATTAGTGATGTGCGGGTTGCGGGTTCCACCACGGGCTCGAGTCATGAAATTCAACTTTGAGCGCGGGGCGGGTAAAAAAAAAGCCGGTCGCGGCCGCTCTTTGTCGCCATATGCGCATTCATTGAATTCAGTCCCAACTTATTCCGTCATCTTTAGAGCAGGATTTTGACGTAAATATGCTGCGGATTTTCATAAATCAAGCAGTGTTTTGCAGCTTGTGATCCACAGAACGCTTTTATGCTTTTATGCTTTTATGCTTTTATGCTTTTATGCTTTTATGCTTTTATGCTTTTATGCTCTTCCCTACTGTTCATTTCAAGCACATTCTGGACAGGTCATTTCAGACGGATCATATTTGTATCGAGTAATTTTTAAAGGAATAGGCCACCGTTTTTACATACTGAGATATGTTCTTAGCTTAGACGAGTTCATTTGTACCTGTCTGGTCTTCACGTGTGTCTTCTGTAATGTAAACACAGCACAGACGGCGTTAGCATTTAGCCTCTCTCTTCTCCTCTATAGCTCCAAACGAGGTGGAGATAGAAGCTACCAAACTCTTCCACGTTTTCCCCTATTTAAATATGGTTACGTGAAGTTTTACACCATACACAGTAAAGTGAAGATATCACTGCGCGGATGCTGAATTACTCCTGGTATTATTACGCCTTACAATATAGTTCCCCTTTTTATCCGCTTAGAAAATCCACATTGTTTAATTTTGTGTAATTATACTTTATAGTGTAACACTTCACGTAAACATATTTAAATAGGGAAAACGTGGAAGAGTTTGGTAGCTTCTATCTTCACCTCGTTTGGAGCTATAGAGAAGAGAGAGGCTAAATGCTAACGCCGTCTGTGCTGTGTTTACGTTACAGAAGGCACACGTGGAGACCAGACAGGTACAAATGAACTCGTCTAAGCTAAGGTAAGAACATATCTCAGTATGTAAAAACGGTGGCCTGTTCCTTTAATGGTTGCGGGGGCGGGTTTTAAAAATAGAAACAACGTTGTGGGGCGGGCCGGGGAGGGTAGAGAACCTGCTCCAAATGCGGCCCCCGCAGGGCTGAAAAAAACCTTGACCATCACTATTAGACATCACGACTTATGAGTAACTTACAATTAACGTGTGTCAACGATCACATGACTCACCTGTAAAACTATGACTAAACTTAAATTAAATACATTGTTCAATTTACCTCTGATCTTTTCTGTTATCATAGTATTATTATTTCTAATCGTCGTGAAGTCCACATTGTTGCCTCCTCTCTGATCTGACCGGGATCCTTTAAGGTTACTGTGCATTTCTGCTGCATCACGCTGGCTTTCTCTCTCTTTACATTATCATTTTCTGATCTCTCAGCGCTGAACCAACACTATAGGCCCAGTGGCAGTAAATAGGATCTTTTGGCCTGTCTGCTCCTTTACTGTAACTAGTGTGAGGGCGATATACGGCATGTGGCGCGGTGAAAGGGCTGCGGGCCGCTTCCTGCACCCGTCTGACATCGCCTCTATTCAAACGCTGTGTACATAGAGGCTGGGGCTAAACGCATGCTGGCCCCATGCGCACACGCTACCGCATACTCTCCCAGCTCACTCATCGGCAGCCATGTTCACGTGTTTTGGGGATGTTTGCGTTGAGGCCTGGAAGACTTTCAGAGGGATAGCTCATTGAGATTTTCCTGAGAAGAGTTGCAGTAATGACGGGATTTGCGATTTACTTTGTCTTAATAATGTGATTTGAGCCCATTCTCCCACTTGTAAAGTCATGTAAAGTCATAAAATTACCCCCTTTAGTAGCATTAGGTTCAGAGGTGTTCAGGAATTAAGTAAACTTACCAAGTACTGTACTTTTTAAGGATCTGTACTTTACTTGAGTCATATTTGTGTTGAGAACCTTCTAGTGTTACTCCACTGCATTTGAAAGATAAATATAATACTGTCTACTCCACTACATTTCTATAAAGCAAAAGTAAATGTTGGCACATATATTGTCCTATAGAGCTGGGCAATTGATCAAACTGTAATCAAACTCGCAATCCATACTTTGGTCAATCTCAATATGCGTCATGGCACTTAGTATATTGTTACTGTAGAAAAATCTTTAAAAAATGAACAAACAAACGTGTGTTTGCTGTGACTGGCTCACCTCTCCTCAGACCTGACTGTAACTTTACTGAGAGCCGGACGTCTCCAGCTCGTCTCCATGGAGATGTGACTAAAGTCAGCCAGATATGAGGTTTAAACAGTTTAAGTCCAAATCTACCCACGACTTACTGTCAGTATCAAGCTGAGTCATTGAGAGTTGTGTATTGCTGACAACAGTGTGAACCAAAATTCTACACAGTGGGCCATTAAATGGGTCACACGGTGGCACAGCATGAAGGTCCCGGGTTCGATTCCCACCTGGACGAGGCCTTTCTGTGTGGAGTTTGCATGTTGTCAATACAATAGTTGTACAGTACAATAGGTTTCCCTCTGGGGCCAAGACTCCCCTGGAAATGAGAATCAAAAATGCACAAAAATTCAATGTAAAAAATATTGTCTCAAAATCATTTTGCAACCCCCACTTCAGTGTCTTCCGACCCCCACTTTGGGAACCATCGGTGGCCGCATTCACGCCACACCCTGTTTAGACCGATTCACACTGGATTCACTGGATTGAATTGACACTGACCCAAAAGTGCTGCTCTCGGGTCGAGAGCCCCTTTAGGTCGACCTAACTAGAGCCTGTATGAAAACACCCTTAAACACATTCAGCAGCAGTTTGGGCTGAAACAGAGCACATTTGTTTTGCTCAAAAGTTTCTTGTTTTGTCCAATTCTCTTTCCTCTATTTGATGAAATGTTTGTAAATCTTAAGAAATGAAAGACTG